>CAMXCT020003248.1:0-71350 GCA_947184155.2 Cladocopium goreaui
CCTGCTCCTGCTCCTACTCCTACTCCTGCTCCTACTCCTGCTCCTGCTCCTGCTCCTGCTCCTACTCCTGCTCCTGCTCCTGCTCCTACTCCTACTCCTACTGCTCCTACTCCTACTCCTACTCCTACTCCTACTCCTCCTACTACTACTACTACCACCACCACCACCACGACTACTACTACTTCTACTTCTACTTCTACTACTACTACTACTACTACTACTACTACTACTAGTACTACTACTACTACTACTACTGCTACTACTACTACTACTACTGCTACTACTCCTACTCCTACTCCTACTCCTACTCCTACTGCTACTACTACTACTTCTACCTACTACTACTACTACTACTACTACTACTACTCCTACTCCTGCTACTACTACTACTACTACTACTACTACTACTACTACTACTACTGCTCCTACTCCTACTCCTACTCCTACTCCTACTACTACTACTACTACTACTACCACAACTACAACTACGATTACAACTACACTACGCTACCCTACACTAATTTCACTGCAGCACACTACAACTACAAATACAAGTACAACCACAACCACACTACATTACACAACACTACACTACACTGATTACATTGCATTACACTACAACTACAGCTACAACTGCAACACAACTGCACTACACCACACTACATCCAGCAGTTGCGGTAAGGTGACCACTGCAACCATGGCAACCATTCCAAAAAACACAACTCCAACCACCTGTCGGTCCATCAGTGGATTCGCTCTGCCATCCGCGATTCACAACAACTCACCTCTCCTATAGGTTTCCTATTTTTTCCCTAACAGCGTAAGCTAAAGGGGTCTTCAGCCCAGAATAGCTCCGGTGTCCACTGGTGCAGGCACCGGGTCAGGTTCAACGAGGTTCCGGAGAGGTTCCGAAGGTTCCCCAGAAGTGGTCTGGGAGGCTTTAGTGCAGAGCCAGGTCAGGTTCAACAGGGTTCCAGAGAAACTTCCGGAGAAGGTCTGGGAAGCTTTGGTGCAGAGCCAGGTCAGGTTCAACAGGGTTCCGAAGAAAGTCCCGGAGAAGGTTCCGGGAGACTTTGGCGCAGCAGAGCCAGGTCAGGTTCAACAGGGTTCCGGAGAAGGTTCCGGAGAAGGTCTGGGAGGTTTGCCAGGTCAAGTTCAACAGGGTACGTTTCGGAGAAGGTTCCCGAGACGGTTCCGGGAGGCTTTGATGCAGAGCCAGGTCAAGTTCAACAGGGCTCCGGAGAAGGTTCAAAAGCAGTCCGGAGAAGGTTCCGGAGAAGGCCTGGGAGGCTTTGGAGCCAGGTCAGGTCAACAGGGTTTCGGAGAAAGGTTCCGGGAGGCTTTGGTGCAGGGCCAGGTCAGGTTCAAGGGGTTCAGGAGGAGGTTCCGGAGAAGGTTGCAGAGAAGGTTCTGGAAAAGTTTGTTTTTCGTCTTTTTGTTTGCATGCATGTGCACACTGGGGATTTGTTATGCGGCTGTTGGGGATACCACCGAAGCTTATTGAAACTTCCGCCACCGCCTTGGGCGGTACTACTGGTAATGAAATGATCATGATCATGATGACGATGATGATGACAGCGTCGATAGCGGCAACACCACGGGTTCCAAGGCGTGCGCATTTAGAACAGGTTTCGGCGCTACCGCGAAAGCGAGGCTATTTCCTCCGCTCACTAGCGTCCGTTTACCCGAAAAAACAGATGTTGCCATGATTTCACAAGCCCTAATACCGTCCGCGTTCAACTTCTGTGGCATGGACGGCTCTCGCTGGAACTGTGTATGTATATATATATATAACTAATTAACTGTGAATTCCTAAACATGGAACATCGGTTGACTGTCGACCTTGTGCATTTTCACATCATGCCACAGATAATGGCCCAAGAGAGGGCTTTGTGCTGGAGACGTCCGGGGAGTGTGGTGCCCTTTGTTGGGCTTAGGACATGGCGACCGAAGCAGGCACGGGAGACGTGCCTTTGTCGGAGGGAAGTGGGAGACGAATGCACGCATCTCAGAACCATGTGGAGACTGCCGCACCAGGTGATATAGCAGTGGTGAAGGTGATGGCTTTGACTCGGATGAGTTCAGAGCATGGATGAGAAACAGAAGTCAAAATCGTCGCAATAGGAGAAGGCAGGACGATAGCGAAGATGAAGGTCGAGACGACCACATGTCCAGTAGCGGGCCACCACCAGAATGGGATGGAGAGCAGATTCCCTTCTTGGACTACCAGATCAAAGCCATCCTTTGGCTTGCGACTACGAAGGCGAAGCCCCGCACTAGAGGCCCTCTCTTACTACAGAAGCTGTCGAAGACACCCTTTGAAGCCGTGAAACACTTGGCAAGGGATTCCAGTTGGATGACAAGTGAAAAAAAAGGTGAGGAGTTGCTCGCCCTCATGAACAAGCCGGTGAACTTCGGGGATGACCAGGATGAAGACCTTTTTTCATCACTGGCAAATATCGTACCACCTTCGTCGAGGAAGAGATGAAGGACACAGGCCTTTCTTCAGCAAGCGGGACCAAGCCATGAGGAAAGTCACTAACACAAAGTGGTTCTGCCAGATAAATACGTCGGCTTTCTCTTGATCAATGCCCTGAACAAGAGCGACACGGACATCAAGAGCTACCTCAACTTCTCTCGAGGATCCATTTGTCCTCCGAACATTCGAGAGTGGGTCCGCAAGCTCAAGTTGGAACGGAGAAAAAGAATCCGACCAAGAGTGCTGCGTCGACACACTACATGGCTGCCGATCTCTATGACTAGGACGAGGAGGAGATCCACGCGGATGAGGAGGCTCTTCGAAATCTACAAGACGACGACGCCGAGCAGGTGACGGAGATTGGCGATGAAGATACTTTGGAGGAGCACGAGGCGGCAGAGATCTTGAACACCTACCTCCAGCAGAAGAAGAAGACCTACACCCCAACGTTGAAGGCAAAGAAGGCCAAGGAACTGGGTAGGGGGCACAACAACAAATTGAAGACCGGAAGGTCTATGTCGATCACCAGCTCTGGTGTTCCCTCTTCAAGGAAGACCAATTCAAGATGACGATAGAAGAGCTGAAGAAGGTGACACAATGTGGGACCTGCCACAAAACAGGTCAGTGGCACCGTGAGTGCCCCGACCGCGACAAGGTGAAGGGCAACAACCAGAAGGAGACCCACATCATTGAAACTGAGGAAAGGAGATCTGAGTGGCAGAGCCTCTCACGAGCCTGCGACTGGCTAGAATTTTGGAATGACCCATGAACAGGATGGGACAGTAGGTCCGAAGTTTGACAGCTCCGATTTCCGAGCACACATGTCCGAGCACCATGAGCATGAAGTTATGTTTCAGGGATTGATTGATGTAACAGTTTTATTTTGATTGACTCCCCTAGGACCCCAACCGTTTCCTTCCCAGAAGCAGCATGTGCAACCTTGGATACTGGGTGTCAACGAATGGCAGTGGGAAAACAAACTTTAGAAGCCCGCATCGAGCACATTCCTGAGTCCATCCCGGTCAAAGTACATGACCAAGAACATCGCTTCAAAAGTGTCCATGGCAGGTAATGTACAAAGTTTGTAGCCTCGATCCCAACCAGTATCGGCAAGAAGTGTTCCTTTCTCAAACCAGCCATTTTGAGAACCCTGAAAGCCGCCAGGCACCATTCCTTACCAGCCTCCCATTTTTGATGGCTTGCCGCACTACCGTACCTTGATTTTGGATCCGGAGGTTGGTTTGAAAGCTCACCTCCTCAAGAAACTTGGAGTGACTTTTCCATGCCATGTTGGGCCAACTGGTGCACTCAGAATTCCCTTGTGTGAGTTTTCGGAAAAACAGCTGAAAACTCTCCAGCAAGAATCTTAACATGAAGCCCAGGGTAAGGAATTTCAGGTTTTCCGAACCGATCATACTGGCTCATCAGCATCTCCAACGGCAGCTCAACCTTCTAGCGGTCCAGTTCGTGGCGATGGAACCCTGCAGCAAGCGACCCCGAGAGGAGACAACATCAGTGACGGCGTGGATGTGGAGGTGCCTCATGAAAAAGTGATGCTCTTTGAGATCCACCACTTCGGGGTGATCAACATCTTCATGGGACGACTTGGTCGTCATCGTTTACACGGAGATCAGCCGCTACTTCGGGCATCGAGAACTACGGCATCACCCTCGAAGGCGTCTACTACCAGCTAGACATCGACCATCTGGGAACTGGCGGACAACGAAGCAGCAGGTCAGGATCTGATCACTCCAGAGCTGCTCAAGATGATGGGTCCACCACCATGCGAACACCACGCGGAATGCAAGCTGTTTGTTCCAGGTACTTGCCAGAGACGCGCAGATCCAAAGATCCATGGGGTTGAAGAAAAAGGCAGCGATCGCATACCACGAAGCAGACTGCAACCAGGCCTCCATGCCGGACCCAGAAAGTTCTATGATTTCACACCGCTGGCCAGACCGTATACTTCTGGCGAAAAGGAGTCAATCGACAGAAGAAAGACGTATACTGGCATGGTCCCGCAAAGGTTGTTCTAACTGACCTGCCCACGACGGTGCGGGTCACTTATCATGGATATCTGGTTAAAGCCTGTCCTGAACATCTTCGAGCAGCGAGTGACGACTAGAAGTTCACCCTCACCGTCTTCCTTGTGGACACCAAGAACGCCCTGGACGAGAAGAAGATCCGGCGGGTATGTCATCTTGACCCAGTAGAAGGACCAGAAACACCAGTACCTCGCTTCAGACTGGTGGGAGAACCTCAAAAGATATGCCAGGTACGAAAAGAAGCTTAGAAGAGAATGAAGAGAATGAAGAGAAAGCTGAACCAGAGGTTCAGCCACCCGGCTATGAGCCGTCACTAGCGGCTACGGAAGATCTTCAACCTGAAGGCCATGGAGAACCTGAACATCAACCAACTGTGGAACTACGACCTGGAGAAGGAGGAGAAGATCGAGGAGTAGTTCGACCACATTATCCAGCTGAAGAAGAAGATGACGAAGAGAGACCGACAAAGCAACTGAGGACGGCATACTTGGAGCTGATGCTCACACAGCTGATGAACATCAACCAGAAGAAAAGGAAGATCCAGCTGACGAGAATGACCAAGGGCGAGAAGGAGAAGTTCCAGGCGGCGATCCTCAAGGAGATCAAGACCAACCTGAAGTCCGGGGCCTATGAGTTCTTGGACCGAGAAGATTCCGAGAGAATCAGAATAGAAAACCAGAGAAGATCATCAAGTCAAGGTGTGTCCTGACAGAGAACCCGTGGAACATCATGAAGTTCCGGACCTTCGAGAAGAAGGACTTCTACTTGATGGACGAGATCAAGAACCAATGAAGGCGAAGGCACGACATGTAACGAAAGGATTCTCAGAAACTGGAGCAGAAGACCTGGATTCTACGACACCACAAATGGCGAAGGAGACTGCCTTCTTCGTCCCACAGGTCATAGCCAGCCTGAGATGGACATTGGGAAATCTAGGCCTTTCCTCATGCCGGGGATCAGATCCTGCCGAGATCCCGCGCGAGGGCATCCCAGGGGCTCGCAGGAGACAACCCCTACGGCCTCACGGACGGCCCCTATGCCTGGTACTGCCACATCTCTCGAATTCTCCAAGAGCTTGGATATGAGAAGAGCCGAGCAGACCCCTTTCTCTTTTTTCTGCGAGACCCGTCTGATAACTCCATCGAGGGCATCATTGGCCCAGCTACGGATGACATGGTCGCGGAAGTCGCCACTGCAAAAACATGCAGTCAAAGCTACCAGATGGGCAAGTTCACCACGGGCCAGGGAAAGTTTACAGGGAAAATATAGTACCAGAGAAGATGGCTCAATAACAATCCACCAGAAACACTATGTCGAGAACCAGATCGAAGCCATCCAACTTGACAAGGGCAGAAAGACGGAAAAAGTTCTCACGGTGAAATCCAAAAGAAGTCTCTGACCTGCGAACTCACATTGGTGGCCTAGCTCGGGTATCGAAAGAGACCCGCCCAGATGTAGCTGCGGACGGGTGGCATTGCTGCAGCAAACGATGCATCAAGGGCAACTCGATCTTGGAGGACCTCAAGCAGACCTCGAACCTGGGACTACGAATCCAACTACAATCCCATTGGAAAGACTACGAGTGGGAGTTGTGACAGGTGCTTCATGGGGAAATGCTGGCAAAGACATCCAGGAAGACTACTGGCAAGAAACCTCAGAACGACGTCTACGTTTTCATCCTGACCTTCACACTATCTCCAGAGCAAAAACCATGGTGATCAATGGGATGTCCACGAAGGATACTCATGCTTCCCGAAACCTTGGACAGGGCAGACTATCTTCTACAAGACCAACGACTCCAAGGAGACCAAGAAACCCATGACCGAAAAGTTCCCGCAGGCTTCTAAGAAGAGCAGTCAAGGCAGATTTTTGTTGTTCTACTACGATAAGCGTATGGAGACGTCTGACCAGCCAGAGGTGATCTCCATAATCGGGTGGAAGAGCTACAAGCTAAAGAGATGTACTACAACGCAGGCAGCGCTTTTCTGCTCTGATGCTGAAACAGCCTCGGTTTGTGCATGTCATCCTTGCTGCGCAGGGGCCATGCCATCTCTCTGACATGAACTGCTACCTTTAGCTGTTTCTACATGAGGTGCAATGATTACACCCCGCCTTGATACCAATTTTCAATTGACACCGCTGCTTTCTATCCATTCACGAATTCCTAAACCCTTTTGGGCTTCCTGCATTCTTCTGGCCATTTTCTGTGACTTTTCGTGACAGTTAGGCCCCCAAAAGTCCGGCTCTCATCAACTCTTCGTCAGCAAATTGGGTCTTCAGAAGATTGTCCTGGCTGCTGGTACTCTCCAGGATCCTCAACTCCTAGGGCTTGTTGGTCAAGAATCGTTCTGGCTAATCTCTGGGCATCTTCAGGTGGCAAACTGCTGTACATGAAGATCGCATTGTCATTCTCTTCTTCCCACACTCCTTGGTCGGACAACTCCTCACGCACCTTTTCCTCAGTCACTTCGGCACATTTGTTGGTTTCCTTTTTCATCCTCACTGATGTCGTCCATGGTGCTAAAAAAAATCGTAGATGTCAGGCAGGTAGTCATGCCACAGTGCTCTCAGGATATCCATTCTCTGCCTGTAGATCGTAGTCTTCCTGATGCATTCAGCTGCATCAAAACGGAACATAGCTTTCTCCATCCTGTTCATCAGCCTTGTCACCATCCAGACGATGAATCTCTCTGGTTCTGGCTCGCTATGGGATTCGGGCTCTCTCTCATCCTCAATCTCTTGATCCTCTGGCTCAGGCTCTCTGAGCCATCCTCTCAGCTCCTCTGACACGTTCAGGAACTGCAGGAAGTAGGTGATGTGGATAGTCATCCCCATCCTCAATCTGCTCATCGAACTCGTTTCTCATCTCATCGGATTCGCTTCCTCCTCTCTCTTGTTCCCTGCTTTGCTCATCACTGCGCATTTCTTCCGCAGCATCCTCTCTCCTCACGCTTCGGATGTAGAACTCCTCTTGCTGCACACCCGTAGCGGGACCCAAGGCTGCAAGTAGAACTGGAAGTAGTTGACGCTGTAGACGATGAACTGGGCGCTCTCCTTGATGAGCAAGTAGTTCTCCTCCAATCTCTGATTGAACCCCAATTTCCAAGTAGATAACTAAGTCGTTGTTGTCCATGAGCCTTAGTTCCCATGTCAGCTGGATTGGTTTGACCAGCTAGCGGCTTCACCGCTACTTCTCTTGCACTTACCTTGTCTTGCACCCAAAGTAGTCCAGTGGAGATGTGGCGCGTTCTCTGCACGCCCCGTTTCTTCAGCAAGGCTCTTGCTGCTGAACTGTCCATCCTCAGCTCCAGGACCACCTTATGGTTGAGCACCTTCTCCAAAAAACGCTTCAAATAGATCCCATCAGCAATTGCAGAAACTGCTGCAATGAACTCCGACTCCGCGAGCTGAGTGCCACGGATCGCTGCGTCCTCGTCACCGCAAAGAAGTAGTTGCCGTTCAGGAAGTAAGTAGCACATGAGCTTGATCTCCTTGTCACTCTGTCTCCTGCCCGGTTGGCATCAGTGTGGATCTCCAGCAGTGAAGGTCCACTGCACACGCTCACTTCTTCTCCTCCAGGGACAGGTCCTCCTTGTCCAACCATGTCTCGAATTGATGATGTCATAGAACTTGTCCTCCTCATCTTCTGGGCGTAGTCAGAAGTCTCCTTGAGGTAGAGGATGATCTGCTTCAGCTCTTTCCAATCTCCCTCATCTGGCTTAGTCACTTTTGAAGCCAATGTGCGGGTAGGACCTTGAATATCTGGCCTTTCGCGTGCCATGTAGAGAAGTATCCCCACACAAGGTCTGAATGTCTTGGCCTGCTCCTTTGTCAGCAAGTTGAATTCCAAACTTTCTGAAAGTTGTTCGTAGTAGGCACCGCCTTACCCTTGTTGCTGTCCAGGTTGAGCGCCTCGACCAACTTTGTGATGTGCTTGTCGTTGAGCTTGATCCAAAGTCCTCCTTCACCATCTGAAAGAAACTTCCTCTTGAGGAAAGTGCACTGTCCTGCGACATGTGGTTCACAGGGTCCATCCACTTGTAATTTCCATCCTTGATCTCGAAGATGTTGTAGAAGCTCCTCGACATCCTTCTCTGTACCCATGATCTGAAGATGATCAACATGGGTTGACACAACCAGCGGCTTGTCGTTCTCGTCGATCTTGGGCTTGTAGAAGAGCAACGGGTTTGCCTTGTAGGCTTCTAGGCCCTTCCGCTTTAACACCAGTGCCAACAGGTCGTACCAGCTTTTGCTTCCAACTCTCTGACCTGGTTGGCATCGACCCAAGATGTAGTTCGTGCCATCGCTAGTCATCACAAAGACCTTTTCACTAGTCGTCGCAAAAACCTTTTCATCTTGTTCCACCATCAGGTAGGCGTCTTTCACATCAGCTGAACAAATTCCCAGCTCGCCATTGGCGCTTTGAACTACTGCAGCCCACAGCTTTGTGCTCAAAGAGTTTGACGCTGGGCTGAACAAGCCTTCAACTCTGGGGCTAGAAACTTGTAGTCTCGAGCCACTAGCCGGCTCCTCCTCTGCCAGTGGTTCTCCCTGAAGCGCCAATCCTTGACGTGTTTGGTGGTGAGCTTTCTGTAGCTCTCGTCGATCTTGTTGTTCTCATCCTCTGGGATGAGCACTCTCATTTGCAACAGTCTCGTCACCTCCTGTGTCTCAGCCTCTGTATCAATCTTTTCCAGCTCCTCATCACTCAGATCGGGTGGTCCATCCATCATCCACATTTCGCTCCCACAAGCTCAAGTCGATCTCCTCTGCTTCTCCCCATTCTCCAAGCACTCCTCATCCACTTCGACCTCTTCTTCTCCAAGCGGAACCCTTGAGATATTGCTCGCAAATGTAGGGGATGCTGCTAATACTCTGCCTGAGGACGACGTGGACGATGTAGTTTTTAGGGTTCCTGCAGGAAAAGAAACCGTAGAGCTCCTTGAAGATTTCGCTGGCGGCTCCTCAGGATCTGTGAGCTTCAGTGCTTTGGCCGGGGTCTCTTCCAACAAAGTCACTTCAGGTTCCAACCTCTTGAAATGCTGTTGAGCTTGCTGTTGGACAACTGATGCCTCCGCAGCCAAACCTCCTGGGGGTAGCGCCGCTGATTGAGGTGACCCCGCCTCAGTTGTGGGGCCTTGTTGAACTTCCATTTGCTGTTGTACGTGGTCAGGATCCTCCACCTCACCTCTCTTCTCCTCTGGCGCTCCTTCGCTTGAACCATCCTCAGTGACATCTGCTGCATGTCCTTGACTTACATGAAGTGCGCCCGCAGCGCGTTGACGTGCAAATATCGCAATAGTCTGCGCCTCCTCGTCTTCTGCATATTCTTTCATTACCTCCTCCAGGTCCCTTTCCTTCTTTTCCTTACCTGGCTTTGGGCCAGGACCCTCACGTCCCTGCCAAGGCAAAGCTTTGGCTGACTCTATCAGCTCTGGTTGCCATTATTGCGCGCAACGTCTCACTCCTCGGCTCAGGAACAAAACTTTGGGCCCTGACAGAATGGTCGCAGTCTGCAAGCTTTCCAACGAAGACTCCTTTGACCCATCCTGCCTTTCCTTTGCTGCGGCTTGTGTGGAAGAGGTTGGCCATAGACTGCAGTACCGAACTCTGTCAATCTTCCGCGGTATGGTCTGTCCGTGGCAATCTCGAAAGCTGTCTGGCGGCTTCCTGGGTGGACATCGACGCGGGTGTACAGCCAAGCAGCATGGGCACAAGCCCAACTTCTCAGAGCATGGGAGCCATGCAACTGAGTTCAACTGGCTACCCAAGCCTTTGCGCACTCCTTCCAGCAAAGTGTTGCCCAGTACCGTCTGAATTGTTCTTTCAGCAGGGTTCGATTGGTGGTGGCCGGCAGGTGCATACTCTAATTTGGTCTGCAGCTTAAGTCCTGCCCTCGTAGTTTGCACAGCTTCCAGCAGCTGCCTCATGGCTGGCTCCCCATCTCCTTTCAGTATGACCTCCACATGGTCTGTGGTGAAGGCAGTTACCCCAGCCACACATCTTTTCAAGCTGACTCCCCCTTTGCCAGGAATTGGCAAACGTAAGATAGCCTTTGTCCAGCTATCAATGCCGCCCAAATGCTTCAGCATGTCGCTTTCCGGTTGATGTCCAACCGTTGTGCTGGTGAACATAATCGAAAGACATCGTAGGGCTCGAAGCTTCTCTCCTCTCGTGCCTCTCACTGTCTCGGCTCCTCCTTGCCACTCACACCAACTTTCAAAGGGTAGGTGAGTGAGTCGGTGCCTCGCTTGGGTGGCCTCATCTGGTCCAAATTCTGGATCTCGTTTGTCCTTCTCCTTCTCCCCCTGGCCTATCTCTAGAGCCATTCTTGAGTGACCCTTCTTGCAATGAGCCATCAGCCTGTTGAAGATCTTCTGCTTGCCTCCACTTTTGCCAATGCCCAAAAACTGGCAGGCATTCCTCATCTCTCTGAGGCCAGTGGTCTCCTCAATCCTCTTGCCATTAATCACACCGTAGTCCTCCCCAAGCTCGTCTGCCAAAGCTCCTTCAACACCTTTGGGTCCAATCTCCTCAGCTTGAATTCCTCCTTCTGGCTCAGGGACTTCTCCTCCTCTTTGCTCTCTTCCATCCTCAGCGCTCATTGAAGCATCCTCCAACATTCCAGCTCTTTGGTCAACATTTTCAAGTGATGGTAAATCTTCATCTCCTCCAGAACCTTGAGGTTGAACCGCACGACGATGGAAAATAGAGATGACCTTTGTGGGGACGTCAATCTCCTCACCAAGGCTGCCTTTTCTCCAATGATCTCGAGGCTCTGCATACTCCAAGCAATGCCATTCTCCATCCTTCATCCAAACCCATGTAGTCCTGTAGGGTACTCCTTTTTGACAAAATCCACCTCAGGTTCTTGAAAGGTGGATGCCTGTCTGTTGACATTCACAGGGGTCCCATCCTCCATGATCCAACTGCCTTGTTCTATTGCTACTTCCTCAAGCTCCTCCTTCAGCTTGACAACGTAGTTGATCTCCAGGATCTTGGTGCTGAACTTGAACGCCAGAGAATTGCCTCTCCACACTAGTGGAATCATCTTGCGACCGTAGACCAGCATGTGTTTTGAATCCTCCAACCTCTGCTCTGAATCCTCCAACCTCTCTTCAACCACTTGCCAACTGCTACCAAAGGTTGTTTGACATTGGCCATGACAAAGCTTTCCTTCAGTCCAACAGTCTCCTCCTCATTGGTTTGCACTAGCATGGTCAATTCAACCTTGCCAAAGTTCTGGATGAAGTTTCCCTGGGCGTCTCGTAGAAGAGCTTGAAATCGATCATCCTTTATCTCTCCATAGCGCCCAAGTCGTGCTGGTAGAACTGAAGTGTCTGCTCCAAGGTCCAGGATTGCCTCGAACTCCTCGGACTTTTGCCAGTCCTCATTGAAGTTGTCATCCAAGACAGCGCAGACGTTGCAGTCCTTAGTGTTGATCTCTCCAACTTCATCCTCCTCGCTCTCGTCCTCTGCGGGGTCATAGATCTCACATGGCACCACATCCGGCGGCGTCAACAACTTCCTGATTCCACAGGAAATTCTCCTCACCAAACCTGGCGTCCTCAAAGTAGAGCTTGTAGACGTAGAAGACAATGAAGAAGGAGTAGACGATGTAGTGGACGGTGGTGGTCTTGAAGACGATGAGGTCTCCTCACGTAGCTCCTCAACCATTCTGACCTTTTTGCCGTTGCTCCAGCAGTCCTTAGCTAGGTGGCCAACTCTGCCACAGGTGTGGCATTCTCTTGTCTCCTTGCCTTTGCCCTTTCCTTCTCCTTTCTGTGGGCCTTTCCCACTCCTCTGATCTCCTTTGCCTTTGCCCCACGCGGATTGCCCATTCTTAGCCTTTCCTTTGCCCTTCTTGCCTCCTTTGGGCTCTTTGCCCTTTTCTTTTGGCCTTTCCTTTAGGCCCCTTTCCTTTCCACTTCTCAACTCTGTCAACCTCCATAGGGTCATCCTTCAAGCTGTTGTTGAATAATACCTGCACCTGTTTGAGAACCTTCGTTGTTGTCCAGCTCGAGGTCGTTTGCTCGCAAGTGGTCATGGAATCACGTATGCCCTGGTATGCCGTGTTCTTGCCCATGGTGGGCTCCAAGTGCTGCCTGAGAACCTGAGGGCAGCATCGAAGCAAAGTCACCACTTTCAAGTCGTTGTTCAACTTGTCCTGGCTCATCTGCTCATAGTCCTCCATGAGCTTTTCCAAGGCAAGTAGTCCTTCCAGCGTCTTCCCTTTTTCAAACGCTGGAAACTGGGTGATCGTACAGCTCTGACTATCCTCAAAGGTCTCCCTTTGGTGTAGGAAACCAAGTAGCTGTAGAGCCTCTTTCTCCTTGCCTTTTCTGCATCACAGTAATCCTCCATCCTTCTCTCATTCTCTAGCTCTCTCTCGACCACCTCCAAGTCGTGCTCGAAGTCGCGGTCGAGCATCACCATGAAGGCTTTACACAAGAATCACCATTAGGCCATCCGTTCATCTCTTCCTGGAGGTCCTTCGGTTTCCACACCTCAGGTCGTTGCAACGTCTTCGCATCAATGGACTCCTGGCCATTGTCTCTTCTCCTTCCAGCGCTCAACGCATTGACTGCCTCTGTCGTCACAGCTGCATAGCCACGCATCTCAATCAGGAACTGCTCAATGTTGGATGCCATCCCTCACAGGCAACAGTGGGAAACTTCCTGACTGTCACCCTGCAAGGGGTCGGTGCGGGATCTCTCCTGGCACTTCTCAGTTCCTCTCACTCTTTCTCCTTTCTTCTCTCTCTTCTCAACCAGAGCCCGAGGGTATTCTCAATTTCAAGGTTGTAGCGCTAAGCCCGATGGCCTCCACAACCACAGGGATGTAGCGCCAAGCCCAATTGTCTCCTCAGCTACAAGGATGTAGAGCAAGTTCCAAATAGTTCATCAAAGTTGCCAGGCCTATGGCTTCAAAGCTGGAGCCCCCTCACCTTGGTCCCGTCGGATCACAGGGCACTCCGCTACCATACAACGGAGGCAGCGCTTTTCTGCTCTGATGCTGAAACAGCCTCGGTTTGTGCATGTCATCCTTGCTGCGCAGGGGCCACGCCATCTCTCTGACATGAACTGCTACCTTTAGCTGTTTCTACATGAGGTGCAATGGATTACATGAACAGTGAATACACTGTCAGCAGAGTGCCAATCATATATAGGAAAACTGGAAAACAATACCGGATGCATCATGCCTGTCATGGTCACATTACTCAGCAGGAGTCAGTGCCGTGCTGACCATCCATGGACAGTCGCAATGCTGAGCACTGCCAAAAACAAAGCAACCAAAGAAACCAAAGAAACCAAAGAAACCAAGAAACCAAAGACAAATTCCTGGAACAATACATATATATATATACATACATTATCATGTAATATACATATGCAACATATGATAAATTGATATAAATTGCAGCAATGTAAGATAATGCAAGATAATGTAAGATATGAGTTTCTGCTCAACGTCAGTTTCATCTCCTGCTGTGATGGGGATGGCGGCCTGGGAGCAGTCGACTCACCCTCGTCCTGACACTATGAACAAAGGAGCGCAGAGAGTCGCAGAGTTGAGACGACTGGAACAGATTACAATAGCAAAGACTTGCAACAGATTGCAACACATATATATAGGGTATATATATATATCATATATTGCAATACATTGCTACAAATCGAAAGACTTGCAACTCATGGGTCGTTGTTTGGTTTCACATCATTTCAAATCATTTCAAATATTGTTTCTTGCTCTGCCTTCTCCCTGTTCGCATATGGGCTCCGTTCGCCACCCACGGCATCCATCAGGAGTGGCCCAACAGGCAATAGGTCCACTCTTGGGCCACAAATCACACAAGTAAGCTCGGTAACGGTCAGCCTTCGTCAGCCTTTGCAAAAACGGGCTTGGGGTCCAGTGTTCTCGGGAACATTCTGGCATAAAGCAATTTGTGCAAAGAGCCACGCCGATGGTCAGTTTGTGGAACTTGTGTTTTCTCTAGCTTTTGCCCACAGTACACCTCCAAACAGTTTAGATTTGAATGGTAAAGAAAGATCATCTACAAAGTGTCACTTGAAAGCGTATTTGCACCAACCACATAGCACAAGAGAGCTTGTTTGCCTTGACCTGCAACTTGGTTGCAAAATTTTGCAAGTTCTTTATTTCAATCGTGGCTCTGGCGTCTGGGTAGCCATGCCCCGGTGGTACCCAGCGTGGAGATCAGCAACAACCCTGAAACCGCAATGTGGCACCCATGGCAACGGGGAAACCTACGACGAAAAGATCTGGCTGCCAAAGAGAGAATAAGTGAATCTCGGATAATCTCGGCACTTTTTGCAAACACATAGTTTTGCCAAAAGGCAGAAGTTTCTGAGGGATGTCTACATCCTGGTCTCTGTTGCTACGTGCATCGTTAACTTTGCAGGGCCTCTACGACCCGGCATGTCAAAATTTTGAGAGACTGCGCATAGGCAGCATCAAAATCGTCATGATCTCAGACCGATTGCAATAATCAAGTGCAAGATGGACAGCCCGTCGAAATTCTTCCGAGCTACCACATGAAACCATGAGCTCTGGTATCAGCTAGGGTTTTACCCAGCATGTGATTTTTTTTTCTAGAGATCTTCCTTCTCTTCTTTGGCATCCTCGTCCTCATCATCCTTGTCTTCCTCCTCAGGTTCCTCCTCATCCTCAGGCACTTCGATCTCCTTTAGGGGAGCATCTGGATTCACACCAAGCTCCTTGGACATGAGCTTGTACACATGGCTCACCAGAGATGATGGGTCTGCAATCTCAAAGCCAGACTCAATCAGGGCTGTCTGGAAGAGCACTTCAGCTGTCTTGCTGGCTGCCTCATCGCTCTCACTTGCCTTCACTTTGGCAAGCAGATCGATGATCACAGGGTGATTTGCGTTAATCTCTAGGGTCTTTCGGCCAGCCATCATGGACAGCTGCTCCTTGTTCTGGAAAGCCTGCGACTTCATGACCTTCTCCTGCTGTGCAGAGTAGCCGAACTGGGAAGTCACCACCACAACTGGAGATTCTGTGAGCCTCTTGGAGACTTCCACCTTTTCAACCTTCACGCCAGCCTCCTTCATGGCACCACTCTCAGTGAGGTCAGTCAACTTCTTCTTCCACCAATCAGTCAAAGGCTTGTACATGTCCTTGATCTTGGTGAACCGTTTCTTCTCCTCTTCGGTCTCATCCAGCTTGACATCTGCCTTCTGGATAGACACGAACTTCTTGCCCTCGTAGTCAGCAAGCTTCTGCAGGCATGGCTCATCCAAATGATCCGGCAGCATCAGCACCTCAAGGTCCTTCTTCAAGAAGATCTGCAGGGAAGGAGCCTTCTTCATGGTCTCGATGGAGTCACCCGACATGTAGTAGATACTCTCCTGGCTCTCCTGCATTCGGTCCAAGTACTTGTCCAAACTCACCTCCTTGCCCTCGGACTTGGTGGTGTAGAATCGCAAGAGCTTGGACAGCTTGGAGCGGTTGGAGTCATCCTCATAGCAACCCATCTTCAAGTTCTTGTTGAATTCCTTCCAGAATTTGGTCCACAAGCCCTCCTCGTCTTTCTTCTCCTTCTTCTCCTCCTTCTCTTCCTTCTCTTCACTTTCTTCCTCTTCATCATCGCCGCCGGACTCTTCGTCCTTGGCCAGCTTCTTCATCAGCTCCAAAACTTTTCGAACCAGTTTCTTGGAAATCACCTTCATGATCTTGTTCTGCTGCAGCTGCTCACGAGACACGTTCAGTGGCAAATCATCAGAGTCTACAACACCACGCACAAAGTTCAAGTATCGAGGCAAGAGTTCATCGAACTTCTCCGCAACCAAGACTCGGCGGACAAAGAGTTTCACTTCGGACTTTTTGGTCCAGTAATTGTCCATCATGTCAAATGGAGCCTTCTTGGGCAAGAACAGAATCGACTTGAATTCAATCTCACCCTCCGCATTGAAATGGGTGTACGCCAAAGGATCCAAGTAGTCCTTGGAGATGCTCTTGTAGAATTCATTGTACTCTTCCTCGGTCACATCCTCCTTGGCTCGGAGCCAGATGGCCTTCTGCGTGTTCACCTGCTCCCACTCGAAGACGGTTTTCTTCTTTGGTTTCTTGTCTTCCTCATCTTTTTCCTCTTCATCCTTGGTCTCCACATGGTCCTTTTGCTCTTCATCCTCATCCTCCTTGTCATCATCGTCATCGTCTTCTTCAGCCTCAACATCAACCTCTTTTTTCACCTTGACGTAGATGGGAAATTGGATGAACTGAGAGTACTTTTTGGCACTCTCCTTCAGTTTGTCCTCCGACAAGTAGTCGTGGGCATCTTCTTTGAGATGAAGAGTCACGCGAGTACCTCGGCCCAAGGTGTTGCCTCTTGGGTCATCTACAACAGTGAAGGAGGCATCAGCCGAAGATTCCCAAACATGTTGGACGGGGTCATCGTTGCATTTGGAGGTCACGGAGACTTTGTCTGCAACCAAGAAGGCACTGTAGAAACCGACTCCAAACTGACCAATCAAGTTGGCATCTCCACCCTCAGCCATTGCTTCCAAGAAGTTGGTGGTACCGGACTTTGCCACTGTGCCAAGGTTATTGATCAAGTCAGCCTTGGACATTCCAATGCCGGTGTCAATGATGGAAATGGTCTTCGCATCAGCATCATGCTCAATCTTGACCTCAAAATCCTTAGTGTCTCCCAGGAAGGTCTCATCTTGCACACTGTGGAAGCGAGCCTTCTCCAAAGCATCTGCTGCATTGGAGATCAATTCTCGCAAGAAAACTTGTTTGTCAGTGTACAAAGAGTTGATGATGATGTCCATCAAACGATTCACCTCTGCTTGGAACTCGTGTTTCTCGGAAGATTCAGCCATCTTGGCCCGGTCTCCATCACTGAAACCATCAATAACCTTCTCTGGATCAGCCTCCGTGCTTTCAGCTTTGAGTCCTGAAGGATGTTCAAAATTCACAAACAATGCATTTGCATGAAAAAAACCAGGAGGGAGAAAAAAAACACAAGTGCAATTGCCAAAAAAATGGAATACAATGAATACAAAGAAGCAAAACTGGAAATCGACCACTGCGAATCACCATGGAATAAATTGTCCTACCAGGAAGATGGCCACTGCTGCGCAGACCCGGAACATTTTGACCTCAGAACACGTCTAATTGAAATGGCCTGAAAACACGTTGATCATAGCACAATTACTTTCAATCGAGTGCAATTTTTTTTGAATCCCCAAAATTTTGTAGTCCCAGTAAATCGAATCAAGCACCACCGCAAACCACTGAGCAGCTGGCGCGGGTTTGCAAGGATGCGGGGATCAAGTTTGGAGCAACATTTGTTATTTCAAAATCTGCGTAGTTGAGAAAATCGGGGAAACATGATTCTGTTTGCACAAAAGTGAATTGAACATGAAACAGTTGCCAATGAAAAAAATGAAACGGCAGGGTTTCATGTTTTTCTGCAAAAACAAGTGCAACACAAAGATCAAAACTTAGACGCGCAACATGCCAATGGGAAGTGATTCAAATATGTTTTCAATATACGATTTTGACAATCTGGAACATTCCCATCCATGTTTTATTCATGCGATATCATTACACGCATGACAACATGACGCGTAGTCAATGTGAAAAACAAAATTTGTGCAATACCGACCCGTGATTGTTCTTTCCACGTACATGAATTTTGTTGGATTTTTTCCATTTCCAGGTTTTGGGTTTGTTGAGATGCACGCTGGCGGACATGCAAAATTACAGCCATGAAATCATGAAGTAAAAAATGTGCGTGCATATAGGCGCTCCATGAGGGGTGGAATAGCAAAACAATTTTATTTTGAGAGCGGCAAATCAAATATTCACAGCATCATGCAACGCCAATTTGTTTTACGACGGCAAAACCATGTCGCTTTTGCGTTGATGTTCTGACGTTAGAATACCCATTTTGCATGCGCTAGAATTTCCTTGTTGTATGGATTGTGTTGGACAACATCCCGTCAATCTTGGTCAACAAATTCACAAACATATACGTGTGGTTCTGTTGTTGCAGCGTTGCCGGAGCAAACAGGTGTAAACAAAGTTCGATTTGTCCGTTTCAACGAACCCGAAACCAACCACAATTCCATCTTTATGTGTGTTTGTATGTTTTTGTCAAATAGCAACGCGCCACTCAAACCCTATTTTCCTGCTGATCTCGAGCCACTTGTTCGGCCCGTGAATGCACATTTGTGCGTGTCATCCTTGTGCAGAGACTGGCCATGCTAATCTTCTCTGTATCAGCTTAGACTCCTAGAACCATGCATGAGTGCCATGAATAAAATCTGACACCCCACCTTGGAGAATCTTTTTCAAAGTTTTTCCACACGTTCTTCCATGCAATTCTGGCACATTACCATGCCATCTGTGCTTCAAATTCTGCTCTCGAATTAGTTCTAGGAAAAAAAATCTATCAGCCGTCTCTCATCATCTCAGCCATGTAAGCTGTAGCAACCAGTGTTACGTCTCGTGCACTGATTGCCTTTTGCTAAGCAATGTCCATAAGGTTCTGAACTTCTGCCATAGCACGTGTATATTCTGCTGCTTCTGCCCAATTTCCTTCGGTTTCAGCTCTCTCACGTCTCTGTTCCAGTGATTGCATCGCTCTTCTCAAACGTAGTTGATTGGCCTCAGAGAATGCCACCATACGCTGATGGTTATCACTGTCCATTCCACCAAAATGCAACTCAGCCCACTCATCTGGATCGCTCACCTCGTCTTGTCCTGAATTTTGGTAGCGCTGTCTGCGCTGAGAGGCTGTTTCGTCAACCTCCATCTCATCTGATCCAGCTGGGCTTGCAATCTGGTTGTACTGTTCATCATTCTCAGTCTCACCAATCGTTTGATCAGCATGCACACCATTCAAACGCACATGCTGCAGAGCAACTTCTGCAATATCCTGGCCTTCAAAAGGTTCATTCTCCTGATTGACAACCGGTTCTGCTTCCATTTCCACTGGCGGCTGTGGTGATTCCAAAAGTGCTGCTGCTCCCACAGCATTCGCTCCACCAGTCAGATATTCATCTATTCCATCATATAGTGTCTCAATGTCCACCATCATGTCGCCTGACTGGCCAGCTTCTTGATACTCTGCATGGAGATACAAAATCTCCTGTCTCAGAAGCCACCATGCACTCCACACCACAGGCTTGATAAGCCATGTCCACCTGAAACCAATCATCCAGGAAGCGTTTCGAAGTGCAAAACTTCGAAGAAATCCATAGTGTTGCCAAATCAGAAGTCCACCGCAGAGATAAACCAAAACCACCACCAACGTAGTAGTGCCTGCCACCTGCACCATGCAGAATAGAACCCATGAAATCAACTTGGAACATGCTGCAGCTGTTGACCACATCGTGGAAGACGTCCATTATGCTATCGACCACCACACCAGCTGCACATTCACATTGGTTCCACCTGCAAGCGGGTCAGGATCATTGTGCTCATCTCTTGAGCATCCTTTCAACTGCATGCACATCCCAATGGTGGCCCCAGTCAATTGAACTAGTCTAATGACCTGTTCCTTTGTCATTCGATTCACCTTTCTGATTTTCCTCAATGCATTGTCATCATTTCTTTCTCCATCACCAAATACATACAAGTTGATAAGTCTCCCCAGAAATCGTCGGCGTTCACCGCTGAGTCGTTTCGCGTTCAGATCTCCAGGGTTCAACTTCGTATTGATCTTGAAAATGGAAAACACACCAGTACGTAGCAAGTGCTGTAAAAAGAACTGCTTGATCTGAATGTGTTTCAACCTCCCTGTGCCAGTTCGGCGCACCAATGCAAGGGCTGAGGAGCTGTCTGTAAACAACCTTTGTTGTACCATCTCACTTCCAACTTCGCTTTCGTCTCCACAAAGAAACTTGCCTGAAAAGATAAATGCTCTCAACCACCAAACCATTGGCCGCATAGAGCTCAGCCTCGCAACTTGAGAGTGCAACTGAGCATTGGGTCCGGCACAGGCTCAACACCAAAGCACCATTGAGGAAAATTACGCCTGAGCTTGTGCTTTTCCTTGATGTCTTGCAATCAGCCCATGAAGAGTCACTATATGCCTCAAGCATGAAACGCCCATTTCCACTCCAGTCTGGAATCATTGCTTCATCACTGATAAGCTCATCTTCTTTCCAGAAATCACTCAGGACCTTGCCTTCTTCTGTCATCGGCAAAAGAATCCCATCATCAGGCGTTCCATCGAGATATGATATATGAGGCCAAGTGCTTCAAAGCTGCAAGAGATTTGATTGTTGGAAGGGACATGTATGAGCTCAGCAATTTCACTGCAAATTGGATATCAGGCCGGTCCATCGCCATGTAGAATGTAGAGTACCAGGCCCAAACCAGATCGAAATGTTGCTGCTTGTTCTCCATCCAACAGCTCAGCCTCCAATGCAACCTCAGGGCTAAAGGCCTCCAATGTAGCGTGATATGGAAGACCTCTTCTCCTTCCACTGACCTTCAACAAAGACACCAGCTTCGGCACGTATGTCGCATTTGGTTGTATGAGAATCCCATCTTCTCTCATCGTGATCCTCTTTTTCAGATACATCAGCTGTTCTCCACTGCCTTGTCGGTGAGGTCCATCAACCTTCATTGTCAATGTTGCACCAATTGTCTCCTGAAACCACTGCAAATCCTCTGACTTGCACACCAGCAAAATATCGTCTACATGAACATTCAGAAATATCTTCTTGTTCACATCTGCATGACGCATGATTGTTGGTGCACCTGGGAAAGCTACTAGTCCAGCACCTTCACATATTTGTCCAAAGTGCTGATGCCACCTCAATGCAGCATTTCGTTGACCAGGAAGACAACGCTTCAGAAGCCAATGTGTGTGTCAGCCTTTCCAGTTCGTTCCTTTACCCATTGTGGTATTTCAACATAGAGAACTTCAACCTGAGGAACTGTAAGGAAGGCATCTTTGATGTCAAGCGCAGTGACTGCCAATCCAAAAATCAACGCAAACACCAAAAGCATGCGCACTGAAGCAAACGAGGACGTTGGAGAGAAATTGTTCTCATCTGTTGCTCCAGTTTTGAACTCACGGGCAACCACTCTGCACCTTCTGATCCACTGGCCACCTCTGAACCTCCAATCATAGACCAAGGTTGTATCCACCACATTCTTGCTGGCTATTTCATCTGGAGTAAGGACCACTGGCTGAATCACCTGCATGTTGTTCAGCTTCTCAATCTCTTCAATTGCCGCACGAGCATCAAGTTCATTCAACTTCTCGTCACTCACTTCTGGTGGTCCTTCACCTTCACCATGTCCAGCAATGTATTCATCTTCTGAATCAGGGAACTGCACCTGATCTTCCCACTCATTGTTGAACACATCATCTTCATCGTTGTGGCATATCTCCACCTCAGCAATTTGGTTCACACTTCCACTGGTTCTGGCCATCTTGTCCTTGTGCTCAATGACTGGGTCTTATCTTCACACTCACCCAAAACACACCCTGCCACGCAAAACGGTTCACATGAACATGTGGGGAGGGGAAACATAAGTAGCGTGATCCCTACGCGTATTCTACACAAACTGAACCAGCTTTACCGTCATGGTGTTCATTGTACTGTGTTTGTATTGGTTTAAATTTTGCAAACACACAGGTACTAAAGGTTTGCTAAATAAAACAGATTTGATTGCGTCCACAAACCAAGGCAAACAACAGCACATCACTGTCAGTTGCACGGGTTGGCAGTTTAAACAAGTTTAAACCAGCAAACAAACAAAACAAGAAAAGCAACCATAAAACGCGTACGCAGAATAAAATCAAGAGACCACGCAGCACCAGATCCCCACCCACATGTAAACGGAACCAAACAGCGCACAGACACGCAACGCGTGAGAGAGCACAACAAACGTGGACATGGGTGTGTACAACAGGTATGTGCACATTGCACACACACTGTAACATGGGGTGAGTTCACAGATAATGCATTATCCACTAAAGTAGAACATTGCTTATCTTCACACTCACCCAAAACACACCCTGCCACGCAAAACGGTTCACATGAACATGTGGGGAGGGGAAACATAAGTAGCGTGATCCCTACGCGTATTCTACACAAACTGAACCAGCTTTACCGTCATGTTTGTCTGGTCGCTAAAAATTAAAAACTAACATCACCGCATAAGACTGACATCACTGCACATCGGAAAAATTCAGCCACACATTTTTCTCAAATAGGCGGGGGACGATCCAAGTGCCACATCTAGCCTTCACCACACCTAATCATTGAGCACATGCGCTCCAATCGCACATTTGCGAAGGACGTCCATAGGCACTTTGAACTCTTCGGCTCCAAGCGCAAAACACATTCGAAAATCGAGCCTAGAAGGGCCGTCCGCTATGTTGCTCATTGTTGGCACACGACAGAAAAAGGGCTGGACTTCCAGCTTAGCTTCAAGGAGCGTCCCTTTGTGGATCATTCGCATGGCGTGAACGGATTCAGCACCACCTTTGATCCAACTGTGCCGAGCTCCATCGTTGTCCACAAAAACAAGCACGTGGCGTTTTTCCAAAATCTTGCTCCAACATGTAAGGGCCAAAAGATATGGAAGGACTTCGGCTTCAAACACAAGCTGGCGGCGGCCGCCCCTGCTCCATTCAGCCACCACCTCATCAGGCAAGTGAAGGCTGAAAAATTTCATGCCCCGACCCTGCGCATCAAGCAAGATTGCCCCAACAGAGGTAATCATGGTTGCTCCAGAAGCGTCTGATGGCTCACAAGCGCCATCGATGAACAGCAGCAGAGGCGGCTCTGAAGAAGTAGTAACTTCACGTGGTGGAGCATGTACAATCCTATCCAACATCCATCGCAAACCAAAAAGCACCTCCTCGGACAAGGGGGAACAGTCAGATCCAGACCTCACTGGACTGCCAACAGCCCTCAAAGCAAGCTTTGCGCTCCGCCCAAACACCTGTCCCTCTGCGAAAGTCAAACGCGACCTCAAGCTTTCGGATTCAGCGCAAGTCAACCTGTCAGCGTCAATGAATCCTTGCACCATTGTAGCAAGCTCATCTCTGCGCTTCTGTGTGTTCCCAATCCTGAGAACACCTTCATGAGTCTGCGTCAGGTCAAACTCAACGCCCAGAGCTGTAAAAGTTGAAGCAAAACCTTTGTCCTTCTCCGGGTCCTCTGACAGAACCCAGCCAAGGGTCTTGAACAAAAACTTGACAGTCATATGGGCACTGTCAGCATCTTCTGGCCGAGCAATGCAGATGAAGTCGTCAAAGAATGAGCTCCACAGCAATGCACCGCCCCTGATGCCCAACTCTTTGAGTGCACGTGACACCCGTAAGAACGAGGCAACCGAGGCTGTTCCCCCGAAGGGGAGCCCCTTCATTTTAAAGAGCTTGACTGCTCCTTCAACGGGCGACCAAACTGCTATCCAAGCAAACCTGTAATGTTCAGCACTCACACCCAATTGGCGATACGCCTTGCGCAAATCGTAGGTGCGACCCACCAACCGGCAATCAGTCCCATGTACCTGCATGAAACGCTTTATCATGCCAGCAACCTCATCAATGGTGTCAACCTGCAAGCGCTCGGGCAACCCAACTGTAGAATTGATACCAGAAGCTGTCAAATTATCAATCGGTCGTATTTTCAACCCCTGTCGCAGGCCAAACCTGGGCGATACAATATCTCCTTGGGGCAAAGCATCAACAGAGAATGGACCTTCCAACGTCCCACCAGCAACTTCAGCGAGAGTCGCCTCCCAAACTTCATTGTCCAGCTCACCATCTTGTGACGGTTTCACACTAGCAACCGCCCTGCTCGAAAAAGACGCAGCCATCTTGACCAAGCTGTCCACATGTAACTCCGGGGGTCTTATGTTGGAAGCAAACATGTCAGACGGTTTCATCCAACCAACCAACGGCAAGCCGTCTGAGGCCTCTTTGCAATGGAGGCATCCGGGTAACCCACTGCCTCCAAGGACATCCTCATGAGTTCAAAACGTTTGCCATCCAAAACGGACTTCAAATGCCCTGGTCTCTCCAAGCTGATCCTCTCTTCCGCAACCTTGGACTGATTGTACATTTCAATCATAGATTTGGTCCACCCTATGCGAACACGGCGAAGCTCAAGGGCCGAGTCACACCCATGCAACATGATAGCCCGTTCCATGCCTTCTGGAAGTTTGACAGGTTGCATGTTGGGGTGCACCAACTTGCACGCCCGTTTGATGTATTCCATCGGTTCAAGAGGCATGCCAATTTCAACCCCCTTCTGATCATTCAAAAACCGAAGCAGCCGAGCACCTTTGGAAAAATGTGGGTTGTCTGGCAACCTGGAGCCAGGCTGCACTTGCTTCAAGAAAGGAAAATTTGCAAAATTGACCACTTCAGTACGCAAAAAATCTGTCAAAAGGGGTGGCAATTTGTTGCCCCGAGGCAGATTGCCGGTGATGGCACGGTTTGCCAGGTCTTTCACATGTAGGTGGCCAGCATCCACCGCATCAAGAGTGGCAGGCGGCTCATGGTACCCTAGGCGCTGTGCATACTCAGCTATGGCATTTGCCCAATGGGCACATAAAACAGGGTCGTAGGCGCATTCTTGGGCCGTAGCAAACGCACCCTCTTTTGTGACCCCCCACGCCTCATGCTCATGACTGTCATCACAGATGCGATGTAACTGCAAAATTTCTTCGATGCTGGTCCAAATAGCTGTCATTTTCTTCCGCCGCGATCCAAACATGCAGTTGTGGAAACAAAAACCAAGGCACTTTTTGCCTAAGTACTGCATCAGCTCTACGAAATGAGTGGTGACCCACATCAGCGAGCTGGATGGATTTTCAACTGACCAGCCCGCATTCATGCGGTGCAACATCTTAATGTACCGACAGGTCAGCTTGTATAAATGGTTTGCTTTGCTGACCCTTTCCCGAGACACGAATGGCAAGCCTGGTAAGCCCATGGGGTGTCTCATGCTCCTTAAGGGCCTGGGGCCCTTCCTGTTCTTCAATGGTATGCACCTCGCCAACGATGCAGTACCACATGGTGGTGCAAAATGCACGTAAAGCAGACGCCCTTGCGTCAAAAGCTCCTCAAAAATCTTGCATTGTGCAGGTGAATTCAAGTCAATCTGCAAAACAGGGATTCCTTTGACCGCCTTGTGATCGACTGAAAAAACTTGAAAGCCTTTCCGGCGAAGAGCTCGCGACAAACCAGCTTTTCCACAAAAAACTTCAACAATATAGCAATCCGCAAATGTGCCACCAGAGCTAGCTGAGCCTTCTGGCGGCACACCAATTCAGTTTGAGCACTGACTCAGCGGGTGCTTGCCATGACACTTAATGCACTGGTGCATGCCCCTGTTACACTTGTCGAAGTTATTCTCCTTGGACACCTTGTTGGTGCAGCCGTGGGCCATGTTGAAATTGTAGCAGATGCGCTGCTTCTGCTTATTCCAGCCACTGAATCCATGCAAACCAGACGGCAGGTTTGACCTGCCTTGACGATTCTATGGCTTCTTCTTTGGCGATGGCTTGGGCTGCTTTTTCTGGGGTGCTTCGTCATCCTCACTTGCTTTCCTCTTGACACCCGTGTTGCCGCCAGAGCCCAAAGGCAACGGAAGCAAGTGGAAGGCCACCGATGCCGAAGTGTGAAGTTGCTCCAGGGCGACATCCACAGGCAGTGCGCCAGTCTTGTCAGCGCGCAGCTCTGACCTCACTTGATCAGCAACACGAGTCCAGAGTTCCTTGTCAGCCCTCAATATTGCATCGATGGAGGCTGCCTTGTATCCAGGTGGGGCAGGCTTGCTCAAATGTCCCATGAAATGGCGCATCACCTTTTCATGAGTTGAGTATGTAGCCAAATTACTCATCTCCAAAGCCAACCCACGTCTGATCATTGCTTGGTGAACACGAAGCTCATTGCCCATTTCAGATGTCAGGTCATCTGTTTTCGCTTTGACATGTAGCTGGTGCCCCTCAAGCAAAACCACCTGTTTGTCAGTCTTGACCGACAGCAGTTCAAGCTCACGACTGACACATCGGCTCAATGGAAAGTGTCTCAACGCACCCTCCTCCAACATAGCAGCAAAAGCGTCAATCACACAGTGTGCAGGCTCGTAGTCACCCACGATTTCGAAGCCGCTGATTTTCTCCCTCATTGTTTTCAACCGCATATCCTTCTCCTGAGCTGGCAGCTTTCTGACCGTCTCGTCAGGTGCTTCGACCCTCTGCTTGATGGCCGCCACTGCAACTGTTAACGCCTCATAGGCCAACTGCTTTAGCCCTGCTTGAACTCCAATGCTAGCGCCCCTAGGGCAAATCATGTCAACCAAGTTCTGAAAACGTTCACCATCCAGCTGTCCAGGCTGTCCATTCACTGCAAAGGCCAAGTGATTGAAACATCGGATGTCATTGTCGTACATCGCCTGTATGTGGTCATCAGCCAGCTGGATCTGTAGTGCACGATGTTTGAAGCTGGCATTAGACTCAGCATAGCTAGCCATCGGCGCGGGCTATCGCGAAAGCAATTAACACTCAATGAGAAAGCATGTCCAGTTGCTAACCTGGAGAAAAAATTGGAAGGTTTGAAACCAAGGTAAAAACAGCAACATTTCGCAAGTGAGCAGGTGACATGTCAACCTCTGCTGTTTTTCCTTGATCCACTAAAAATACACGCTCATGTAAGTGAAAGCTGGCAACATTCGAAGGCCACACATGCTGGGCCCTACCGGCTTCACGTATGCAAGTCATTGAACTCTCATCCCTCATTACTCTGGCGCAGCATGATAAATTTTCCACATCGGAAAAGCCAGAGTATTGAGCGCTATTCTTTCCACATTGGAATGAACCTGAGCGCTTCGAAGGTTCCTACCTTCAGACCAAGCTCATGCATTTGCATACATTACGCAAAGCATAACATGCACACTGGTCAAACAGCGTTGAAAAAGGTTGCACATTGCAAATCAACGCAAGGCAAATGAAAACCCAAACATCACAGCAAGAACATCTTCGAAGTAAACATTTGGTACTTGAAACAGAACACCATGACATGACAAAAATGTCCACTGAAGCCCTCACGGGATCAACTACGTGAGACGAGGTCTTTGCTCCCCATGCTCACACATTGCCACGCCCTTCACGGGCTTCCCGGCAAAGTAGGTGTACCTGTTGCATTCACGGCGGCCACAAAGGAACTTGACGCTTCCATGCAGCTTCAAATGCTGCATGCCCGAGACATTGTTTCTGTAAACTGTGCATGACTCAGGGATGTCAACAAACCCCGGCCGTAAATCAGGCACAACCAGATGCCACAACAAGGTTGAGTCAGCTGGACCAGAGAAAATGTCGTCCTCACTATCAGATGAATCACTTGATGACGGCACAAAGCTGCTGTCAGAGTCCGACTGCTCTTGGTTTGCAGGTATGTCATCTTGAGCCTGACTGACGAAGCGTCCAGATCGTGTTGCATCGGGCAAGAAAACACCTTGTTTGATCGCCTGCAAAGTTCCTACCAGCTTCGCCACGGCGGGACCCATGCTGTCCCTGTTGTAGGCTTCAGCTGATTTTGCGTTGGCATCTAAATGGTGCCCAAGCAGCCTTCTGGTCTCCAGATCCAGGCCATGTTTTCCAGCCCATGACAGTGCTGTAGCCTTGAGGCTGTGTGATTTCACTGCACAGCCCTTGCCATGCCCGACACGCAGCGCCTCACGTAGTAGCTTGCCGCATTCAGAAGAGGTGACTTCCTGCTGGAGCGGCTTCCCATCAACCCCAAACCTGCACAGCAGCGGGGCATTCAACCTGCCACCAGTCTCCAGCCCCAAAGCTTCACGTGACTGCAACCATGCCCTGAACCAGTCGTAGCTACCCAGTGAATAAATAGGAGCCACAAGTGGTAAAAAGGTTCGTCGCAAAACTTCACTACGCGCACCTTTGTTTCCAAGAACCTGAAGCTCCAAGTACCCCGGGCAATCCAATGAATCAGGGTCAATGCCAGCTACATCAACATCCAAAATAATGTTGACAGCCCTTTGTCCATCAGAAAACCTGCCACATCCATAAAGTAGAATGAGCATGGCCCCAAAAAGCACTCTGTCCTTCAGGTCAGGTGTCGTGGCAACAAGCTTTTCCAAAGCAACTACCTGAGTCACCAATAGCGGAGCTGCCTGAGCAATTGGCCCTGCACGCATGCAAAGTTCAGTTGCAACCCCATCAACTCGGGCAGTACCAAGGTCAGCCAAATCACCTCGCAGCCCCAAGACTCCTTTGGCAAACTGGCAGGCTTCCAAAAACGACTTGCCAGCACTTGCTGCAGTAGTATCATCTCGCAACAAGCCCTGCAGGTATGTGAATACAACATGCTCCCTCAAAGGAAAAAACTGCAAACCACGTTGTCCACAAAAATTCACGAACCTATTCAGGGCATAGAACCTCTTCGCCAGTGTTGAGGTGGCCTTCCTGGCAAAGCAAGCTTTCAGGCTCTGCTCGACATCCATGTGGGTAACCTTGTTACCTCCAGCCAGAATTGCATCACCAACTGAAAAGGCATCCAGACTGATGCACACTAGACTCGTCCAATTTGAGATGACGCTTTGTCTCTTGTCAGCCTCATCCTTCATCTCGACATGTTTGATGACTTGCTCACACAACCCAGAAACCCTTGACTGCTTAGGCTTCTGCAGTAGTGACATCACATTAGTCTGCAGTCGATCAGTCAAGTCAATGTCAACAGCAGGACGCTTGAGATCCGGGCCATGGATATTGCACTGCCCAAAAACGTCACTCAAAAAAGGATCAGTCTCCCAGAAAAACTTTTGTGAGCTGTCTTCCAAAGCCCATCTGCTGTGGTCAACTCCAAAACCAGGCAATGCAGGTCTGACAGGTTCAGACGCCTGTTGCACATCAGGTCTCAAACGCTCAGTGCAAAGGCCCCGACTTGTAGCATCATCCTCGTTCAAACGAAGAAGCCAGTCAATGCCCTCATCTAATTGCGGAGCCAACAAACCGTTGTCTAAACACACGTCATCATCTTCACCTACAGTTTCCCATCCAGCAAGACCAAAACTGCCCTGTTCACCAAATAAGTCTGCCTGTTGAGAATCAACACCATCCTCTGAGTCCAAAGCAGTGGGCCGCAAATTTGGAATACCTTCAAAACATTCCTGCTGATGGGAGAAGCTGTTGGAACTGTTGGCAGGCTCATCATGATCATGAGAAGGATCAAAATCCTCATGGATGTTGCATGGAATCATCGACAATGCAAAACCCCCCACTACTGTTTCATCTTCCGCATCTAAGGCGTGCTCCAATGCTGATGGCAACGATGTCGCCCTCGATGTGTCTGCCCTAAACGACATTGCAGAAGACAAAAAGAACACCTGGAAGTACAGCAAAATGCCAATTGCAAATCTGAAGTAGAATCTTCCGGGACAGTAATGGTACATCCAAATCTGCGCAGCAATTCCACAATGACAGCAAAAAGTAAATGCAGCAGCTCAGTCAATGTACGCAGGTGCAGCTGGTCCATACAAAAGGACCCAAATGGAAAAGATTGCGAATCCAAATCCACACCAAAAACTGCACCAAATGATAATACAGAGACAGGAAAAGGACAGTTGTTGAGGATGTTCAACAATACCTGCAGGCAACTGGATCGGCGAAGCTATGGCGCGACGCCCCTTGTCTACTGCCCCACGCTGCCGCATAGTGAGCACATTGCTCCCGTTCAACTTGGAACCAAATTGGCCACCACAAGATAAAAATGTCTTCCGCTCAATTTGTGTTCATTGTACTGTGTTTGTATTGGTTTAAATTTTGCAAACACACAGGTACTAAAGGTTTGCTAAATAAAACAGATTTGATTGCGTCCACAAACCAAGGCAAACAACAGCACATCACTGTCAGTTGCACGGGTTGGCAGTTTAAACAAGTTTAAACCAGCAAACAAACAAAACAAGAAAAGCAACCATAAAACGCGTACGCAGAATAAAATCAAGAGACCACGCAGCACCAGATCCCCACCCACATGTAAACGGAACCAAACAGCGCACAGACACGCAACGCGTGAGAGAGCACAACAAACGTGGACATGGGTGTGTACAACAGGTATGTGCACATTGCACACACACTGTAACATGGGGTGAGTTCACAGATAATGCATTATCCACTAAAGTAGAACATTGCATCATCCATCCTTTGCGCCTTAGCATGTTCACTGGTTAGAGGACCGCTTGCTGGATGCTTGTGAGAAACTGCAGGGATCTCGGCATCTTCATCGCTTTCATTTGCAAGCACTGGGGTGATGGGTGCCTGCATCAAGCTTGGAGAAACGGCCCCACCTTGGTCAGACATCTCGGTGGGACTGGAAGCATGCTCAAGTCCTGCATCCTCCCACTCTTGCACATCCACTTGCAAACGTTCTGCATCCGCATCGTCAACATGAGAAGGAGAGTAGCCTTCTGAAACAAAATCTCGGACTGCTTCAGCCTCCTCGTCAATCTCCTGAGGAATTGGTCCAGAAAGCGCAATGATCCTTTGTTTTGATTTCACCTGTCTGTGTCCAAAGAAATCCATTGGCCCATCTGATATGCCAAGAACCAACTCTGAACTCCACTCATTGTTGATTTTCCTGACTGCCTTTGTACGCATGATGGTTTGGCCGTCTGTTGAAATCAAATCCATATCAGCACTGTCCTTATACCCAACCATGCACCACGTCTCCACCCCGGCTTATACTTGACTGCCTTGGGATCAAGTCCAAACACCGTCTGCCCAAAGCCTGTGATTCTGCCTTTGTATGGTCTGCCCCAAAGTGATTGGTATGGGGTCGTTTTCAGAGTGGTATGGACGTGGAACCGGTTGTAGATCCATGCTGAATGAAGCGCAGCCCATTGAATGACAGGATGACCAGTTGGCACAGTTGCTTGCAAACGATCTTCCAAATGGCATATCAGGGTCTTCTGAATTCCCCTGATAGTTTGGACAAAACGTTCGGCCACACCAGTTCTTGATTTGTCATAGGACTTGTTTGGACTGACATGGGTCTTGAGCTCGGCTTTAGCTCTCACTGCTTTGCAAAAGGAAACTCCTGCCACCAACACAGGCTCGTTGTCAAAGGCTATTTCAACTGTACCATCTCTGACACTGCTGATGAAGTTCACCAAAGCTCGACCCACTGTCTGTGCATTTCGTTGTTTCAAAGGGGCAACTGAGACAAACCTCGACCAAACATCCACCATAAGCAAAGCTGCCACTGCACCCTCTTTACCTGGCTCCATGAAGAAGAAGTCACACTGAATCGTTGGAAACTCACGTTGTGATTCACCTACAGGATCTGGCATGTGAGAATGTTGATTGGCCTTTGATCTGCTCATCACACAGTACTTGCACCATGGTCTGAATGGCACATGGGTGAGCTCATGAAGAGCTCTTTCCTCATCACTCGGTTGTTGAGGAACTGAAACTGGAATAGCATCCAAACTCTGAGATTTGTACTGTTCTCGTGCAGACTCAACCAAACTCCGTCGAAGCGCTAACTCCTTGGCCTTCTTGCACCTGTCAAACATCCTCTGTTTTGATCCTGCCTGTGAAATTCCAAGCCATCTGCATGCATCTCGCAGTAGTCTAATCGTTGAGGAAGCTGTCACCACCAAATCATCGTTGATTGTGAGTGAATCATCCTCCATGGAAAGTTCAACGTCAGGTGTAGCTTGGATTTCATCTCCAGCCTCCATTTCTGGTACTTGTCGATGTTGTCCTCCATCATCAGGAGGTAAGACTGCTGATGCCTGAGAACCAGCTGCTGTAGGTGAAGGAACATGTTTTTGTCGTAGCCCTGAAACTGCTAAATCTTGGTCAAAAATCACATCACCACCTTCATCCACTGCAACAAGGCCCAGCTCAAGTAACGTTTGGGGCTCGACACCCAACAACGTCAAGCACTCACACTCATCTTCAAAACCAACTGAAAGAAGAAACTGGTCAATCATTCCAAAAGGTTGACGCATGTCTTTGAACTTGCGGGATAACTCCACCACTGTCCATGGGCGATCTCTCTGAAACTTTCGAATCAACGTAGTCCTGTATGGCCAGAATGGCCAAACTCCCTCAGGGTCAACAAAGTTTGTTGTGATCGTTTTCATGAAAGGTGTACCATCTGCAGTCATCTCCCAGGTATCCATTGGTGCATTGTCAATCTCATCCTCAGCATACACCACTGTTCTTACCATCAACTCATCATTGTCATCAGCTGCCATGACAGTACCTGGCAACACATCGGAAACTTGCCTGACATGGGCCTTGATGGCAAAAGAGCGGTTCTTGTACTCCACAGGGATACTGATTTCCTTTCCAGGAGACTGCAAACTCAAACGGTCGTTCAACTCATCTTTGCAAATTGTCCATCCACCTTGGTACAACTGACCCAATGAGACTAAACAGGACGTCACGTTGCTGATGATGAACTCATGCTGTAGCAACACCTCCTCTCCATCTGTGGTTGTTGCTATCAAGTCAGCTTTCTTTGTACCTGTGGTCTGGAGGCTTCCTCCTTGACAGTTCTGGAGGGTTCCATGAGCCATACTGGTACCACTGTCAGCGTCAGCACGAAACCTGAATGGAAGCAGTGACACATCTGATCCAGAGTCTAAAATCACCCACTCGCATTCTATGTCCTCACCAGATGCTTCACCAGGCAATTCTGCCCAAGAATTCTCAAAATCATGAAACAGAACCATGCGCACCTGTGGTGATGTTGGGCTCTGTGGTGAAGTTGGAGAAGAAGGATTGGAAAGTGAAGCACCAAACTGAAAAACACGCCGCACTGTTGCACTCGAAGATGATTTTGCAGCAGGCATCGTTGAGGAAGAAGATGTAGAGGCTTGGTTTGGTGGTATTGGTTCCTGTTTTCCAGCCACTTGGTTGACCATATGTGGACAATCACGACTCCAATGTCCATATTCGAAGCAATTTGCACATTGTCCATAGGCAACCTTGTTTCTGCCTCCACCTTTCTTTCCTTTGGCACTTCCACCTCCTTTGGCACCCTTCTTTCCTTTTGACTTCCCTTTTGATGTGCCCTTTCCTTTTCCTTTATTGGTGCGTCCTCGTCCACGGCCTCGATGAAACATCCAAGATCCAGCCCATTCTGCCCCTGATCCACCTTTGCCTTTGCTCTTGCCTTTCTGCTTTCCTTTTCCTTTCTCAACACGGTCCACCTCCATTGGAGTGGGCCCATCATTGGCTGTAGAGGCATAGTTGGGTGGTTCATTGATGTGTTTGAGAACTTGTTCACTGGTCCAGGCTTTGGACACCTTCTCAAATGAAGTAATTCTATCTCGAATATCTGCATATGTCGTAGTGTCAGATATCCCCAATTGAATCTGTTCACGAAGGCGAGGATTGCAGCATCGAATGAGTGTTGCAGACATTAGTTCCTTCGGGTATGTGCTGCCGCTCGCTTGCTCATATTCATGGACCAGTTGCTCGTAGCTAAGTATGGACTCCAAAGCAGATTTGTCCTTTGGAAACACTGGGTATGCTCCCAATGCTTGAGCTAGTGCGAGGCTCCTCTGACGGGTACTTGGAAGGAACTCCTGGTTCAGGTTGTACCACAGCTTGAACCCATCTTTCAGCTGAGACTCAGCCCTCACCATGTGAGAGCATCTACCACGTAGGTATGAAGTCAAAACCGCGTAGAGTTTCTGAGCCATTGACCGCTCGTCAGCATTGTATGTAGACCACTCTGGAGCTGCACTTTTCTTCTCAAGCACAGGCAAAACATCAGAGTATCGGCCATCTCCAAAACAAAGCCAACTTGTGAACTGGTGTTTCCACTGTTGGAACAGCATCACATCCTCTCCATTGTAGGTGTCTGGGGGCTTGAGGATCCGAGAAGCTGCTTGTAAACCTTCAATCGAGCTTGCCCCACCTGAAGAAGACGCTTTCTCAAGTGCCTTCTCAGCAGCCATCGCTGCACGTGTTGCTGCCTCAGCCATCGATGTCATCCTCTGCAGGAAAGCTTCCTGCATCTGAGATTGCCCAGTGGCCTCTTCCATTGCACGGGCATTGCCCAGGCTGCAAAGAAAAATTGCTGCCACCAACTGCATCTGCACTTGTTTCATTGCACGTCTTGATCGACGTTTCTCAAGTGGCTCGCATCAATCCATAGATACCACATCAAACATGCTATTGCAGTCATCGTGAAAGCAACCATTGCCAATTGGATCCCTGTACATCCTGCCAGAAACCAAATTGTACCTTTCACCATGCTCACACATGCTGCAAGCAGTTTGTATCCATCTTGAAATGTTGACAAACCGACAATTGAAACCACGTTGAACTCGTTCTTGATTGATACAGCGTCAGACCAATTATATCTCATGTCTCTCAACCTTTCATGCACTGTATTGTCAAGAAGTAAATCATCCTGAAACCAAGCGTGACCATGCTGAACTCGACAACCTCTCAAAGCATCTGACAAAAGATTCCAGTCTTGAAATCCACCGCACAACTCTCCAGGAAACTGCTGCATTGCAAGCCCTTGCACCTGCCGAAATGAAAAGGTCTTGCACACTTCCCCATAGTCATGTCCGTTGAAATTGCCAGAGTAGCTCTGAAAGAAGCATTCTAAACTGAAGGCATCACTTGTCATTGAAACATGGTCTGCATGAAAACCGTGCACCCTGTTGAAATTGTCAGCATCGCACTGAAACAAGCTTGCACTGTTGAGATTGCCAGAATTGCATTGATCATGGCTAGGAAATGCATCCACCATGGAAAACATGCCTACCTTCCAACCAATGCTTGCCAAGTTGTTGAAATTGCCAGAATTGCACTGCACGTTGTCACTCACACATCCCCAGCGTACATGTTCAATTTCCGCTGTTGCACAACATGGGAAAAGGATCAAATCACTGCTGCAAACTGGGCTCCAACACCTCTCTCCAGCATACAGGTTGGAATCACATCCACAAATCGCCGCTGCACACATAGTCTCATGCGCAGGCATCTGAAAACTCGCATTGGGCTCACTTCTGTACGTCCAAGGAAAAACAAGGGTTTCGCTATCTGCACATATAGGAATTTCCGGCAACATGCATGTCTCGCACAAAGCCGAACACACAAAGCCTCTAGATTCCTGGGATACCAGCCTAACCACTGGACATCCACCCAAACAAGTCATCATCACATTCAGTTTGGGTCTCGAATTTTGGTTCACCTGCCAGCCTTCATCAACATCGGCGCCACCAGTTGGAGAGCACTCACCAGTGCCCATAGTAGAAGGCTAAGCAGCATCATCCACCAGGCTCCCGCTGCCATGTCAAATAGCAACGCGCCACTCAAACCCTATTTTCCTGCTGATCTCGAGCCACTTGTTCGGCCCGTGAATGCACATTTGTGCGTGTCATCCTTGTGCAGAGACTGGCCATGCTAATCTTCTCTGTATCAGCTTAGACTCCTAGAACCATGCATGAGTGCCATGAATAAAATCTGACAGTTTTTTAATTGGATTGTTTGGCTGACACGGCAACGTGCATCGTTTTGGCCATGAAAATAATTCATCAACGAATCAACGATGGAATTTTTATTTCGTTGCTCACAAACGGCTCCGAAACCAGTGTGCACAGAAGATCTGAAAACGTGCAAATGCGAACTTTTCTGAAACCGAAAGCGCCTCAGAATCCATCCTGATGTACACTAATTCGATTTGTGCTGTGGCATGTGCACAACTACATGCATGACTGACATGCAATGTACACACCTGCAAATGCGGAAATGTGTTTCACCCCACCTTAATTTTGGCTGTTTTACCAATCATTACTATGGCACAGGTTCCACAGGCTGTTGGTTCAGCCATCTTGTCTTTCTTCTTGGAACCATCTCTAAATGAAATTCCCATTGTGAAAATTCGGCACTGAAGCCACGTATTGGGACTCATCCCCAATAGGTGACTTTCTCCATTGGTGCCTATGCCTCTCAGATTTCCATCTCTTCCGTGGCATTGTCATGCCTCTCAGCTGGAGACTCTTCATCAGGCGGGCCGTAGTTCATCAAGGCACAGAAGCCTGGATCTGACGCTTCAGACTGGCCACACTGAGCAGACTTTGCTGCATAGGGGCGCCCCGAGCTGTCCGGCAGAGAGCGGCACTGGTCAGCGCCAGTACCACTCGCTGCAGTGCAGCCCAGTCCATGGCTTCGGCCGGCTACAAAGCTACCCCCCAAAGCAGCAACAAAGACGAACCAGCAGACGAAACCAGGAGACAAAAAACGCAAACGAATTCAAGAAACCGACCTTCCAAAAACTATCAAAGCGGGAAGGTAGGGGGGCACCTCGGGTGTTTTTGAGTTAGGTGAACTGTGGCTTGGTATGGCAAACGGGCTCTTGATGACCTCAGTCGCCTTAGTGGCTACTTAAAAATAACAACAACAAACAACAAAAACAACAAACAGGAACAAAACAAGACTCAATTACAGGCAAGATATACACGAACTCGTCCAGTCTACGGACGCGAAGGTGTATTTTTGTAGCCATGCCTGAGGTGCGGGCCACTCCTTGTACCTAAGTACCTTAGTATGAAACAAGACAAGATGAACGACAGCAAAAACACACCAAACAAAACAGGCAGCAAGAAAGGAGGAAGCGTAGGGGGGGAAAGCAGAGGAGGACAGAGGGGAGCATTAGCAGCACGGGACGAGAAGAAGAACACATGCTGCGTTCGCGGCGACAGAGGTGGTGACGTGGGGCCAAGCATAGTGTGCAGACCGACTCAGAATGGGGACGGTAGGCACCTAAACAACACGCGCAGCATGGTGAAGAGGGCAAAGCCCAACACAGGGCCAAAGCCTTTGTTGCCATGAGGCGCAATGAGGAAAGGAAGCCAGTCGTAACCAACCTTCAGACCGGCAGGTACGGGTTCAAGAAGGCCAACGGAGATGGCAGAAAGAGAACAGCACCAGCAGGTCAGACACCGGGGCCGTCGCAAGGTACAACCAGATACCCGAGGGGAGACACCAGCAGGAGTGTCCCACTGAACCACGAAACAGCACCACAGTCAACCGAACAGGGGACAAGGGTCCAACAAGGGAGCCGCAAGAAGGAAGCGCCACAAAACGACAGAAAAGAAACAACAAAGAGAGGGCAAGAGCCCTTGAACCTGTCAGACCAAGAGTCACAAGGACGGAAATGATGCGTCCGATCACCTAAGAGAAAAGCGGGAGACACGCAGAAAAGAGCAAAAAGGGGTATATAGGGGCCAGACATACGCGAGGCTAAAGGACAATAGGCCCAAGGCACCCAAGGGGGTGAGACAAACGAGAGGGAAGACAGAAGAGAGAGGGGTGATGGGGGAAGTGTCTACGTCGTACGGAGCAGTGTATTAGCTTGGTAGAATCGTTTGTCCGCTTTCACTGCGGCAGTCCAGCCATTTTCGAGGGCAAAAGATACAGCGGTTTGTTTTTCTTGTTCAGCAGCCGATCGCCGTAGTTCAGCACATTTGGCAGCAAATGCATCGACATCAGCTTGCGGTGGTCGACGCCTTAATCTTCTACTAGGGAAGTCAAGATCGCGCCAGCGTTCTTGCAGGGCTGCGTCAGAGAAATAATTAGCAGGCTGCAGAAACATCACTCTGCTAGCTAACATTTCAAGATTCACTGACCAGTGCGAGAACATGTGGCGATGGTCCAGCTGCTTGCTTAAGAGGTCGGCAAACTGGTGCAGGCTCTTCGTGTGATGCTAAAGCCGTAGCAAACTATAATTGGTAGGCCAATCAAGAGGGCACAATGTGGCAGTCTGTTTCCACTGTTCCGGGGTAATTCCACCAGGAGACGGAGTGATGACTTCAAGAGTCACTCGGATGGGACCTGTTGGTTTGAAACCATGCATGATAGAAGGCTCAACCGCACCAAGACTGGATCTGCGGATCACTTCCGTGAAACACTGAGAGGCTTGAAAGTCTTCATCAATATCCAGGTTGAGCCCGGGAACCTTTTTGTCAGCAAATCGGACTGCCTGAAGCGTCCGTGGGTCTCGTTGTAGACCAGAACCTTCTCGAGTGGGGCATGGTATTGCCGCTTCCTGCGGCTGTTGCGGTGCGCCTGCTTGAGGAGCAAGAAAGCAGGGCGCAATTTTGCTAGCCCAACTCGCCGGGAACCACGCCAGGAGCGCTGAGACCCCACTGGTCAAGTTGACACCTCCGTGAGGTCGTAAATGCGGCTGGGTAGTCACAGTGACCTTAACAGGTCCACTTGGAGCTCGACCTCAATTAGTCGCAGCCGTTTCCGTAGCAGCTCCGATGAGTTCTGACAGGATCGGCCGGAACCAATATGTTGCATATAACAGGCACTCAGTTTCAGGAGTGGCCAAGGCAGCGGCGCGCCTCATGAGCGAACATATATACTTAGCGAATTTTTCGGCCAAGCGGATCGTAACGCTTCTAGCCACCAGCTGAAAAGTGCTGTCAATGGCTTCTACGCATCCTCTCAACCATAGCTCTGCAGCAATAGTGAGAAAAAGTTTGGCAAACTTATCTTGGAAAGGAGCCAGGGAGATAGTCAATTTTGGAGCCACAATGCTGGTAGCGCACCTAGGCTGGAGGGTGTAAAAAAGATGTTGGTGGGGGGCTGTACCGGGGCTGGTTCCGAGCAACCCCCTTCGAAGGTACCCTTCAAGGGGTCTTGAAGGGGTCCTCGGGGGAAGGGGGGGGTGAGGTAGCTTTCCCCGTATTAAGGGAGCCCTGGAACCTAATCTAAACACCTGTGGTCAGTGAGGGCGACAGCACTTCTTTTCTACGCGCGGTCTTGCTGTAATCTTGAGCCATGCGGAGTGCGCATGAAAGATAATGAATTCTGTGTACATGTCAACATGCATGAAGCATTGTGTAGACACGTAAAACAAAATAAGTAACAAACAGACACAAATTTTCTTCGTGTCGCAACATGCTACTGTGGTTCACAAGAAGCGCTCAGCTTGTGATCTGCTGTGAAACGTGTCCGAAGACAAAATCAAAACTGTACAGACAGCTACTGGTAGCTACAGGCAGGCAGGCCGTAAATACGGCACATATGCATAGGCAAGGACTTACAGTCCCATCGAGAAAGTGTATCCGTAGAAATTCATCTCATTGTTTCTTCTGGTTTGACCAGACTGATGGAAAAAGATCGATTGATCTGGAGTTTGTGGAATCAAATCCAGCCAGGAACCATCGTATTTTTGAATCCATCGTTGTCTTGGAACTGTATATCCAGGGACATACTCTACGTTGCTGGTGCAAGGATTCGTTCTGTAGTATGATGGTTGATTGTATGAGTAACCGTAATCGCGGTAATCTCCTCTGTAGTCTCCTCTGTATCCCGAGGAGCTTGAGGAACTACCTTGCTGGCCTTGGCTAAGCCATTGCGTACCCGGCATGCGAGGCGGCGGAGCTGTTCTGGAATGCCATGTGGTCGCTTACGTGCTGTTGATCTTGGATCTGGAGTCTGCGACCTCTCACGCCATGGCGGTCTTCTGGCGCCAACTGTCCTAGACGGATTAATGACAGGGTCATTGCTAGGAGATCTGGCGGATCTGGCAGCTTGGCTTGACCGAGCAGGCGGTGCAGGCGGAGCAATTGGCGGTGCTTTTACAGGTGGTGTTACATTTGAGGATGAAATTGGCACTACCTTAATGGATGCTGGTGCAGCCTTGTAGCGAACTGGTTTAGATGGTGTTGAAGGTTCTTTTGGAGGAGTTACCGGTGCTCTGGTAGGTGCAGGTGGTGGTTGTGGCACACTTGCAGTGGATTGATCTCTAAGTCTTGTCCGACTTGCGGAACGTGACCTAGTGTCGCCTACGTTACGATAGGAGTCTCTCCGCAAAGGCGGAACGCTGTCCTTTCTCTCGCGACGCTCAGCTCGTGAGTCTTCGCGAGTCTGATAGTACCTCTCATTTTTCTGCACCCAACGATCACGTCTTCTGTCCTCAGACTGTTGTGTTCGGATCCTCATATTCTTGAGTGCTTTGAGCTGTGCAAAACTTAATAATGGTGAGTGCCATGCACAGTCTTTCTCTGCGAGGCCCATATCGTACGGCAACAAATGTTTTAACTGTTCAACATCATTAAGTAAAACTTCATCGGAGAAAGCTGATCCTGCAAAGCCATCCGCAGAGGCGGAATCTTCTTTGGCACGTGCTTCGGTCACAGCAGCTTGCTTTCCGTAACAAAGAGAAATTAAAAGCATTGAATCACAATCACCATCATTGCCTTCCATGCTTCGGATATACTCGGCAGCAGTGGTCAAAGAAACTACGTTATACGTAATGCGATTAATCGGACTGCGATGGATATTGATCTGCTGGAGAAAACGTTCAAGAATGTCAATCATGATGCAGGTCCGAAAGTCGGAATGGTCATCGGATTTGAAACTACGTTGAGCAAAGAGGTTGCCATCACCTGAAAGAAAATCACATCGGTGCTCTACACAACTGGCAACAAAATTGAGCCATTTTTGGCAAGTCTCCTGATAGGCGTAAGACCAAGCATACGACGAAATGTGAAACACCGCAAAGCGGACTTCAGCCAGGAGAAGGCGTCGCACGTCATGCGTGTCAGAGCCAGCATCAACATCACATACATCTGCGCTAAGGCATGTCTCATTGGAGTCACCGTCAATCTCGCAGATGGAGTGGTCTTGAAAATCTAAGGTGGTGGCCAATGGACGGTCATGGCAATTGACAGCGGTGTAAATATTTTTCTCAACGTCAGGCCTCGGAATTCTCACTCCGGTAGACGGATTCACAAATTCACCGGAAGTATTTTCACCATGTCCAAGTCGAAAAATCGCACCGTGGAGGATCCAGAAAGGAGCTGATTTATTTACGGTCTGATACTGATGGTGTCCGAGGAGCTCGATGAATGTTCCGACGTCATGGTCACCGCGAATAAAAATAGCCACAGGTTGAGAACGAATGCCAGGGTGAACGACCATGCCGATCATTCCATATTCCTTTGCAAGTTCACGGTGAGCTGCGATTCCTCCATATTCGTCGGAAGCCTCACATAAACAAACAATATGAGCCGCATTGCGGAATACCAAATGTGGAAGAACTCTATAATTGATGTCGGTCCGAACCCATTTTGGAAACTTGGAACTACCTCCGATATACGGAACACGGTTGATGTGACCAAGATTCAAGGTTAAAATGCCAAGCTGGTAGGTGTCTCTCTGAAATTCATGGATGTTCTTCTTGGTGCGCTTGACAATGCCTTGGGCTGCTCTTTTACCGAGGAGACATGACCTGAAAACTTCCAATAAACGGAGAATTTCGGCGTCACTAAGTTCCGGACCATCAGGATATGTAAAATAAACCATCGGGCGCCAAATTGGCAGCGGCGTCCCGTCTTGAGCATCTACATAGTGTTCCTTAAGAGTAGGCACTCGGTTCTCACCGTCCATGCGGTATACGAACCCGGTGTAATCGAAATCTTCTACACCGTGCCGTGCATAACTCTGCAGATATGTATTTCCAAGAGATCGGCCTTCCCGCAAATGCTGGATGAGGTCATGATAATTTTCCTGCCTGGTCTGTGCATGTTCTGAGCGAGTAGCTCCAAAATAAGAGGACTCAGCTAAGACGGCATCAACAAGAGCTCCGATATCGAAAGGTGAATTGCTGGAGCCGATGCTATCAGACAAAAATTCATTGGAAAGCTCAGAAGAGTAATTAACAATATTATGGTCACATGCCAAGCCGCAAGTGCGGCATTCGAGGCAGAAGGCTAAGCCACAAGGGTGGCACCAGAACATTGCTTCTGAACATTCACATTGAGCACAATTAGTAAAACATTGTGGGCCAGCAGGACGCTGAAACCATGCAATTTGTTCTGTTTCCTTTTTAAATTTCGAATAATTTTTTTGCGCTGCATCCGCGTCTTTAAACAATTGTTTTGCCTGCATCGACGTTTCTCGTCGCGCTGCAGATCGAATTACCGAACGTCTGCCTCCCCAGGGAGATCTGGCTTAGAGGTCTATCTCAGAGTCGGCAGCAGTTGAACCGGATGCTTCAGCAGAACCGACCGTACCTGCGGTGCTTTTCTGCTTTTTCGGCATTGGCTTAGTCTTAGACTGAATTTTTCTTTTGGGAACTTCGCTCTCCGATGCGGAGGTTTCCTCCTGGTTCTTCGCTTTTTCAAGACGCTTTTTGAATCTCTGGGAGATTTCATCTCTGAGAGCGTTAATTTTCTTGTCGTGCTCAGTCTCCGGCGGTCCTCTCGGTTGGTCATTGGGAGTTGTAACCTGGCGGACAGGTCGTGCAGGACCGGTGGCTGCATGCCGAAAACTTTCAAGAAATTTTGTTACAGTTGGAAAATTTTCAATTTTCTGTGTAACATAGTCCACATATTCGGAACGAGTCCAGGAAATGCCGTCATTATCATTTTCATTCTTCTTCTCCCAATACAATTGATGGTGGCAAACATGCATTGCAATGTCAATATCAGAATCATAATCATTCATTCTTGTCACCTCGGCCGGTTCCGGCACATCAAGCCACGCACGATCAACAAAAGACCAGACGCCACAGAACCGGCTAAACGGAACAGTTTGGTCAGTCAGTCAAAACATAACGATTGTGCGTGATAAATGGGCTGAGGTCAGCTACGGCTCCAGGCCGAGCGATCAAAATACAATCGGACTCTGGACGCAAGGCGTCCTTCATTGTGCTAAGCAGCGAGTCCAAGGCAAAATGAACGTGATTACGGCCGCCGCGAGTGCCACCGGGAAGCAGGCCGAGACTCCGAATAGACGGAAGATTTTTCTCGTTGGTGCCATGATGTGCCATGCACAAGGTATCTCAATGAAAACATAACAGGCATAAAAGGACAATGCTGAATTGAAACAGTATTGGATTGGCCACTCTCAAATCGAATAAACATACTTGCAATGTCAATGCCGTCGAGGATATCTGCTTGGCCTACACGTGCAGCATCATTATCAAAATCGGCAGGGACAAACCAAGCATCAGGATCTGGAGTTTTTCCAGGTTCGAAATCGTCCGTGGTCAGGTAACCGATCATTGCTCTGGACTTATTCGAATCACACACAACGTGTGCTAGTGGCATCAAAAATCTCATAGTGTTTTTCCGATCACAGAGACTGATAGGTACTTCATCTTCATTAATTTTGATCAAGGAACGAGAGCATTCACGGTACATTGATCGGATTTTTCGGGCGGTACCGTGGTGGTATAAAAGCTCATTCAATGAAAGGGATCCATCTTCATGCAACAGATTCGTATGTCGAAATAAGTATGAAAGATGTCGAGATCCCATTTCAAAGTAATAGTCCGCTAATGCGGCATCATGGTCTTCCTTGGTCTGGATTCCGGCTTGTTTCCGGAGTACCTGAGAAATGCAACAGGCAAAACAAAAATTATTGGTTCGAATGGAGTCAACATCTGCATTAAAGGCATCATCGATAACGCGAGTGCGTTGCTCTAAGTGGGATTTGTCACGTGGCTGGCGTCTGTCCGAAAAGTCGGAGCGTCCACCGCGCGGCGTGTGTTGTGGCCGCTGGCCTCTCGGAGTACGAAAACCCCTCGGTGTGGTATCCGCAGAGGCGGAATAATCAGCGCGGTTGAACTTCGAAAGCTTCGGTGGCATAAACAAGATGGAGCTTCAGGCCGTCGCTCCTTCAGGTCAGTTGCACTTCGAGGCGAAAAAAAGTAAACAAGTTGTAGATCCAGCTTCGGCGGTCAAAGGTTCTGATCACAACAGGTGCCAATGGGACGTTCATGTCCGGCAATCGTACAAAGCTATGAACCCTATGAGCCGAGAGATTGCAGACACAAATTTTCTTGAGACGAAAATTCACTCTTCAAAGTACATCATGGCAAAAACATAATCTGAAATGTCTTCACAGAAAAACGTCAGCACATTGTGTGGCTCAGACAAGGTTTCAATGACCCATGTTGTTAAAAACGCTTTGTGTTTCAGTAACGACCGGAATGGCGGATGTACATCAACTTGCTCAAGTTTGCCAGTTGTTATAGACAACACTAATTGGTCTGGTTTTGCTGTTGATTTGGTAAGTGGATCAGCCAGACAATATTCACTTGCAATGTGACTCAAGTCGTCTAAGTGACCGGTGTTACTTTCATGTCTCAACATTTGTATTAGGTGATGGGTCTCCTTCTGTTCAGGTAAGTGTGTGGTCTGAGCTGTGGTGACTAAGTTGTTTGCGTCTGTCCGGATGTGAATAGGAACGATCTCACCACTAATATCGGCCCAAAGTGCACGCAAAAACAAACATGTTCCGAAGCATTTCATTAAAGCATTTAATTCTGCAACAGTGGTGGATTGTGTTGTAGTAGTTATCTTATGACTTTCATAGTCAATAATCGAACCACGAGTTGCTGTTGCAGAACCGTCTACACGGTGTGCTTGCTTGTCATAACCGGAATTGCGGTATGTTCCCTTGGATGGCAATTTGCGGTCTTCGGCTTAGAAAATGACATGAGCACGCTGGCTAGACTTATCACTGTTGTTACGATAGGAAGCATCGGGCATGCCAAGGATGCGTTGCGAACCCTTCAATGGCCAAAATCTACCATCAACATACTGACTCTTAAGGGTGCGAACAACCTTGTTGATTTCCCTGACATCTCCAATGGTCGGACTAGCAGCGGCTGAGGCACAACGCGAGAACTTGTAACAAATGTGAACCTGAGTTCTACTTTGTAACCAATTGAGCTGTCCAAGAACTGATCGATAAGCTGTATGAAGTTGTGGATTACATTGGATGTTATCTTTCAAGGACTTATCGATCTTCACTTCTTCTACTGCATCGACAGCAAGTTTTTTGTCAACAGAAATATATGGTCCATACTTGTCATGTGTTTTCCATTTGATGCGTTGTCCTACAAACATAATGTCATTTTTGTCTTCTGAACCAACCGCAAAATTCTTACGCAGACTGGACAAAACCTTAGACTCAAACACCTTGTCGCCTGCCATGAATAGGTCATCGACATGAAGGCAAATAAAACCATGTGGTCGGCGTCCTTGGGCATTGTTACGAGCTACCGGATCCATAAGATCGTCAATTGCTTCAGAGATAGTTACCTGTTCAGTAGTGACACTGCGAGGTGGTTGATAGGTCTTTGTCTTGGAGGTACTGTCATACAAAACATAAGTACATCTGTCTGCGCGTGTGGGAACAAGTCCACAATCAAGTAAGGCCTTGTCCATGATCTGCCACCAGCGGCGTGGCGCATCATTAAGACCATAACCAGGTTTCTTAAGCCTAGCACCAATATACGGTGGATAGCCATATTCAGGTGGTATCTGGCAAATGATGTCTCTCGTCTCATCATAGGCTTCACCTTGGAGGAAGGCGGTCTTGAGGTCCATATGGTACAAATCCCAGTGATAATTAGCAGCTAACTGTGTTGCACATCGGAAACCTGTACGAGAAGCTGCTGGGCTGTCTGTCTGCTGGGTGTTCTTCTGCTTGTCTTGAAAACCTTTAAGGACCCATCTAGCCTTACATTTCTGGAAGTTACCGTCTTTGTCTTTCTTCACGGCAAGAACCCATCTTCCGGCTACAAAATTTCTCACTCTTGTCTTTCTCATGTCAACAAGATCAAAAACTTCATTGTCAATCCAGGATTGGCATTCAGCCTTTTTGGCATCTAAAAACTGGTTGGCAAGTTGTCTCTTCTCTTGCTGAGTGGCTTCCTTTCTCTTCTTGCCAACTAAATAAGAAAAATTGTCAGTCATAGAATACAATGTCATAAAAGCCTTATCTTCATCATTAATGCCGTGGTATTCTTCAATGATATCAGATCTTGTCTTACGGCATCTGTTACGTTGTCTCTCTGAAACAACGGAATAAGACATACTGATGGAATTGGAAGATTCGACACTACTCAGAGCTATCGGTGAACCGTCAATCAATCTGGGCACTGAGAATGATGCAGTGTTACTGCACAACTTCTGTTCTTGTGACAGAAAACACCATTTGGAATCATCAATAACAAGATCATTATAGTCAAGAGTCTCATCAGTATCGGTGGAACCATAAGGAATGGTTTCATCTGTATCTTCTTCTGGTTCTTCTTCTTCATCTTCTTCTGGCTCTAGCTGATCTTGGGTGTCCGGTTGCGGATCATTCTCAGGCATCGGTGAAGGATTAAAAGGTTCATCTCCGTCCAGCGGAAGTATTGGCGGTCCATTGTGTCCGGATGGTGCGGCATCTGGATCAGGCTCGTCATCATCAAAGTCATCAGGCACAGCATCATTCTTGGGTTTCTTCGGTTTCGAAGTGCTTGGAGCGACTACAGCGGGTTGTGTGGTCGCGTTTGGTGTGACTGATGGCTGTGTATCACCCCCCAAATGGTTACTAGGCTGAAATTGGGTTGAAGACGCAGGAGGCATTTGTCTAGATGGTCGAGCCTTAGTTGCAGGTGGTATCGGCGGATCACCTGGTGGACGCTTGGTACTCTGTGTCATTGGTGTGTCGTCAATGTTTGGTGGTATAATCGTATTGGGCACAATAATTGTATCTGGAGCAACAGGGATGCCAGTGGCTCCAGGAAATGGTGGTTGAGGATGATCAGGTGGTGATGATGGATGTGGAGGTAAATCTGGTGGTTCATCTTGTGGTGAATGCATTTCATCATCTGGTACATCATCACTTGGTCGTGGTGGTGAATGAAATGGTGTTTGAAAATGATCATCATCAGGAGAAAAGCCGGGATGCGGCGTATGTGGTTCATCTGGCATGGGAACGTCTGGAAGGTGTGGTGATGAAGGTGGTGTGTTAAACTGTTCAGGCGGATTGTCATCATCTTGGTTGTTGTTCTGCTGAAGTGGAAGACCCGGTGGAGGGTCGATGTTGGTGTTATGTTCAGGTGTGTTGTCGGTATTGTCTGTAGGAATACTTCCATCATTGTTCCAAAACAATCAAACATAGACGTACTTAGATACATCTGTCTGACGTGTGAAACATCTTGTTGTGCTTCGATCTGAACAGGATGATAAACATTGCCAGCGGGTAGAGCATTAATGCGGTTGAGCAAGCGTTTCGTGTAGTAGTCGCGTACTGGAAGACCCTGTTCGTACAAGTCAGTTGCCAACACTGGATGCTCTGATGCCGTAAGTGCGGCAAGCTGATTTTGCACTCCTCGCAATTCATCGAGATTCAAATCTTCCAGCAGGTCTACAGCAAGTGACAGCTGGGATGAGTAGAGAGCCCTTGGATTTCCGAGTGGAAGGATGCATCTAATCAGAGTGCTACAAAATCGGTATGGATAGACTTGTGCCAACTTTGTTCTTGATCCATAACCCGGAGCACTACCTTCCAATTGCTGATGATAATGAGTTGGATCCTTTTTGGAATTATTACTACATCTCTTGAAAACTGGATTCAAGACACCTTCAGGAAAGTTGTGAAGTAAGGATGTTGGCTTGTAGTAATAGTATCCATTAGGGTCTCTCATACCAAAAGCGCACATGTCCAATGTCCCGTAGGTTACGGCATGCTTCAGGAGAAGGCGTTGAAAGCATTTGGTAAACCAAATTTTGGAAGTCCAAGGATTTTCAATGATAAAATATCTACCATGTTCAATCTGGTAAAGAGCGACTCTGGCACAAAATTCTACCATGGGAAGATACTTTTTCCTTTTCTGATAAGTATCTGATGGATCATTTATGTTTTGCATTTGACTCCATGCTCCACAAACAGGTGCCATGTGGATGATTTTTGGCTGTTGTCGCTCAATGACTTCCATTGCCTTTCGCCGGCCTTCGGCAGTGAGCAAATCGTAACCTGTTCTCAGGTCTATTGGAGAGCCTACTCGAAGTCCCTGCATGGCTGCCGATTGGCTAAGCTTTGCGGAGCCACTAAACATCTCCAGGAAATCAATTCTTCCTGTCACAGTGGGCTCCCGGGCATAACTACCATATTGAATACCTTCAGGGCCTGTCTGAATGGCATCGTGTTGTATGATGTTATTAGCATAGTCATCGGTGCGGCATGTGGACTTCACTGCTATGCAGGCGCCTTTGGCCGAAAATTCGGCACCGGCGGCATCTTTGGCCGAAAATTCGGCACTGGCAAGTGCAATAGGTTCTAAAGGAATGTCGATATCCTCAATCGGATTATGGTCTTTTCTGATTTTACTGATGTTGACCTTCACGATTCGGGTGCCTAAGTCAACTCCAACCATGCTACCGTCTACTGAAACCAACTTTCCTTTTATCCATTTTCCTCCATGTGAACCGTCTGATTTGATTTTTGATTTGTCTTCGGTCCAATAGTAAACTTGGTCTCCAGGAAAGAATGGTCCATCACTAAGTTGAAGTTTACTAGCAATGTCTCTTCGAAGGTCATCAGACTGCTTGGCCTCTAGAAACTTTCGCATCGCCAGTGACCTTACTGCCTCAATTTGTCTCTCAGGAGCAGGGGCCTCAGTCGTGAGCTGTGCAGGAGTCATGAGCTCAATCGCCGTAAGGTCGGCAGGTCTTCTTCCAAAGGCCAATTCAATTGGAGTGACACCTCCATGGGTTACCATGGTATTCCTTGAAATGCAGGCTTGTCTCAACAACTGTTTGTAAGTAATGTTGACAAGCAATGGATCGTCTTTCAAGGAAATTAGCATCAATGAGACCTGTTTCTTAAACATGCGAATGGCTGCCTCAGCTCGGTTTGGCCACGGTGTTCCTGGTCCTAGAGAGATTGGCCGGATATTGTGCCTGCTGTAATAGCTCTCCATTTCAGTGCCCATAAAAGCTTGATCGGCAACAATGTATTCGGGATTTAGCTGATAAGTTTCAAAGTACTCTTGAAGATGAGATATCGTCACTGTATCAGACCTATTCTGAACTACAAATGCAGTAGTCAATGAAGTTGCACCATCATACATAAGTAGGACTTGAAGTTTTGACTGAGGATTGATAGGAACTTCTCCATGATCAATAAAAGTAAGTTCACCAAAGACTTCACTTCGGATTCCTGAAACCTTAGCTCTCGAGGGTGCAATCTTGGCCTTGGAACATGTGTCACATGATTTGGTGATCTGGTCAAACTTGTCGTAAATCTCTTTTGGCAACTTCAGAGCTGATGTTCTTCTCTTGAATTGTTCAGTGGTCATGTGATAATGCTTCAAATGCAATTTTAGAAGTTCTGTTGGTGATTGAAGCTTATCATGAATTCTCTGAAGTGCTAGTGACAATGTTCCCTTAGGTGACGGTTCCTTCTTTTCTTCAAGTTTTACTTCAACCTTTGGTTCCGGTTTGACTTCGGGTTCTTCTTCAATCTGAGGTTCCCGACGTCTAGGGACTCCGTCCTTTGAACCGGAACTTGGTCCAGAGGCCACCATTGGCTCTTCATCAGGATCAAAAGGCTGAACTGGTACTTCTAACTTGCTATCAGGCTGAATTACCTTCTTGACATGCTTCTTGGAATCAGACTTGGCCGATTTCAGCACTTGTGCTGATTTTGGCTCTGATCCTTTAAATCTCTTGCAACCTTCTTTATTGGTGTGTGGACGATGTTTACCATTGCATGCTGGGCACGTGATGTCTTCGGACTGAAAGCTGTACATCGGTTTCCAACTGGAAGTAGCAAGAGCCATAATGTCAAGGACTGGATGGTTGGATGTGCTGACCGCCAATGCGGTACGTTGCATTCCGAACAGTGGACAAGTCATGAACTCACCTACAGGAGTATGTTCGATATTCATGCGAAGGTTCCGCATTTGTTCAACTGAAAAGAGGATAGGAACCTTACCTTTGTCCAGAATGTCAACGCATGTTGTAATCCAACCAGTTTGAGCACGATCATTGCGAAAGTGAATCACTAATCTTTCTTTGACAGTAGATTGTTCTCCATTGGCAAATGAAAACTTACTTGAGCACGGCTGCTTGGAAAACCATATGTGGTCACGCTTCGGATGCTGTTGGCAAGCCTGTACAAGGCGATCAATGGCAAAGCGGGATCCCATGGCTCGGGTGCAACCTGAATCAAGTATGACATAAGTCGGATGAGAACCCAAATCTACATATTCACAAAGCAATGCTTGTTGGGCACCATGATCATAATTGAGAAATACACACTCTTCCGTAAATACGGAATTGAGCGGGCATATGTGCGGCTGAAACGAATGCTGGTCACCGATTCCGGTAGAAACACTCTTCTCAACTTGGCGGATGCTCTTAAACAGGAACCTGTTCAAATCTTGAAAGCACTGGTACATCAGGGACACGAACAGAAGCATGAATGCTAAGGCTTCTACAAGTTCGTGTCCGAAAAATCGGAACAAGCAAATGGCCGAAAACAGAACCGGTTGATCTTGTCGGTTTGTCCGTCCTCAGAAATGACGTCTACACTTTCTGACTGCTTGTCCTCGGATTTGGTCAGTTCCTCAGCGGAAGCAAAATAAGACCAATTGCACCAATCACCTTGGGAGTAATCTCCATCATATCCATAGTAGGATTCATAACTTGACCAGTCATCTGTCCAATAGGTATCATAGTCATAACCCCAGCTTTCTTCGGCATGGGCATTTTCTTGTTTTTCGGGGGCTTGTGATGAACTAGATGTTGCAGGCTGTGCTACATTTGCTTGTGGAGGTTGTGACAAAAATGGAATGTTTCCTCCTTTGTTCTTGGCATCACCTTTGCCCTTTCCTTTCCATGAAGGCATTCCCTTGAAAGAATCCTTTCCTTTCATCATTCCTTTCTTGCCCTTCTTGCCTTTTCCTTTGCTTTTTCCTTTTCCCCAGAAAGCTGTGTCTTGCTGGTCATCTTCCCATGCTGCAAAACCTTTCCCTTTTGACCTCGGGCGGAAGCCGGGTCGTGATCTTTTTCCTCCTTTCTTACCATAACCTTTTGGTCGACCTTTCATGAAGGACCTTCCATAGATGCGGCGCTTAGAGTATGAACCCTTTGCACCGAGAACCCAAAATTCGTTCTCTGTGTACAGACCTGTGAAACCTTCTTCACCCATCTCTTCATCAAAGACCCAAAATCCGTACTCACCTTCCTCGGTCTCGCCCTCGTCGATGACGTAGAAGTTGGACCGCTTGCGGTGCGTGATGTTTGGGTCGGCAACACCTGTGCGAGAAACGGGAAAAAGTTCTAAGAACAGCTGTTTCACTTGGAGATAGGTATACTGAGGCATTGCAATCTGACGGATGTTCATGGACGAGACAAAACGTTCACGTTGTTGCTCGTTGAGGTCTGCTTGAACTAAGAAAATCAGTGACATCAAATTGTCTGACAATGGAAACTGCTGTGCATGTCTGGTCCTTCTATTTGTGATGGTCTGTTCTCGAAGCTCTTGTTGATAAGCTAGCTTATCTTCATCTGTTACTATTCCGTTATAGTGCAGTCTTTGCTCATCAGTGAGTGCTGCCGTAAATGCCGGAGTGCCTGCTTCGGGAAGATCGGATATGTCCAGCAGATCGGACCAAGAAGCCAACAAACGCTTCTGTGCGATCTCAAATCGCCCTATCCAGTGCACGAATTCACTCTGGCCTCGATATGTGCGAAACATCTGGAGGAATCGCCAAAGGAACACATGATTTACTCCCTTCACGAAGTATGGTCTCAATGTGTCCTTGAAATGAGCGAGGCCACGATCCGGATCTCGGAGTAGGGCATTATCGAGCATCGACTTATAAAAAGAAGCGGAACCAATGAAGGCATTCTTTAATGATGGTCCGTGCTTATCTGCATCCAATGTTGTGATCCCTAACCAGTCATCAATTAAATCTTCATATTCAAACCAGCTAGGTTGGCCATCAAATTGGGGTGGAACTTTCGGTGTCATTTTGATGCCCATCCGGTTTTCGGAATGACTGGTGGTGGCATATGCTTCCGGCTCTTCATAAGAAACAATTTGGAGTTGTTCTTCATCTGAATCCATGTTGTGGATTAACTTGACCTACAGGTTGCCTCCGCAAGTCCGATATACAGAGCGTATGCAGAGAACAACAGTTCGGCACACGGATCTAGACTTGGCGAAGGCACAGGCTCCGCTACCACTTTGAGGTAGCTTTCCCCGTATTAAGGGAGCCCTGGAACCTAATCTCAACACCTGTGGTCAGTGAGAGCGACAACACTTCTTTTCTACACGCGGTCTTGCTGTAATCTTGAGCCATGCGGAGTGCGCATGAAAGATCATGAATTCTGTGTACATGTCAACATGCATGAAGCATTGTGTAGACACGTAAAACAAAATAAGTAACAGGGGGTCTGAAGGTCTGAAGGCTTGAAGCCCCCCTTCAAGCCCCCTTCAAGCCCCCTTCGTGCCCCCTTCGTGCCCCCTTCAAGCCCCCCTCAAGCCCCCTTCGTGCCCCCTTCAAGCCCCCTTGAAGCCCCCTTGAAGCCCCCTTGAAGGTCCCGACCTTGAAGCCCCCTTCAAGCCCCCTTCAGCCCCCCTTCAAGCCCCCTTCAAGCCCCCTTCAAGCCCCCTTCAAGCTTCCTTCACCTTGAAGCCCCCTGGCAAACCAAGGGGCTGTAGAAGGTCTGGATTCCGAACAGATGAAAGCCTGCATCTCCAGAGTGGCACCCAAACACACAGCCACCCAACACGCTAGAGTAGCGGGCGGACTTCCAGACTAATGGAAACCAAAGATTGAGACTGAACGTGAAGCAAGGCAGAGGGGGGTGGAATTTAAAGATGAAGTCTAGATTGAGACTGAAGGTCTGTGAAGCGAAGCACAGGGGGGTGGAATTTAAAGATGAAGTCTAGATTGAGACTGAAGGTCTGTGAAGCAAGGCAGAGGGGGGGTGGAATCTAAAGATGAAGTCTAGATTGAGACTGAAGGTCTGTGAAGCAAGGCAGGGGGGTGGAATCTAAAGATGAAGTCTAGATTGAGACTGAAGGTCTGTGAAGCAAGGCAGGGGGGTGGAATCTAAAGATGAAATCTAAATTGAGACTGAAAGTCTGTAAAGCAAGGCAGAGGGGGGTGGACTTTAAGGATGAAGTCTAGATTGAGACTGAAGGTCTGTGAAGCCAGGCAGCGGGGGATGGAATTTAAAGATGAAGTCTAGATTGAGAATGAAGGTGTGTGAAGCAAGGGAGAGAGGGATGGAACTAGATTGAGAGTGAAGGTTTGTGAAGCAAGGCAGCGGGGGATGGAATTTAAAGATGAAGTCTAGATTGAGACTGAAAGTCTGTGAAGCAAGGCAGAGGGGGGTGGAATTGAAAGATGAAGTCTAGATTGAGACTGAAAATCTGTGAAGCAAGGCAGGGGGGTGGAATTTAAAGATGAAGTCAAGATTGAGACTGAAGGTCTGTGAAGCAAGGCACAGGGGGGTGGAATTTAAAGATGAAGTCAAGATTGAGACTGAAGGTCTGTGAAGCAAGGCAGAGGGGGGTGGAATTTAAAGATGAAGTCTAGATTGAGACTGAAGGTCTGTGAAGCGAGGCAGGGGGGGTGGAATTTAAAGATGAAGTCTAGATTGAGACTGAAGGTCTGTGAAGCAAGGCAGGGGGGTGGAATTTAAAGATGAAATCTAGATTGAGACTGAAGGTCTGTGAATTGAGGCAGCGGGGGTGGATTTTAAAGATGCAGTCTAGATTGAGACTGAAGGTCTGTGAATTGAGGCAGGGAGAACGCAATTTAAAGATGGAGTCTAGATTGAGAATGAAGGTCTGTGAAGCAAGGCAGCGAGGGGTGGAATTTAAAGATGAAATCTAAATTGAGACTGAAAGTCTGTGAAGCAAGGCAGAGGGGGGTGGACTTTAAGGATGAAGTCTAGATTGAGACTGAAGGTCTGTGAAGCCAGGCAGCGGGGGATGGAATTTAAAGATGAAGTCTAGATTGAGAATGAAGGTGTGTGAAGCAAGGCAGCGGGGGAGGAATCTAAAGATGAAGTCTAGATTAAGCCCCCCCCTGAATTGAGGCAGGGGAGGTGGAATTTAAAGATGAAGTCTAGATTGAGACTGAAGGTCTGTGAAGCAAGCCAGAGGGGATGGAATTTAAAGATGAAGTCTACTACTACTACTACTACTACTACTACTACTACTACTACTACTACTACTACTACCACTGCTGCTGCTGCTACTACTGCTACTACTGCTACTACTGCTACTACTGCTACTACTACTACTACTACCACTACCACTACCACTACTACTACTGCTACTACTACTACACTACTACTACTACTACTACTACTACTACTACTACTACTACTACTACTACTACTACTACTACTACTACCCCCTTCAAGCCCCCTTCAAGTCCCCTTCAAGCCCCCCTCAAGCCCCCTTCACCCCTCCTTCAAGCCCCCTTCAACCCCCTTCAACCCCCCTTCAAGCCCCCTTCACCTTGAAGCCCCCCTTGAAGCCCCCTTGAAGCCCCCTTGAAGCCGCCTTGTAGCCCCCTTGAAGCCCCTTTTGAAGCCCCCCCTTCAAGCCCCCCTTCAAGCCTTCTGAAGGTGAAGGGTACTGTCAAACTTAGTCTTCGGATCCTTCCTGGCTGTACCCGAGCCATCATTGTTTCCAACCTTTCTACCGGGATAACACATTGCTCCGTACGACGTAGATCCCTTCCCCTCCCTCTTCCCTCTCTTCTTCTTCTCCGGTTTGTGTGTCACCCCCCCTTTTTTTGGGCTATGGATTCGTTTTCATGGGCTCACGCAATTTCGATGTCTCGCCTGGTCCATGCATTTTCGTTTTTGGTTTTGGGTGCCTCCTTTTCTCATTGCTTTCAGTTGTTGCATCGCCTGCACTCCTGTGCCTTGTGTTCCTCTGCGGCGCCTCTGTGTCCCTGAGTGCTCTTTCTCTTCCCCTTTGTGTTTTGTGGTTTTCGTTGGTTTTCCTTTCTGTCTGGTGGGTCTGCTCCCGCCTGTGTTGTTTGTCGTTTGTCTCCTTCTGTCGCTCTTTTGGTTGTGCGTGTTTGTTGGTGTGGGTTTGTTGCATTGCTTTGTGTCTGCTTGGCGCCTTCCCCTCTCCGCCTGTCGTCACCCCACTGAGTCGGCCTTTCTTCTATGACGGGTCCCACTCCACCACCTCGTTTCCGCTAGAGCGGCTTGTGGATGCCTCTTCTGCCACTTGCTGCTTCTCTCCTCTGCCCTTTCCCCTCCTCCTCTCTTCCTCTCTGTCTCTCCTTTTGGTGTCTTGTTGGCTTCAAGTGTTGTTGTTTGAACTGGTACCCTACTCAGGTTTTGTGCTAAGGAACACAGAGGCACCTTGGCTGCCTGAGCCTTGGGACAGCGACAAGAGTTTACCTTCACATCCGTGGACTGGATGGGTCGGTACTCCCTCTTTAGCTTCATATAATTATAGCCATTGACCGTCTCCCCCCCTTTAAGTTTGGCTCTTGGTCACTTATGACAGGCAAGGCAAATAAGGCCAGCGATCCTCTCTTACTGAGGCATCGTTAATTCACACTAAGGTACACCCGTGTCGTCATCATCCCCTTTTAATGACTTTTTTTTTGTCCGAGCCCGTTGCCTTTCGGCGGGTCTACGGTCTTGAGTCTTACTCGCGGACCAGCGGGGAATCGAACCGCCACCGGAAGTCTGTCAGCACCACAAGAGTGACGCCATACCAACTTCACCACGAGGACGACTCATCCCCTTTTAATGACTTGAATTCCCCTTTTAGTTGGGTGTCTTTGGGGTAAGTCGGTTGTCGTTGGGATGTAGATAGGTGGGAAGGGTGCAGCCGGCCGTCGCCATGGACTGTGCTGTGCTGCAGCGGGTAGCACTGGCGCGCCCAGGACTGCTCCCTGCAGTACAGCTCGGTGCGCCCCTGCGCAGCAAAGTCTGCTCCAATGGCTCGTCCCTGCAGTAATACAAATCAGCTGAAGCAGTAAGAATGCGATTACTGAAACACTGAGAAATGCTGCAGAAACAGGCGGATACCCTCCTCATGGCGTCGTGTTGCACGCATCGATCAGAGACGATGACACTCTGCTGGTGCCTGAACAACATGCTGCCGCACACTCCGACCTGGTTTTACTACCTCCAGTACACCTCTGCATTATGCGGCTAACCAATCTTTGCATTTAGATGTTGTGACTGGAGACCGCTTTTCACTCTGCTGCATCGGCTGTGACATTGGCATTATTTGCTAATGGTTGCCCCCTCTGGACCTAAGGCACAGGCAACGTCCCCTATGTCTATTGAGCTGCAAGGTACATTATTGCATTCAGATGCTGTGATTTCTTACCGTTCTTCACCTGGCTGCATCGGAGAGATCGTGACATTGGCAACATGTGCTAGTTGCACCCTCTGGATCTCAGACACACGAGACATACCCTGTGTTTTTTGCGATGCGGAGTACCCTTAATTTTTGGTGACTGGCTGTCTGGCCCGGCCTATGTCTCCAACATCATCAGGGCCTTTTTGCTGCCCCCCCTTGGTGGAAGCGACCTATGAGCAGCTTTACAAGACGCACGTGAGTGCAGAAGCAATTTGAGTTCTTGCATGAACAACGCATTTTTGGTTTCTGTTCTGTTCAGACGTCATCCTACGGCGGATGCTAGGAAAAGTACATGTGAGAGGACACTGAGAGGATGCTTCCGCAGTGTACAGGATTTAGGATGCTTGCTATCGTTTCTGCATGTTTCACCGCGCGTATTTATTATGTTATCGAGTTGACTGCTCAGCCTCTGATGTATGTACATAATTAGTTTCTCTTGCATGAGTTATTGCTGACACGATGGGTTAATCCCATTGTGTCAGGTGGCAAATCGGTGTGTTTTTTCTGTGGGCTCTGGCCCCGTTTCTTTTGTTGTTTCGCTGTTGTTTCTCGTGGCGAAACGCAAATCTGGCCGGGGGATTTGCGGGTCGTCTTGCTCTTTGTCTTTTCGGTGTTGCCTGTTTGTGGTTATGGTAGATTTGCCCTTACAAGGAACCACTGTGTTTCTTGATGAGTTTTTAATTCAATTTACATGCTTATACCAGTTTTAGGACCGAGCCTTAGAGTGACATCGGCCACACCAGAGGAAAAAAAAATAAATACTGTTTTTGTCCGAGCCCGTTGCCTTTCGGCGGGTCTACGGTCTTGAGTCTTATTCGCGGACCAGCGGGGAATCGAACCACCACCGGCAGTCTGTCAGCGACACAAGAGTGTCGCGATACCAACTGCACCACGAGAATTACGGCAAGGGAGAATTCAAGGTGAATTCAAAGGAGAGAAGGGCGACAAAGGGAATCAGGGTTCGAAAGGACCTACACTGCCAGTTCCCAAAGCTCCTGGGCATACAGTAGCAAGCATGCTGTTGATTTTCCCATGCATGAGACTTGACTGTGTATCTTCTGCAAGTAAAACATGTCTTGACTATGTTTGGTCTGCGAATGTATTCATGCTCTCTGTTTGAGCAATTTTGCCCGCCCAAGTTTCCCTTCCTTCTTTGGTTGAAGTTGTTGGTTTGTTGCACACTTGAATCCGATCGCCCAGCAGACCGCTGAATGAAGATCATCTCTACACGTCCTTGTTTGCGTCTCCGTACAAATTTTGGGCCCCGGATTGCATTTTGGGGCCTGATTTGGGTCATATTTTGGTTCTTGTTTTGGGTTCCATTTTTGGGCGCGGTTTTGGGGCCCTGGATTTTGTTTGTAATTTTAGGGACCCAAAACGGTGCAACAAGGCCGCGCCAAAACAAACAAAATCCAGGGCCCCAAAACCGCGCCCAAAAATGGAACCCAAAACAAGAACCAAAATATGACCCAAATCAGGCCCCAAAATGCAATCCGGGGCCCAAAATTTGTACGGAGACGCAAACAAGGACGTGTAGAGATGATCTTCATTCAGCGGTCTGCTGGGCGATCGGATTCAAGTGTGCAACAAACCAACAACTTCAACCAAAGAAGGAAGGGAAACTTGGGCGGGCAAAATTGCTCAAACAGAGAGCATGAATACATTCGCAGACCAAACATAGTCAAGACATGTTTTACTTGCAGAAGATACACAGTCAAGTCTCACGCATGGGAAAATCAACGGCATGCTTGCTACTATGGGGGTACGCCCAAGCGTCGAGGTCCTGGTTTTGGAACCTCATTTTGCTCAATCTTGCGGCCTTTTCTTACTACTTTATTGCATCCTTGGGTGGCAGAGTTCGCTGCAAGCCTTTCATTCGAAGATGCAAAGTGTGAAATTGCCAGTTTGTCCAACACCTGCGGGCTGCATATGTTCAAACAGTGGAGTAACATTGGAGCAATTTGCCCAGCGGACCAGTGAAACAGGGGAACAAAGTTTCGCTGTGGGGACATTCTGAGAATCGTGGCGAAGATGCTGGCGTTCCCTGTGCCCCTTTTAAGCAATGTTGCTTTGCAAGAGAGGAAGCAGAGCATACAAGGGTGCTGCGCCACGAAAGAAGCTAAAGACTGCCGTTGCGGCGCTGCCGTGTGTTAAGCGTCGACCCAGAGAAAATGTGACCATGTTCAGAGACATTTCAAATTTTTGCACCCCTCACAGCGTTGCGTTGGATTTTGTCACACGCAACACATACGCAACAGGCACGCAACATGGCGTCCTGCACGGCCACGCAACGCTGTAATTTACGATGTCTCGCGCTTTTTCAATGCATTTTCGGGACAGCCAGGCTTTTAAATGAAGTTCTACCTTTTTTACATCCCGTGAGCGGAAGAAGCGCGAAACATCGTAAGTTACAGCGTTGCGTGGCCGCGCAACACGCCATGTTGTTTGCATGTTGCGCATGTGTTGCATGTGACAAAACAGACGCAGACAACAAAACCTGCTGCAGCAACCCACCAACTGCTTGCAACCGAAACTACACTAGAAGCCTCACAGAAACCAAGTAAAACTGTTGGATTGGGAGCCAGCACAAAATGTTTATCTTCCAAGGGCTCACTTTTCAGACGAAGCATTGAAAGGTGCAAGGAAGAGGCGTGGCAAACCACGACTTGACCAACACATGCGCAACACCTTGAGGCGTTGCAGCGAAGTCCGCCAACCAAGAAGGCAATAAAGTAGCAAGAAGCGGTCGCAAGATTGAGTAGAACAAGATGCATGGCAATGGTGTAATGACCGATGGGTCCAAGAGACGCCATGAAGCCGTGGAATCATCTTCGGACGGTGAAAGCGCCAGCAATGTCATCGAAACCTACTCCTTCATCTCTGACAGTGGCGACTCTGTTTCCCGTTGTCCAATCGACTTTCTCCCACTCACAAGTAGGATGACAAATGGGAAGACACCATCGACCATGAAGAAGTGGATTACTCAGCCTGCATGGATCAAGGATACTTCTCAGTGGTCATGCACGCTTCTCAAGATGGGCCGTTTTGCAGAAGCCCTTTGGTGGAGCCCAATTAGCCGACACTAGGCTATGGCAGCCTACTACGCATCCAAAGACTCTGAAGAAAATTAATCCCAAAGCAGCCGAAAAGTTCGTGTCAGACTGCGACTATTTCGACAACCGGTTCTATCAGTTGTCACCAAAACCATCGCGTTTAACACCTTTTCACAGAGTGTAGTGCGGCGAGTGTCTCGGGCTTCTTCGTCCGGTGTCTGTGTTTCTTGGTGTTTGGTAGTAGTAGGATAGGACGATGTCAAAGTACATCTCGCCATGGCACCTGTCGCTGTTATGCTCAACCTACGCGCTGATGCACTGACACGCAATTCAGAGCAGCCCTCCCTGTCACTATCTGTTGCTACAGCTGTCCAATTGGGAAATCATGCCTTATCCTCTGCCAAGTAGGAGGGCAGCAATTCGAGCATATAAGTTCTTGCATGCCATGGTCCGTCAACACGACTCACAGCTCCAGCTGGTATATGAGGCCTCCAGCTTTTCATCGCAGGTCTCCAAAGCCCGCAAATGAGCGGCGTTCCGGAAAATGTATGCCAAAAGCCTTTCATTGCCAGTGTCACGGGCACGCTTCAGCAACTTCTCAAGGAGCAGGGGGCTCATCTGGAAGCACTTGCAGTTCCTCACAATAGGCCACAATTCGACATCCGTAAATTTGGCGGTGGTGCGCTTACCTGCTGCATATCTTTGCAGAAATGCCTCAGCGAGCTTTTCTATCACAGTACCATGCATTCGTTCTGAAGGTTTTCAACAAGCATGGAGGAGTGTCGCTCCGCAAAGAAGATGATTGACCAGTTCCGTGACAGATTGGACTGTGTACTGGTCCTGTGTCAGTTAGGATTTTGTTACCTGTTGTGAAGATTGGTTTTTTTTCCGTCCAACGCCAGATGGCTCTCGCCAGGTCGTTTATCAAGCCGGAAAGACAATTGCATTTTGCAACATCAGTCATGACGACAATGTGCATACAAAAGAGAACTGAGTAGGATCGATACATAATCCATTGAGCTGTCGCCGTGCAAAGCAAAAAGGCAAACAACAAAAACCAAAAACAAAAACAAAACACAAACACCCAAAAAACACACCAAAAAACCAGCACGGCCGGTGGTCAGCTGATCAGTTCACGGGCATCTGAAACGTACCAGAAGAGATGATAACATTGTATCACCTCAGGGAATGGCAAAGAAGAAGGCTCCCCCCAGCCAGCGTAAAACTTTGCACCGCTAAGTTGTGCCTTGAAAACCAAAACAAAACCTATCGCGATCAAAGTTACCCAAAGGCTTTTCCACAACTAAACAAACGTGAGTCAAACTTTCCGTGCTCTCTCGCTCAAATCACTCCAGACAACAAGCAACGCTTCAACACACACTCTGTTTCTCTCGCTCGGGCTTGAGCCAACGAGTATCGTTGACCATTCAGTTCAAATACTGTTTAAAGGTGACAAAAACCAAGGAGGGGTTTTTGTCTAAACTGCAAACTGTATTCCAGTCTTGACGAAATTCCGAAAAGCGATCCACTGAGGATCAAAAGCTTTCATTCGGCTCTAAAACTGTTGAAATGTTTCCAAACTGTTCAAATAATGTTCGGTTTCCTACAAAAACATCACAACTCTCAACTACAAAACGAGACGAGTGCAACCGCAGTGTCGGTTGTGCTCGTTGAGTGTCACAAAATGATCTATGCTTCTCATAGAGCATCCAAAAACATTCAAAAGTATATCTTCCACAGATGATATTCGGTCAAATCAAAACTACAAACTACGATCTGTCCATTCACAATCGTTCCACGTCAAAATAGGCTCGTCCACAGACGATACTTGGTGAAATCAAAACTGTGCAACGTCACTGATCTCTCAGCGCTATACCAGGTAGGATTTTCACACCCCCTTTCGATGAGAGGTCAGTATGGAGTCTTCGTCCAAAACGTAGTGCAGTCAATGCAACGCAATGCAATCCAGAAAGTTGGCGTCCCATCACAATCCAGAAAAATCTAGTCCTCTGACATACCTGCAATAGAAGAAGTTGACGAAGCAGTTCTTCGCTGGCGAGGTACTGAATCTCCGAATAAAACCTGTGTAGAATGTTCCAGTGTACAACATGCAGTGCACCTTGCATATTCAGTCACTGGCAGACTCTTGAAAGTACGGCAAAATCGGGTCAAATGAAACTTCTGTCCTCGTTCAGAAACAAAAATACATTGCCCAATCTCAAAAGTCGAAGATGAAATACGGCAGATTTCACAAATTGTAAGCCCTCTCTTCACATTGTCCCAATCTGGATAACAACGACAACGGCGATCAAGATGATAACTGATAACATCTCTCCGCAGTTCCAATGTACAAATGATAAGAAGACGAAGTCTGAGCTCTGTGCATTTGTCTGAAGTCTGACGTTTCATCCGATGTAGCCTGAGTATATTCAGCCTGAATTGTCGCATCCCTCAACTCTGGACTAACTTTCTCAATAACTGTCTTACGTTTCAGTGCTCCACAAAGCCAGAATATAACAACTGTCCCCAAAGATCCAATCATCACTCCAGTCAATGCAGAAAATAGCACCACAATGAGAAGCTCATCCATGGCTGGCGAACGCGGCGCGGCCGGCCCGGGCTACACGAAAAAGAAAACACACACACACAACAGAACAAAACAACTGGAGTGTGAGCGTCCTGATGCGAGCACTCTCACAACGGAGTTGATAGGCTCCTGAAACTAAACTGATGTCATCATCTGATTCCTGATGACAAAACCTGAGAATTCACTTAGTGAAGTCTTCACTGAAAACTGTGCCTGACAATCGAATGTCCCTGAATCCGCTGTGAACCATGCAAACATGCAAATTCCACAGCACGGTTCAGCTGAAAAAGAAAACTGTACTTTCCTGAAGTCAAACTGCTGACATGAAATGCAAACTGCAGTCAGTGACAAACAAAATCACGATGTTTCTTCCTGTTGATCAATCCAACGAAGTGCAATAGCACGACAATAGAATCTGGCAAACTTATATGAGTATCTTTCCGTCATCGAATAGTTGACCTGATTCAATGGAGCGTGGTCCTGAGCACACTTACACCGAAATCTCTTTCCAAGACCTGTGGCAAGTACTTGATCCGAACATGCAATGCGAAAGACTTTGCCAATAGGTTGTCCCTGACTAGTCTCCAAACCCATGGCACATGCAGCACAATCCGCAAACTTTTGCATGTCGTGGTCAGTTAGAAACTTCTTCAATCTCTCGTCTGACCAAAAACGGTTCGATTTCGGAAGCTCCAGAGTCACAGCACTACACACATTGCTCATGCCCTTGATATGAAACATATCTCTTGCAATGATCAAGAAGCCTGAAATATGCATCCTGAGCAGGTTTCCTGTCTTTCTTGGATAAGTCCAACAAAGGGCTACCCCAGTACAGGGAAGAGAAATGTGTACCTGAATCAGTTTCTGTGAATCCGCACTACCGGAAGATCCCTCAGCAAAGCTCTTCAAGAACTTATAGGCCTGACGTTGAGTTGAAGGAAGTTCCAAACCGGCATGAATTCCAATGTAACTGGATCCAAACTCCCTAGAAGCATTTTGAATCACTGAGTCAACACCGCAAGCAAGTTCCAAAATCAAAAGATTTCCACCTGAATCAAACATGGTCATACTTCCATCTTCAGTCACACTGCAAACACCTGAACGAGTTGGAGTACGAGATCTACCTGAGTTTTCACTGAGGCTTGGACTGACTTCGGTCCCGTTACCAGGCCCAGTAGGGTTTGCAGCTGCCGGAGCTGGTGTTGCAGGTGCGGCCGGAGCCGGGGTCACTGGTGCAACTTGGGCAGTCGGCCCCGCCAAACGGAGCTGCCCCGTTCCGATAAGTCGGAACAATCGCAGATTCACCTGCGAGTTCAGCAGTCCACTCCCTTGGCATGCCACACAAACCTCTGTCTCGCCTCCCACCGGTGCTGGCGGTGGTGTAGATGGTACCGGTGAAATCACCGGAGCATTCGACCAGTGAGCTGAACTTCGTCCTGGTGCTTCTCCAGCCACAAGGGAATCTCCTGCTGGAGATGTAGGCGTCGCCGCCTGTGAGTTCGCTGGCGTCGGTTGGTGCACTGTAAGTGCTGACAATCTTCCAGAACCCTGTGGCACTGTAAGATGGACATCCCCATGTCCCGCACTGTCTGAAACCGGGGTTCCAACATCCACAGCTGTGCTCGGAGTCACAAGGTCCACAGTCGCAGGTGGCGCCTTAGCTGCCTCTTCCACGGCTCTCCCAACCGAACCTCGGATCTCTGTTGGTGGCTCTGTCGCCTTGGGCTTCTCAGTCGCTTTGGACTTCTCTGTCCCTTTTGCCTTCTCTGTCCCTTGGGTCTTCTGTGGCGCACCTTTCACTGGCGGTGCCTTGCTTGGTGGTCTCCTTGGCGGTGTTTTGGGTGGAGTTTTAGGTCTCCTCACATCTCTGCTCGAGGAGGCCGCTTCTCCCAGAGGTGGGTCCTGAGAAAACTTAGCCGGAAGTCTCGCACTTGGCGCTGGTGGTGGCCGCATAGGTGCTGAAGTCTGCAGCGGAACACCTGGTCTGCTCCTGGCGATCTTTGGGCTTCCACCCATCGGAGGTGGAGGTGGTGGTGGTGGCAAGTTCTTCTTGACACCTCCTCCAACCGTAGACATAGTTCCCAGGTATTGTCCGCCCACCTGAGATGCTGAGTCTTCTGGACGGACATCGTCAAACTCCGAGGTCTCCTGAGGAATGCTCCCCATATTTCCCTGAAGCCTGACTCGAGGCCGGGTCTCCCCTGCCCCCTCGTACTTGATGACGCCCTCAGTGAGTGATACTCTCCTCATCTTCTGCGGGCAGTTGGCACTTAGATGCCCTTTCTCACCACACTGGTAGCAAGTACGAGTCTCATTAGGATACCTGGAAAAACCTGACTGCACAGCTCGAAACTTCTGCTCCCTGTTGATTGGCTTGACTTCCATTGTCTCTCTTCTGCCTGAAACAGGGTCGAAAAAACTTCGAACTGGTACATCTCCTCCACGGGCTGGAATCTCAAAGGCTGGTGCAGGCTGAGCACGCTCTTCTCTGGCAGTCTTCTTAATCTCTTCCCACTTCGCCTTCTGGCGTCTCTTCGTCTCCTTGTTCTTGAAGCGGTTCTTCCCGGGCACCTTTGCAGTTGTCCCAGGCTCCAACTTCACCTTGGTGACCTTCAAACGCCTCGGCATGAGCTTGGCTGCAGGCCTCTTGGGCATTTTCTTCACCTGAGGTCGCTTCGATCCAGAAGACGGTCCACCTGAAGGTTTCTTTCCAGATCCAGAAGACGGCTCACCTGATGGCTTCTCTCCTGAAGTTGCTTCGCCACCTGGAACTGCTTCCTTGGTGTCCGGTGTACCTGAAACAGTCGCAGCTGGCTCACCTGATGGGGGTTGAACTTCCTCAACCACTGCATCTCGGCGCATAACTCCCCCAGTTGGGTCCTCTCTTGGCTCTCCTGTCGTCCAATCCACACGAGTGAACCCTGAGACACTAGACCGTGTATCTTCCTCTGCCATCAGCGCGACAGCAAGAGGCAAACTGTCCGGGTTTGTCAAGGTTTCTTGAGCAAACACAGCTTTCACATGACGAAATGATCTCTGATCTCCTGAAACTTGCAGTTCTTCTTCCAAAACAAACGAAACCAAACGTTCTCCGCACAAAACGCAGTTCCTGTTTGACAAACATGAAATTGGTTTTGAATAACTGTTGTCACAAACGTCCAAGCAAAAACCAAGGATGTTCGAAATCAAGCTGAAATCAACTTTCACAAATCCAAGCATGTTCCTGTAAAATAAAAACTTCTGAGTTGGCAAGCACTTGGTAAAACAATCCGCTGGGTTCAAAGTTCCTGGAACGTGCGACAAAAGCAAAACTTTGCGATCCATCAACTCTCGGAGCCAATAAACTTTAATCTCAATGTGTCGGCTCTTTCGTTGCAAATCAGATGCTTCGAGAAGCATTTTCCCTGACAAACTGTCGGTCTTGACGACCAGTGGAAACAAGTATGAAACTTTCATAGAGTCTTCGTCATCGGACTCTGCTTCGTCATACCAAGTCACCTGAGCGTCCTGAGGGATAATGTCAACCCATGGATACAAACGACCAAGCACAAAACCCAAAGTCCTGAGCAAGCCGATTCCTTCCTGAACACCTGACTGTAATGCAACAAGCTCAGCCTCACAGGAGGAGAGCGTCACAGCTGACTGGTGCCTGCTGAAACACTTCATCAAACACTGTTGAAAGATGAAGCAAGTACCTGAAACAGAACGACGTCCAGTACTTTTCATGGGTGCAAACCCAGCATCTGTGTACACTTCCAAACCTTTCACATCGGGCAAAACAAGCTCTTCTGATGGAAAACGCAATGCGACATCCATGTCAGTCATAAGGTACCTGAGTACAGCACGCAAACATTTTTCATGGGTCTGAAACGGTTGTGCCTGACCAGTTCCAAGCATGCTGACCAAAATCAACAAGTCTTGACGAGTTTGGCAATACCATGACAAACGACCTAGAACTCTGCGAAAACGTGCATGTCCTTCTGCTGACAATGGTTGGCTTCCTTCCTGTTCCAGAATGGGACGCAAATCCGGAAATGTGGTGCTTCCCTTCTTCAAATAAAACTCAGCAAAAGCTTCATCCAAGTACGTTGGATCCACCTGCATGTACAAAGCAGATGAGCCTGGCCTTCGAAAGATACTTCGACCAAGGAAACGCAAGTGTCCCCCTTTCAAACCAACGCGGCCAGTCTCTCGAACCTTGACATGAGCTGATAGTGCAGTCATGAGGGTCTTGAGAGCTGATTCCGAAGTGGTGGCAACAAGCAAATCATCGACGTACGCCATGATGACGATGGGTGCCTGATCTTTGCCAACCATTCGACCAACATACAAACAAGGCTCCACAGTACCTGAAACTACTCCAATGCTCTTGACAATAGATGAAAAGAAAACAATCCATGCCTGAGAGGCAATTCTCAAACCGTTGATGCCTTTCTCAGCCCATAGAAAAATTGGTTCTCCCTTCATAGTTGACATGGATAGTGGCATCCGGAGAATTTCTGGTCGCTCCAATGGTGAGTTCATGAACGCCTGAGAAACGTCCAAACCTGCCAAAAACATGGCTTGATTCCCAACACTCCACGCCCCACAAGCAACTCCAAGAACCATCCTGAGTGCCTCAATGCTGGGTGTTGGGCTAGAGATGCCCATACTTCTGGCAGACTGACCACTTGCAAAGTCCTTTGCAACGATCCTGGCGCGCACACCTTCCTGAGCTTCCTCTTTCTCGTTGGTCACCCACCTGGTGCCGATGATGCGCTGGCCACTTTCTCTTGCCACATTCTCGGCAAGAACCTGACCTGCACCAACAGCAGTGAGTCCACGAATCTCCTTCTGCATGGCCAAAAAGGTTCCTTCAGCTGGCAAGTCCCTGAGCGTGACATCAGACACGGCTCCACTGGGCTTCCAAAGCTTGATCTTCTGACCACAAAAATCCATGACGACAAACTCATCGCAGTAGCCATCGTACTGAATTGACTCCACTGAAAACCGATCTCGTTGAACAAGTTCTGGTGATGTCAACATACCCACATGATATGGCTGCGCCATGCAAACGTCAACCATGGGCATGTCGCCAACGTCCTCGGTGGCCATCTCAACGTCCGCAGACTCGACTGGGTCCGGAGCTAAAAGATGGAGAATAAGAACCATCTCTCACCCCACTTTCCTGTACCGGAAGATCCTCCAGATCACCAAGCGATGGCTTGGCAGTTTCACCTGACACAAACTCAGCTTGTCGCTTGCGACATTCGGCAGAGTGCCGGGTACCTGGAGCATTCATACCTGATTCACAACTTGGACAACGGCGCGTCGGGGTCATCCCAGCAGGCAAACCTGGGATGCGCGGCAATGGTCGTGAAGGCACGGCCACAGCCGGGTCATTGGGCTCAACTCTTGGTAGTTGCTCCTCAGGTTTGTCGGGCAAAGCTGGCACTTCTCCCTTCTTCTGGTTACGGATCCAATTCCAATAGCGCTCACAGCACTTCTTGGAATGTCGTCCTTGTCGAGTGGCACATGAACTGCATCCTTCAGTTCGTCCATGAGCATCAACCCAATGTCGTGGAGGCTGCACCTGATCTGGAAGTCGTGCAAACTCCTCGGGCAAAATCTCAATGGGTGCCTGATCAACAAGCGATGGATGATCACCTGAACCTGAGTGACAAACAAAACGTTCAATGAGATCTTGTGGATACTCAATCGGAAAAACAAGTTTCAAACTCTTGGCTTGGAAAAACTTCAATTCATCAGCAATTTTCGCACAAACAAAATGAGCAAACGAGTTCCTGACAGGATACAAATACGCAGCAGTGACAAACCGTCCAATACTGTCAACACTTTCTGGGGTCTCTGCAAGAACCCTAGAGCAAAACATGGCGGAAATTCGAGTTCCTTCAGATGTGTTCCTGAGCAATTCCTTTCCAGTCTTTCCTGTGTTCTGGATCTTGCCATGGAGGTTATGCATAGCAGTCACATACCTGGAAGCGGCCTCCCAGGCAACCAAGCTGTCGACCAAATCCAATCCGGGCTTGGCCAGTTCCAAGCGCAAAACAGCAAGAGCTTCCTTGACTTCTCTCACACCACGCTCAACTGATCCAACCGTATCATGGTTCTGAGGTCCAGCTTTGTTCACAGTGTACTCCCTTGGCAAACCAGATCTCCTCAGAACAGTTCCAACTTCGTCCTGAGCATCTGTCCTGAAATCAACTGGCGGTCCTTCTAAAGTCTCAAGCAATCCAAACTCAGCTAAGATCTGACGCAAATGCTGGCCTGTCACCTGAACATTCTCGCTCACCGCAGTGACACCAAGCAAACCTGAAAACACCTGACGCAGCAAAATCATCTTGAACTTGCTCTCAACCAAACCCAAAAAAAGAAATCCACCTGAACTTCAAGGATTCTCTCACGCAAACTTCGCCTTGGTGCTCGAGAAACTCCTCTTCCCTGTTGGCATTCCAAACAGTGTGGATCAAACGGGTAATGGCCTCGAAGAACATGTTGACGCAACTTCTCCTGACTTGACAGCTCGGCTCAACAGCTCCAACCATGCTAACTTTCAAACCCTCTGGCTCGACCACTGATGACTCAACCAACTCCATCGGCTGACTGCCATCCTTCAAGCTCGGTTGTGCTGCCCTGCATGCTCGTAGCCACGGAGTCCCTCCCCACAACAGCACGTCACTAATGAGCGTTCCACTGTCCTCGTGGTAGAGGTACGTCTCTCCAGGTGACTGAATCACACTCCAACCCTTCTTGACCAACTGAGTTGTCGAAATAATGTTGTGTGATACATCCCTAATACAACAGGCCAATTTGAATGATTGAGTCTTCTTCTTTCCAGATGCCCCAGTCACAACCTGCAATGCCAAACTTACCAAAACATTGGCCCTCATGTGAACTGGAGTCCCATTCGCTGCATAGTAGGTTTCCAATGCTCCTGCCGAATCCTCCTGAGCCTGGCAACGATACATGCCCTCATAGTTCTGCGACAGCACCGACGTGGCAGCTCCAGAATCTAACAACCACCAAGTTCCCTCTGAACTTGAAACCTGTGATGAAATGAGCGGCATCATCATCGCTTCTCCAGATTCTTGCTCTTCTTCTTGAGGTCCTTCGGCTGAAACTTCATGCATCTTTCCCTTGCGACCACCTTTTCCTCGTCCAGCTTTCGCTGCAGGCTTGGCCGTGGCTGCACCTGAACCTTTCCCAGTGCTCGAAGACGGAGAAGAACTTGCAGACTTCGGACTGCTGGCTTGGCAATTCGCGCCAATATGCCCGCTCTGTCCGCACTTGAAGCACTTCACACGACCCATATTCGCGCTGCAATCCTTCTGCATGTGTCCAGTCTTGCCACACTTTCGACATTTCACTCCTGAATTTTTGTTGATTGCGGCAGTGTTGAGCCACAGCTCACTCTCTGGATCCCATTCCCCCTCCTCTTCGGCACCTTCGGCGTAGTAGTCCTGCTCATCTTCGTAGCCATAGTAGGTGCTCCAGTCACCTTCGGCTTCCAAGGCGTGCATATTGCGGCCTGATCCTCCGCCCAGTTCTTGGAACAACCTCTGCTGTTGTTCGAACTTCAGGGCTGCTGATCTGTAGTCAGTATAGCCCTCACCTGACGCATGCAAAACGACGTAATTCTTCACGTCACTGGGCAAGGATCTCAGCAACATCAACGTCAAGTCGACCTGTTGCAAATCCAAGCCAGTCTTATCGCAATGCTGAGGCAAGGTATCGATCAACTTCCGATACTTGGACAAACCAACGTCCATCTGTCGGACTAGATCACTGATCTGTGTAGGGCCACTCTGTGCCTTAAACGTCTTGGACATGAACTCAGACCTGAAAAATGCAGCTTCCGCTCTTGATCTCAAACTGAACTCCTTTGCAAGCAAACGCAACGCCTCAAAACCAGACGTTCCTCGCACTGCCTGAAAAGAACCATCCATACCAATTCCTTCTGAATAGGCCTGTAGGATACTCGTGGATACTCTGCAAACGCCTGAGTTAGGATGGCTAGCAACCTGGCACTACGAAGTTGCTGTGCAGGTTTCAGATTCGTCATGTGCAGTTCGTGCGGCCAACTCAGCGCACTTTCAAGCTCCCATTCAAACGTATCACTTGCCAAAGCTACCCAGCTTCTCAAAGACTGAACATAGCCGGCAAAACCCAAAATCTCCTGTTCACGTGTCTTCCAAGTTCCATGCTCACACTTGGGCAATGGAGGAAGCCACTTCTCACTCTTAGTAAAGACATCCCTGTCATCCTGTGACGACGCTTCACCCTGAGTGTTCTGTGCAGTACCCTGCCCCTGACGAACTTCACTAATCAGTCTCTGAGGCGACTGCTGCAAACCTGGTGGCTGTTCCACAGTGTTCCTTGGAAAATTGGGTTGTGGACTGGTGGGTGGACGATCTCCAAATGATGACAAACCACTTGAGATAGAAGGTGATGTCTTCGCAACTGGTACCTGAGCTCGTTGTGATGCAGCTTGCTGCACCTGTGCCTGAGCAAACACATTCTGTTGATGAACTACCTGTTGTTGCAAACCATTCAACCTCATGTTAAACTCACCCATAGCCTGGTTCAAACTCAAAGACACTATCTGGGCTGTCTGAGTCATCTGCGCAGTGGAGAAAACTTCTTGCTGTCCAGTTGGACTTCCTGGCATACTTCCACAACCACTGGCAGCTTTCGGCGGTGGGGGTGGTATAGAGGCATAAGGTGCAGTTGCCCCTCCAGGCAAACCTTGTCCGCTCTCCGGCGAGTTCATCCTGAAACGTTGAGGTCCTTGTGCAGGCTGTTGCTGTTCCTGAGTCGTAGGCGTACGAGTGGGACTTCTTTCCCTCTCTCCACGCTGTGTCGGTACCTGACCCGCACTGCCGCTTGCAGATGCGTCGGCCATACCTGAAACACAAAAAAGATTCACGCAAGACTTGAGCAAAGTATAAACTCACAAACACGGTTCCTGGATCCACAGACAAACCAAGATCAC
>CAMXCT020003249.1:0-16491 GCA_947184155.2 Cladocopium goreaui
ATATGAGGATGGACAGGGTGTGTTCGAATGGGGCGCAGGTGGCATTATGCATTTGCATTCGATCAATTTTGGCTCTTGCATGCCCCGTGTCGATCCAACCGCAGCAGGCATGCAGCAACCGGACGAGAAGAGTGCCGAGATAGCGGCGCAGTTTGCAGAGATGCATGAAGAGTACTTGACGGATTGGAGCCTCAGCAAAGCAGAGAAGTGGACCTTTCATGAGGTGGACAATTGCGCTGCCAGATCTGCTCGTGTAGGGTCACCTTTGCACACAGACTCAGAATCTGATGGCTCCGAGGATATGGAGGATGCGTTGGACGAAAAGTGCGTTCGCCGTAAGGCCCCTGGTGCTGGTTTAGATCTTGGTGCAGCTGCAGATGTGTTTGGGCAGCATGCTGTGGCAGAGGATGTCGATTTTCAACGTGTTTACCCCACAGCAACTACAATGGTGTATGTGCTGTCACAAGGTGCTCGTGTGACACAGGCTTTGACAGAAACAGATCGCGGTTTATTGCGTACTTTGGATGTTTCTCTCCAAGATCCAACTTGGCACCCCTGTCGAATTTCTGTTGCGCAAAAAGCTTTGCTAATGACCAACAACTGCAGGTTGGTTCGCCGCGCTCGTCGCAAGTGGTATCGCAGGCTGACGGAAAAATGCAATAGGCATGATCGGCACGGTGGTGCAGGTTTTGAAATTCCGCCTGTTCATGTTGAAGCGAATGTAGACACACAGCCCGAGGAAGAAGAAGGCGCCGAGCCAGAGGCAGAGGTTGTCACGGCGCGGATGCAGCAGTGTCCACTGCGTGTTGGAACACTGAACATGCACTTGCTGTCGCCGTGTACTTGGCTTGAGGATCTCTTGGACAAGTGCGATGTTCTGTTCTTGCAGGAAGTCACCGCTGAGTGCTTGGAAGATCTTTGCTTGTTGGGACAACAAAACGGTTACGAAGCGGTGTCGCCGCTGTTGCGTGGCCAAACGCCGGAGGAAGGGTTTGATGTGTGTGTTCTGTTGAAGCTTGACGTTTTACAGTCTCGCAGAGTCACGATTTCGCCTTTACCATCTCCTTCCAACAGAAAGCTTTTACAGGTGTATGTCGCTCTCCGTGACAATGGGTCAATGCTGTATTTCACGTCGGGTTCGAGCATGGTAGAGCAAAGGGCTTCGGAACTTCAATCTGTTTTGGCTACTCTAGAAGCATTAAGCAACGTAGACGCTTGTGTTTTCGCTGGTGACTTGAACATGCGTCTGGAAGAAGCCTTGCCACCAGGTGTGTCCCCAGGCTGGCGAGATGCATGGGAAGAAGATGGAAGCCCGGAAACCCGGTGTGGCACCTGGTGTCCTGAAAGCATGCAAGCGGATGATGCACGCGTGCGTGCGTGGCGTTTCGATCGCATTTTGACTTTGTGTCAGTTTGGGCACATGGACAAGGCTAGTCCTACGCCGTTACGGGCTGGGACAGAGGCTACCGAACGGGTTGCTTTCGCCACTGTGGAACTGCAGCCGGGGTCGTTCGATGTTTCATTTCAGTCGCAGGACTTGGATCATGCATTTGTGCAAGCAAAGTTCGAGTTCATGCCTGTGGTTGCCGGTGAACGCGAACTTGTAACAGAACGGGTCAAAATCTTGAGACCCGGACTGGGTTCAAAGATTGCACGCAGGCCTCTGGAGCGAGAAAGCTGTGCGCAAAAACAACATTGCAAAAGTTTTTGTGGCAAGGACTACGAGAAGCCTCGCATGTTACCAGGAATGGGTGCCATTTTGGAAGATAGCCGGCGAAAGAGTTTGTTCCGGTTGTATACGCGTCGGAATTGCCACCACTTGAACACGCACGACCCCTTGAAAGCTATGGGTTTGGTGGCTAACGTAGATGATCAAGTGGTACTGACCGTGCAAGCCGCTGTGAACTACTTGACTAAGTATTTGGGCAAAATCGGCGGAGGCCACAGCGCGCACAGTCGCATCAGCGGATTGATAGATGACATCGTATGTCGCATGGGTGATCGTGAGACGATGACTGTTGCATCTCTTTTGTCGAAGCTTTTTATTCACTCGGCCGTGCCGGATGAAATTTGTTCCTTGGAGGCATGGCATATTTTGATGGATTTGCCCCGTGTCCTGTCGTCCAGGTATGTGACGTCTCTGAATGTCAAGGACGATTCGAGCGCCTTGAAAGATTTGCCCAGCATTGAACTAGCATCTGCGGAAGAGAACGTGGTGAAGAAGAGCAAGGTGGCTGTCTACTTGGATCGATTCAACATGAAGGCGCAAGTCGATATCTCCGCAGCATCTCTCGAGAACATGTCCCTTTTTCAGTTCATCAGTCGCATAGATCGACGTGGGAAGTCGTTGCACTTGCGAACCAAAAGCACGATTGTGAAGGAGAAACCGTTCTTGCGCTTGGATGCTCGCCGCAAGGAGGCGGGCGCCATGGCCCGTCTGTGCTTGCGTCTGCATCGCCCTTTTCGAACTGAAGCTGCGGATCCGATGCACCTCGAAGATGGGACGGCTGTTGCAGAGTTGCATGCATTTGTGCGAAGCCCCACCTGCCCGGTTTGGTTGAAAAAAAGATATGCCAAGCACAATCGAGTCAAGGCCGCCAAGCAAGCGGCGGAAGCACTGTCGTCGGTGAACATCACAGCAGCAACGGAGAACGCCAATGTCTCGCACGGTGCGGTGTTGCGACCCGCCGTGCCAGTTTCCCAAGCCGCAATGGGTCCAGCTGTGCCAGAGGACGGTGCGTCCCAGTCGCTGTCTGCAGGCGATCCCAGGGACGGTGCGGTGTTTCGACCCGCCGTACCCGGTTCGCAGACAGGTATGCGTCCAGTAGTGTCACAAGCTAGTGCACCCGATGCCATCCGTGTCCCCCTCGTACCAGCACCAGGTAGCAGTGCGCGTGTCATCAATTTAAGTGCCGGAAACACGGGGGATCCTGAACCTGATGATGTGTGCATGGACAATGCAGAGTCAAGCGACAAGTTTTTGGCCGACACTGCTGCAAACCGGCAAGTGGTTGCAAACCGACATGGTTTACTTTGGGGTGGTACACCGGGAGATAGCCGTCACAGTGTGGTCGACGCTATTCGGTTGCATAGGCCGCCTTTGAAATTGGTGTGTGTCAAACAATACTTGGAAGCACTGAGAGGTACCAAGCCGCAAGGTTCCAAAAAAGTACAATTTTTGGTGGAGCGTTTTGTGTTTTTAATGTTGTTCATTGACTTGCAGTCGTACGAAAAAAGAGGTGCTGGAGTTTTCAAGCAGTGTTTGACGAAGAAAGCGTTGCAGAACTTGGCTACCTATTTTTTCCAGTCGCAGGGCTCGGCCGTGACTGCTAAACAAAAGAAAAATGTAGTTATGAAACCGTATGCTGAGTTGTGGGAATACATTAAATCAGAAACCTTGAAGCAGTGCGGTCTGGCAGTGTCGGCTTCACCTGCGCACCGCGTCGGTTTCGATGGACAAGCGGCGAACACCCAGGCAGAGCTCAAGAGCGGCGCCTGGCGGCAGAGTGTATTTTGTCTGAATCCACAATCTCTGGAACATGAAGAATGGGAGGACGCCGCCGAGAGAGAAGCAAAGAGAGTGCGGTATGTACAGGCAGCTATGCACGAACAGAGCATGGGTCGGCCGGGAAAGCGCTTGCATGAAATGTCTTTGCCTTTGGATGCAGATGCGCTGATGTGCGCCGACTTTGATACCAGGTCCGAATGGGATGCTTTGAACCCTTACTTGGAAAAGGTGACTTCACAATGGATATGGCCAGACCTGGCTGTTAAGATTCTCCCAGAAACCAAAACCTACGTTCTCAAGCCGTCGCAAGGGGGCTTGGCGCACACTGAAGCAGAGCAGATGACTAGTGGACATGGCGGTTCCTGGCAGACGAACGGAGAACCTTCGCTTGACCCCCCGCAGAATTCGTTTGTCGAACACATGTGTGCCTGGAGAGATGCTTACAGAGCCGAGAGAGAAGTCTTCGAGGCGAACTTGCCGTTGCCACGCAATTTGCATGAGTCCATCGCCTTAGGGGAACCAGTGCTATTGCTGGGAACGGCAGGAACTGGGAAAACTACGACATTACAAGCTGCAAATCGCCTCTTGGAAGCATGCGGCTTCCAAGGTCGCATTGTTCGCTGTGCATACACTGGTGTTGCCGCAAGCAACATGGGCAGCGGAGGTCGAACGCTCGTGTCTCTGTTCCGTCTGAGCAAGCGCAAATTTGGAGGTGGCTTGGAACCTTTGTCCTCAGAAGATCTTCGAGCAATGGATGAGGAACTCAAAGGCATGTGCTTGCTTGAAATTGACGAGGTGTCTATGACAGAAAAGCTAATCCTTGCGCACGTGCATCAACGCTTACAGCAGTGGCGGTTGGAGTTATATCACGATCAACACTGTCGCAGTGGTGCGGAGTTGTGTCCCGCCACGGCTTGCGTCTGCGGTGCTAGGCTGCCGTTTGGCGGTGTGAAAGTTGTTCTTGCAGGTGATTTCGGCCAGTTGCCGCCAGTGGCAGTGCCGCCAGAACGAACTCTGCTATGCTCCAAGCCGAAAACTGAAGGGCAAGATCGGCAAGATGTCAACCTTGGACTCCGGTTGTTTCAACAGATTCGTGTTGTTTTTCGGCTGCGCAGGATTCACCGGCAGGTCGGTCAATCATTATACAAGGAGTCTCTTTTGCGCCTGCGCGACGCAGCGCACACGAAGGAGGATGTTCAACTGTGGAAGACCCACGATTTGACTGACTTGGCGGCTTGCACCCTCACGGTTGAAGAGCGGCTCTTTTTCGAGCAGAAATGCGTGCACTTGTTCTGCGAAAATCGCCGCGCCGGACAGTTCAACGGCCGACGCTTGGGCGAGGATGTCATGGACAAAGACAGCTCGACGATTCTTCGGATTTGGTCCGTAGACAGCACTCCTGGGGTGGAGCGTTACACCAGCGAGAACTACGGAGGTTTGAAGCGCGTCTTGCACTTAGCTGCAGGCGCCCCAGTGATGTTGACCATGAACTTGCGCACTGTCTGGAACTTGGTCAACGGCGCTCGTGGACATGTGGTCGCAGTCGTTCCCGTTGAAGAACCACCAGTAGCGGCTGGCAGCGGTGCTGTTGGCACACCTGTTGTTGCACAAGTGAATGAAGTGGGCGGTGTGTCCGCTGGCACAGTTGAATATGTGATCGTGGACTTTCCTGGGTACGTGGGCCCGCTGATGGTGGCTGGTCATCCAACTTGGGTGTGTGTTCCTAAGCTCAGCAACAGACACGAAAAATTTCGAGGTTTGGCTCGCACGCAGTTTCCTGTGGTGTTGTGCTATGGCATGACGGTGCACAAAAGCCAGGGCTTGACACTGGCCTCCGGCTGTGTTTTTAATATGGAACATGAACCCACCTGGTCACCTTTCAAGCAGATGTGTGGCTTGGCCTTTGTGGGTTATTCGCGCCTGACTGACTTTGCAAAGATGGCCTTCAAATACGTGCCTGATTACTGGTCTTTTCAAAGCATGGCCGATACAGACATGTTTCGATGGCGAGCCGCATTGGAACAACGTTTGGACGAGCTCCACGACAAAACGGCGGAAACCATCTTCCATGGTCAAGCCTCTGTCAAGGATGATGTGCAACGGCATCGTGCGTGGTCGGAAAAGTGCACAGGCAGGCAGATGAGCGACGATGAGCTCGCGGACTTGACGCATATGTTGTCCCTGCGAGGAGTGTTGCCGCAGCCAGGCTACACTGACAAGCCGGTCCGTCGCTTGGCCAGTAAAGCAGGGGGCGGCAGGACGCAGCGCAAGACCATGCGCGGCGGAAGCGCAAAGGCGCGCGCAGAGGAGGAGGTGACCGATGGAGCAGGTGAGCCTGAGTGTGATGAAGGTGGAGCTTCGGCCGACGAAGAGGCGCACTGGGCTGCACTTCGAGAAGAAGACGAGAGGACAAATGCGTTGATGCGCGAGTATTACGAGGATCAGGAGAGAGAGGCGAGAGCCGAGTTTCACAGAGGGATAAACGAACGCTACAATGAATTGGCTGCTCAATTTTACGATGATTTTGGGTACTATGATGACTAGCTTGAGTCCGAAAAACTTGTGGCCAAAAGAGTTGGCAATCTGTTGCCATGCAGCAGGTACGTAGTTGTGTGCTGCCTGCGTAGCAACTTGTTCTCTTTGACAACTACTATGAGCAGAAACATGTATCAGTGTGTAGCCTGTTCATTGTGGATTCCCGGTGCTCTTGTTCAGCCACCGCTTTTGAGCCATGCAATCGCCTTCCGATTGCTGCCGCACGGTACGCTGTTATGAGCTACTTGTGTGTCGTCGACGTAGTTCGTGGGTAGACTCCGTAGCTAGCTGGGCCGAGGCTGGACGTGCTTGTGGTGTTTTGAGAATATTCCTATATTCGTAGAAGAAGACAGTTTACAAGAAAAAACCAACAACGAGGGAGAGAGAAAGAAATAATTAGAGAGACAGAAAATCAGGGGATCAACAGATAGAATGATGAAGGTTGAAAACATACAAAAGAGACCAAAATGTAACTATAGTAATGCTGGACAAGGTATTATAGGCAAATGTATTTTCAAGGTGCTGCACCACGCACTAGTCTCAACACGGCTGAACAGTTCACCTGGAGAATAGGCACGAACACCGAAACGGGATTCAACACTAAGAGGCAGACGGATAATAAACAAATAGACAGACAGACAGAGAGAGAAGCAGAGGGCATGTATAAGACAAACCAACACACTGCAGATCGTGCGAACCAGAGACGAAAAGAAGACGGACAGACTGCAAGACGAAATCACCCAAACAACGAGAGACAGTTGTGTATATTCTCCAGGTGTGATAATGTTCAGCACGAGTAAAGGCTGCAAGTTGCCACCGCGCAGTGTGGTGAGCTGTGTGCTCATTCTGCGTGGTTGCGAGATAGTATTGTCAGCACAAAGACAAAAAGAGCGAGGTTGTAAGGGAGGCCTGTGAGTCGGAAGTGTGAAGTTGGGTCATGGGGTTGTTTCTAATGGATGATTGTTTCAGGAGTGTGTGAGTGGTGGTGAAAATACGAGAAAGGTTCGAAGGTTGAAGGAGGACCAGTCGCGGAGTTGATGTGATGTGACATGAGAGGTTGATTGATGTTGCAAGTTGATGCACCTCCATGATCAAGCTCGTAGCTATATGGGTAACGAAGAACGTAGTCTGTTTTACACGTTCGAGGACAGTGCTGCCGTCATGTAGTTGGCCATGTTTATGTGGCATGTTTAAGGATCTTGGCCTGTTTTATTTCGCCGTTTTCCTGCCATGTCAAGGCATGTGTTATGGCATGTTTACTTAGGACCATGACTTGCGTTGGCATGTTTGTGACGGCTTGCTCATGCAAGCTTGTCTTTCAGACCACTTGGCCTCACGCCGGTATGCAGTTACGTGCTGCCGGTCCCTCAACAAGTTCTTTGATAGACTTGCGTTGGCATGTTTATGACGGCTTGCTCGTACAAGCTTGTCTTACCGGCATGTTGGCCTCACGCGGGTATGCAGTTACGTGCTGCCTGCGTCGTCTTCCTGCCATGTTTGTGGTTTCTCCGCATGTTTAGTGCGTGTTGGTAACATGTCAAGACATGTTTTATATGTCATGTTTACTCAAGACCTAGACTTGCGTTGGCATGTTTATGACGGCTTGCTCGTGCAAGCTTGTCTTACCGGCATGTTGGCCTCACGCGGGTATGCAGTTACGTGCTGCCTGCGTCGTCTTCCTGCCATGTTTGTGGTTTCTCGGCATGTTTAGTGCGTGTTGGTAACATGTCAAGACATGTTTTATATGTCATGTTTACTCAAGACCTAGACTTGCGTTGGCATGTTTATGACGGCTTGCTCGTGCAAGCTTGTCTTACCGGCATGTTGGCCTCACGCGGGTATGCAGTTACGTGCTGCCTGCGTCGTCTTCCTGCCATGTTTGTGGTTTCTCGGCATGTTTAGTGCGTGTTGGTGACATGTCAAGACATGTTTTATATGTCATGTTTACTCAAGACCTAGACTCAAAGGAATTTTCATCTGCCCTCGGGGACATGCCTCCAATATACCTCTATATAGTCGGTGGAATGGTCGGATGGCAAGACTTGGATGTTTGGGATTGGTTTATTCACAGTTGTAGGTAGAGTCAGTTAAGGATAACTGTGGGGTAAGTTAGTTTCACTCGAGAAAAATCAGGTTTTTCTGACTTACCCCCTATGTTAGGAAATCTTAACACACCAGAGCGTGACAAACATTGATTCATGTTTATTGTAAAACCCAACAAGTGTTGATTTGAATTCCATCTGCATTTGAAACAAATAGGGTAATACTAAATCAATATAGTCTCGAAATAACCCCAATATAATCCTTAAATAAGAAAATATAGGAGGTATGTTCCTGAGGGAAGATGCTTCAAGCTTTGATAGACTTGCGTTGGCATGTTTATGACGGCTTGCTCGTGCAAGCTTGTCTTACCGGCATGTTGGCCTCACGCGGGTATGCAGTTACGTGCTGCCTGCGTCGTCTTCCTGCCATGTTTGTGGTTTCTCGGCATGTTAAGTGCGTGTTGGTAACATGTCAAGACATGTTTTATATGTCATGTTTACTCAAGACCTAGACTTGCGTTGGCATGTTTATGACGGCTTGCTCGTGCAAGCTTGTCTTACCGGCATGTTGGCCTCACGCGGGTATGCAGTTACGTGCTGCCTGCGTCGTCTTCCTGCCATGTTTGTGGTTTCTCGGCATGTTTAGTGCGTGTTGGTGACATGTCAAGACATGTTTTATATGTCATGTTTACTCAAGACCTAGACTTGCGTTGGCATGTTTATGACGGCTTGCTCGTGCAAGCTTGTCTTACCGGCATGTTGGCCTCACGCGGGTATGCAGTTACGTGCTGCCTGCGTCGTCTTCCTGCCATGTTTGTGGTTTCTCGGCATGTTTAGTGCGTGTTGGTGACATGTCAAGACATGTTTTATATGTCATGTTTACTCAAGACCTAGACTCAAAGGAATTTTCATCTGCCCTCGGGGACATGCCTCCAATATACCTCTATATAGTCGGTGGAATGGTCGGATGGCAAGACTTGGATGTTTGGGATTGGTTTATTCACAGTTGTAGGTAGAGTCAGTTAAGGATAACTGTGGGGTAAGTTGGTTTCACTCGAGAAAAATCAGGTTTTTCTGACTTACCCCCTATGTTAGGAAATCTTAACACACCAGAGCGTGACAAACATTGATTCATGTTTATTGTAAAACCCAACAAGTGTTGATTTGAATTCCATCTGCATTTGAAACAAATAGGGTAATACTAAATCAATATAGTCTCGAAATAACCCCAATATAATCCTTAAATAAGAAAATATAGGAGGTATGTTCCTGAGGGAAGATGCTTCAAGCTTTGATAGACTTGCGTTGGCATGTTTATGACGGCTTGCTCGTGCAAGCTTGTCTTACCGGCATGTTGGCCTCACGCGGGTATGCAGTTACGTGCTGCCTGCGTCTTCCTGCCATGTTTGTGGTTTCTCGGCATGTTTAGTGCGTGTTGGTAACATGTCAAGACATGTTTTATATGTCATGTTTACTCAAGACCTAGACTTGCGTTGGCATGTTTATGACGGCTTGCTCGTGCAAGCTTGTCTTACCGGCATGTTGGCCTCACGCGGGTATGCAGTTACGTGCTGCCTGCGTCGTCTTCCTGCCATGTTTGTGGTTTCTCGGCATGTTTAGTGCGTGTTGGTGACATGTCAAGACATGTTTTATATGTCATGTTTACTCAAGACCTAGACGCAGACTTGCGTTGGCATGTTTATGACGGCTTGCTCGTGCAAGCTTGTCTTACCGGCATGTTGGCCTCACGCGGGTATGCAGTTCCGTGCTGCCTGCGTCGTCTTCCTGCCATGTTTGTGGTTTCTCGGCATGTTTAGTGCGTGTTGGTGACATGTCAAGACATGTTTTATATGTCATGTTTACTCAAGACCTAGACTCAAAGGAATTTTCATCTGCCCTTGGGGACATGCCTCCAATATACCTCTATATAGTCGGTGGAATGGTCGGATGGCAAGACTTGGATGTTTGGGATTGGTTTATTCACAGTTGTAGGTAGAGTCAGTTAAGGATAACTGTGGGGTAAGTTGGTTTCACTCGAGAAAAATCAGGTTTTTCTGACTTACCCCCTATGTTAGGAAATCTTAACACACCAGAGCGTGACAAACATTGATTCATGTTTATTGTAAAACCCAACAAGTGTTGATTTGAATTCCATCTGCATTTGAAACAAATAGGGTAATACTAAATCAATATAGTCTCGAAATAACCCCAATATAATCCTTAAGTAAGAAAATATAGGAGGTATGTTCCTGAGGGAAGATGCTTCAAGCTTTGATAGACTTGCGTTGGCATGTTTATGACGGCTTGCTCGTGCAAGCTTGTCTTACCGGCATGTTGGCCTCACGTGGGTATGCAGTTACGTGCTGCCTGCGTCGTCTTCCTGCCATGTTTGTGGTTTCTCGGCATGTTTAGTGCGTGTTGGTAACATGTCAAGACATGTTTTATATGTCATGTTTACTCAAGACCTAGACTTGCGTTGGCATGTTTATGACGGCTTGCTCGTGCAAGCTTGTCTTACCGGCATGTTGGCCTCACGCGGGTATGCAGTTACGTGCTGCCTGCGTCGTCTTCCTGCCATGTTTGTGGTTTCTCGGCATGTTTAGTGCGTGTTGGTAACATGTCAAGACATGTTTTATATGTCATGTTTACTCAAGACCTAGACTTGCGTTGGCATGTTTATGACGGCTTGCTCGTGCAAGCTTGTCTTACCGGCATGTTGGCCTCACGCGGGTATGCAGTTACGTGCTGCCTGCGTCGTCTTCCTGCCATGTTTGTGGTTTCTCGGCATGTTTAGTGCGTGTTGGTGACATGTCAAGACATGTTTTATATGTCATGTTTACTCAAGACCTAGACTCAAAGGAATTTCATCTGCCCTCGGGGACATGCCTCCTATATACCTCTATATAGTCGGTGGAATGGTCGGATGGCAAGACTTGGATGTTTGGGATTGGTTTATTCACAGTTGTAGGTAGAGTCAGTTAAGGATAACTGTGGGGTAAGTTGGTTTCACTCGAGAAAAATCAGGTTTTTCTGACTTACCCCCTATGTTAGGAAATCTTAACACACCAGAGCGTGACAAACATTGATTCATGTTTATTGTAAAACCCAACAAGTGTTGATTTGAATTCCATCTGCATTTGAAACAAATAGGGTAATACTAAATCAATATAGTCTCGAAATAACCCCAATATAATCGTGAAATAAGAAAATATAGGAGGTATGTTCCTGAGGGAAGATGCTTCAAGCTTTGATAGACTTGCGTTGGCATGTTTATGACGGCTTGCTCGTGCAAGCTTGTCTTACCGGCATGTTGGCCTCACGCGGGTATGCAGTTACGTGCTGCCTGCGTCGTCTTCCTTCCATGTTTGTGGTTTCTCGGCATGTTTAGTGCGTGTACCAAATTACATAGTCTTATCCCCGTACAACAACAACAACAATAGTTAAGAAATACATATGTATATAATATGTATATATACATATATATTATTGGGATATAGTTTTTTGTTTTTTGTAGACATAACGTGATGAACTCACCCCACCCCACCGGTGACTGATCATGAAAGAGTTGTGCCTGTTTCTGCTCAACAGCAAGAAAGATGATGAGGTTGCTGTGCCTGTGTGTGCACAGGAACATGAAATGACTTTTCAGTGCAAGTGATGAGAATGAAATTGCGCAAAATGATACAAAATGCACGTACGGAAAACGGCGCGACGGGATGTTTGAGGACCCTGGCCTGTTTTAGCCGTCTTCCTGCCATGTCAAGGCATGACAACAACAACAAACAACAACAACAACAACCAACAACAACAACAACCAACAACAACAACAACAATAACAACAACAACAACAACAACAACAACCACAACAACAACAACAACAGTTAAGAAATACATATGTATATAATATGTATATATACATATATATTCTTGGGATATAGCGTGATGAACTCACCCCACCCCACCGGTGACTGATCATGAAAGAGTTGTGCCTGTTTCTGCTCAACAGCAAGAAAGATGATGAGGTTGCTGTGCTTGTGTGTGCATAGGAACATGAACGTTATCATCCCACCCCACCTCACTCACTCCCCCACGTAACTGCTCATGAAAGAGCCCTGTATGGTACCCTGATGGTTCTCCCCCTCGCCCTAAAGGGTTGAATCCCCTTGAGCTTTCCCAGTGTATGGTACCCTGACGCTTCCCCCCCACCCAACCAAAACGGTTCAATCCCCTTGAAAAATTTTTCAGTGTTGATCATTTGAGGAGGGACAGACCTGGTAGTGACAATGGGAAGTAGAAGTCGCGGCGTTAGTGTTCTTGGTTGTGGCTGTAGTATCAGTGTTACACGGCGGTTTGTTATGGCTCACAGAAACAGACATGGTATTTTTTCCTACACATGTGTTAAGACTAACAGAAACAAACATGATGTTTTTTGGTACATATGCATTCGAGAATGGTATCGCTAACACATGTTTCTGTTTCAAGTACTTGAACTACGGACTCAGTTGCAACTTGTGGTTCCATTGTTCGAAAATCAAAAGGATGTGAATTTCACGAAGATCAGTGTTCTGACCCACGGACACGCTTATTGTCTTCGATCAAAAGGATGTGAATCTCATCATTATGTTTGTTTCCATAGGCGTTCGACGAAGAAGCACCTGACAGCAGCAACTCGTAGTCAGATTGTTCGTGCGGTGTTGTGACCCGCGGACAGCCATGGGCGGAAATGCGGAAAGGGACGACATGGAGGTGATCCTGGGTCTGGCTGCTGCTATGCAAAACTTTTTGGACGAGAGTGCTCGTATGGAGCTACGAGTGCTTGTGAACTCGTACCGTGAAGGTCGGATGTCGGCGGCCACCGTGCGGGCAGTGATAGAAGACTTCGGACGGGCCCACCCGGGCACCAGGAGCAGCTCAGCTGCGCAAACGCCGACGTCATCCGAGACCGGCACGCCGTTGTGGGCTACCGGCTGGGAAACCACGAGCAATCAGTCAACGGGCCGGAGCTGGCTTGACGTTGCGCAACACATGTCTCCGCCTGTGCCTCCGCCGTACCCTGACGGCCTGAACTTTCACTTTCATGGACCGCCGCAAGGTGTTTACAAGGGCGCAGGAAAGGGGAAAGGTGGCGGCGGACAGATGCATGGCTTTCATGTTCAACAGAAAGGTAAAGTAAATAGAAAAGGTGATGGCAAAGGGAAAGGGAAAAAGGGGAAAAACAAACACGGCTTCCACACGGTTGCGGCTGCAAAGCAAGCTTTACAGCAATTTTTGCAAGAGAACCAGGAGTTTGTTTTTCGTCCTCGTGACGGAGTGTTGCCAGAACATAGCGAGGTCTATAGCCTGACAGCAGAGAAAGACGATAAGTTGTACAAAAATTTGACAAAACATTTTAAAGCATCACCTGAGGAATTCACACTCTTTCTTCGCGCGATGGCAGAAAACACGCACTGGCCAGTGGATCGACTGAATGATGTTGAAAAAAATTCTGCTCAGAAAAGAGAAGGGGACGTGGCTTCTCGCAGCTCGAATGTCTCTAGGGCCAGTTTTTTGAGTTCTGTTTCTACCCGGAGGTAGTGACCTAGCGCCGTGTTTCAAAGCGACGATGCGTTGTACGCAGTTACGTGCTGCAACGCTACCGTATGAAAGACCCAAGTTTACGGACGACGCGTTGTACGCTGTTACGAGCTGCAACGCTTGCAAGGAATTTCTCTGCGAACGGCAAAAAAGAGTTTGAAGTTTGGACAGAGATGCATGTCAGTGTCGCAATTAGGACTTGTTTGATCACTGTGGAATGTTGTGACTTTGTTTCAAATGACAGATTTGCTGATGGAAGAACATTTTGTTTTGAACCTGTGTGTCCACCTCCTTGTGTGAGACAGTTCGACGTAATAAGATGAGTTGAGATGACATGTATGTATGTACGTAGGTAGGTAGGTCTGTATATGTGTTTGTATGTGTCTGTGTGATTCGGTATCCATCTATGTGTGTGTCTGTCTGTATGAGTGTATGTCTGTCTGTCTGTTTGTCTGTCTGTATGTCTGTATGTGCATGCATGATAACATACGTTAGCTTGAGCTCCAGTTCGCTTTACCTCCAAGTAGCTCTAGCTCCAGCTGGCTCTAGCTGTGTTTTTCCATACGACTTGTGTCTCCGAACCACGACAATCAACTTCTGACAGAAAAAGGATGTGTGAAAGGTTATGTGTCTGTATGATTGTGTTCATCGCGTGTCACCTTGAGTTTTTTCTGGTTGTGCGTCGTTAGCGCGGTAGCGCTAATGAGAGTCGGCGTATTGTGCAGGCTTTGTGTTGCTCGTGATATTTTCTTTATATTGGGAGTGCAGATAGATGGAAATCTAGTACAAAGTGTTTGCGCGCGGTTAATCGTAACATAAGCAGATATCAACGATGATTGCTAAAATTTTATCGAAGCTTAGCCGTTTCCGCGTGGTTAATTACTCGGAGAGGGAGAGTGAGTCAGATGAGTCATCGCGCGTGTTTGCGCTTGTGCTTGGGAGTTCGGAGCGTGTGGATGAACGAATACCGAGCAGGTGCGATCACGTCGCGTGTGCGCGTGCGTGTGCGTGATGTGAGTTGCGTCGTCATTGAGCAGTATTGTTGTTGATAGCGCACTGGAGACGTAGTCGAGCGTATAGTGCCGTATTTCGTCGGTAGCGATGTATTTAGTGAGCTTTAATGTTGACCTCTAGACCGTGGCGTGTCCGTGCGGCGCATCGAGTGCGTTTCTGCTTTGGTCTCACGCATGTGGCGTGTGCGTTGGTAGTCAAGTTGCGTCGTCTTGTCGGTCGCGTTGCGTGCGTAGCGCGGGTTGTGTGTTGCAGATATCAAACGATGATGTATAAAACGCGCCACAAAGACATGAACGATGCGCTGTATGTCTGTCAGCCTGTCTGTCTGTATGTCTGTTTGTCTGTGTGTATTCATGTCTGCCATGAGACAGTTCAATGTAGTATGACATGAGCCGACATGACATGAGTCGCATGAATCAAAAGACTATCATTTCCTTTGACATGCGATAACTTGTGGGATGACATAGCAGCGGCACATTTTCGTTTGACCATAACCGGAAGCGTTTTATTTTCGGACGCTAACTTTGAAGCTCAAAATCATGCATGCATGCTATCTTTTATCATGGACGCACATATAGTTCCATACTAATATTTATCAGTGAGAAGCTGTTAATACTGATGATAACAATGAACAAACAGGATCAGCTTTGATGTCGACATTCAGAAGCCACAGTAGCACCTTTCTTTCCGCCCAGAACTGGACGTGCGAAGTTGTGTTCCGCGTCCATCATGCTCGATTCAAGTCATGGGAGCACGGCTGCAAGCGTGCAGCCACCTGTGGTGAATGTGCACGGCTATCACCAAATGTCCTCGGCTGACATCTTGCGCTTAGCAAAGGGCCAGGATAGCTACAATAGAAGTTTGCAAAGACGTGCTGAAATGACCAGGACGCAAAAAGCTCAGATTGCCGCCATTGGAGAAAGCCGAAGTCTCTGGTACGCTTTGCGTCGCCACGGAACTAAAGCGCAGTGCGCAGAATGGCTCAACATCTTGCACAGCAACAGTACGTGGTTGGACGACAAAGAGTCGGACGACGAAGTTCTCCGCAGACAATACCTTCATCTCTGGGAAGCTGTGCGGTCCTTTGAACCAGAGTTTGTTGATGATGAGATGAAGCGCAGACAGGAAAGGGCACCAACTCTCGTTTGACTGCAGTAAGCTGGGTGTGCGTTGTTATGAACCGCATCCGGGTCTGAATTTCTGTGCCCTGAATTGCGAACCGCAGAATGCTTCTGTCACTTACTTTTGGTTTCTGTGTGCGTTGTTACGAACCGCACAAAAAACCATGATCGTATTGCATACATGTGAAAAAAGCATGCTGTCGTGGGAGCGGGTAAATGCAAGGATCTCACTAAGATCCTGCTAATGCTTTGTGCAGCATGGGTTGGATTTTTGTGGTTTGTTGAAAGTATGATTTTATGGACCATTTCCTTTTCCAGACATCAGACCGCAAGCTGGGTGAGATGGTATGTTTCGTGGTTATTTGACCCCTGTTGGGATGACATGGTTGGTTGGGGATCTACCATTTGGATGACAAAGTGCATTTCGTATTTCTTGGACCCTACTTGGTACGTGTAGTTGTTTCTTTCCCTTGACTATGGTGAATTTTGATCTGTTATAGTAACTTTATGATGTTGTTTGGTAGTGATTGTATAGTTTCAGCCTTGCAACGTTACCGCTGTCGTTTGTGTCGCTCGTGCATATGCGATCAAATCTATCGGCAAGACCCAAATCATAGTATGTCATGTTTTGAATCATCACTTGTTTTTTTAACGCATGCATCATGGAGTTTGCAAGGGACACCCGACGTGCGACGTT
>CAMXCT020003249.1:16591-67156 GCA_947184155.2 Cladocopium goreaui
ACGAAGATTTCGTTGCCGAAGACACCAGCGGTGGAGCTGCGGGTTCGTCCGGCACTGCTTCTCAATCTTATTCTGCCTCGTCCAGTCAAATGCTTCCTTCGTCGAAGAAAGCAGCAGCGGCAAGGAGTACGTCTTTGGGGACTGCTCCTTCTCCGAAGGCTATGCCGCAAATCAAGGGGTCTGTCGGCCGATCTTTGTTGCAGAAAAAAGAAAGACAGGCGGAGACGAAGAAACATAAAGTCAGGTTTTCCGATGATGATCCACAAGTGAAGCGCGTGCCAGACGATGTGCATTGGCGACTGGAAGTCGATTTGGAATTGAAAGCATTGTTGTCATTTCAACAGGTGAAGTTGACGGAAGACGACGCTCAACGGGATTGCTTGCTGCAAGTTACTGACGGACATCGCCAGAAGTTTCGTGTTGCGGCAAGCAAAGCTTCCGCGGATTTGGTACAAGATGAGCTTGTAGAAATCTATAAGTTGATTCGCAACAGCGGCTTGCCGTTTCCGGAGGAACGAACCTTTGTTTCTCCGCTGCAGGAGATGCAATTCTATATCTTTTTGCATATGCTTTCTATCCTAGTGGGCTCGGAACACTTGATTCAATTTGGTGTCTCTGCTTTGTTCTTGCACAAAATTGGTGAGCACTTCAAGCAGAAGCTGTCGCTGGATATGCAGGAGCTTGTGGCACGTTATTTGTATATCTTATACTTGGCCAAGCCTGTGGAACCGAATGTTTGGGGAACCGGTTGTTTTGGTTTGTTGTTGACAAAAGGACGAGTTGCGCCCAAAGCGTGGTGGATGAAAATGCAGGACATTATTCACCGACAATCGGATCGTCCGTTCTGTCAAGAGTATTGCTGCACAATAGGGGTGCCAAACGGCGGACCCACTGGAACCAGTAGTGATATGTCGTTTGCAGATGAACTGCGCGTCATAGCAGAACGCTATCAGCGAGATTGCATGCGTGTAGCCCCAGAAATGCCCGAACACCGGTTTTGGCTGTATCACGATACCCTTGTCTCATGTGAGTTTGGTTTAGCGTATCCGCGTGTTTTGCAACCTTTGCGATCGTCTGCACCGGGCTTCGAGGCAACGTGGGGAGCGAACGATGGTCAAGCGCCTGAGGTCAGAAGGCATAACTTGGTCAGAGACACGCATGTTTTTCTGGAAGTGCATGAGTGCACCGAAATTTTCCGCGACTCCTTCGGATCCGAAGTGCATCACAGGAGGGATGGGGCTTGTGTACCGGATGATTTGATGCTTGATGAACTGTTGGGACGTGACTTTGAGAAAAACTTGTGCAGGACATTTGCTGAGAGTCGGTTGCCAAGACCATGGTGGTTGCCTAGTGCGTGCGGTGTTACGACCCGCGCAGTAGCCGATGAGCCGGTCGCACCAGCGGCTGAGAGCGAGACTGCGAACTGTCTTGCTGCAGTGCAATATCAAATTCTCGGTGGTTTCTTCATGTCGTCGCTGCGACCTGATAATGTGATGCATCCACATTTGCGAGCACACTTCGAGTATCACGTCGGACGTCTCCTTGCGTTCGAAATTGTTCATGCCAGAACCTTCCGAGTTTCGGTTCTTGACTTTTTGTTAGGCTGCGGCGTGAAATTTCAAGCTGGAGAAGGATGGCAACAGAGGGTCGTGGAGAAGAGATACAAGGTCACTGAGAAATGGCACACTTTGGCAGTGCACACTGCTTGGGGAGACAAATGTCGTGTGCAGAGATTTCAAGACGAAGATGACGATCGTATATATTTGGTCGCAATGGCTTGTCAGCAGCAAACCCACAAGACAATGCCGTGCTTTCAAAATCTCGAAATGTGCGGGTGCGGGGCAGTTTGCAATCTGCGACACGGCTTAAATGAGAAACACGCCAGACAGCTGATGGTGCACGCTTTCCAGTACTTGCAGCGCGCCGACATGGCACGCCGCGGTCGCGCATCTGACGCGCGGGGCGAGGATGGCTTGGGTTTCATTCAGTCCTTATTGGAGAAAATAGGTTACCAATGCCCTGAAAATGAGCAATACCATTTGAACCCGGAGCGACGACTGCAGTTGTTTCACCAGCCCCGATGGTTTCCACGTTTCTATTCCAAGGAGTGGCGAGCCCGGTTGCAACAGACGGCTTTTGAGGCACAAGCACCATGTCCGGACGAGGAAGAGTATCGATGCTTCAGTGCCGCTGAGCGTCAAAGCATCAAAGACTTGGTGCGTGCGCAAAACCACGCGCAGCGAGAATTTGAAACCTTACTTTTGAATTTGAACAAGCCACCAAGCACGACCCCTCGTAGCAACAAAGCATGATCAGTACGCTGTTACGAGCTGCTGGTTGTTGAAGAAACAATGCTCCACCATGTGTGTGTCGTTCAGGTCAGTACGCTGTTAGGAGCTGCTGACTTACAACGGCCGAGAAGATTTGCTATGTTGCGTGAAAAATTGTTACGGGGGAAGCGGGTCGGGTGTTTTGGAAACCGAAGCAATGCTTGCTGAGCACCTTGACGCCCTGGGTCCGTGTCTGTCATGTTTCACAATGCAGATATCGGTTTTGGGATGGTTGGTTCTTGGAACGTCAACATTGGTGGTTGCCTAGTTGATTTTGTGCTTATGTAACGTGAACACAAGAAATAATCGATTCTCACTACATGGTATCCGTACATAGTGAGCTAGAAACATTGAAGTCAAGCCGTCTTTGGATGATGATGTTTTTACCCTGGTGATGAACTTTTTGCAATTCGGACATCATGATCGTGACACTTCATGGTGCTAGACTTTGTCAAAGATGTAGATGTAGCGAATGAAAGAGGACCTGTTTCTTTATGTTTTTGAGTTTCTGAAGTGGTGCCATTCGAAAGCTGCAAGCTGCGTGAGATGTTGATGACCCGTGTTTGTCTTTGCTCTTGGCGCTAACCTTGCGTGCGTAAGCAATACATGATAAGAAGATGACATATGTCCTGTTTGCATGATTCCATGATTATGTCGATGCATGCTCACGGTATTCACGGGCAATCATGTCTACATCAGTCAGGTTCTTAGTCATTTCGGAAATATCGATGCACATGACTTTTCACAGTCAGACTAACTGCCATCGACTGCAGTTGGCGAAGTACGTCGTTACGGACTGCTCGCCCAAGCCATGGCGGTACCTGGGTTTGTTCCGATTACGGACCCTCTGCTACAGAATTTTAAAACTTGTATGCGAGAACACCTGAGGGTGCCGGCCGTCTTGACTGTGACGCAATGCATTGCATGCCAGGCACCTCGCACAGTTTCGCACGCGGGACGTTTTGAGCACGAAAGGACTGGCATCTGTGAGGCTTGCTGGGACACTCTGGTGGGCCAGGATGATTCTGCCAAATTGCGGCAATGCACTCGGTTGCTCGACGCCAATGCGGCGGACCTCTTGATGACCTGGATCATGGTCAGCAAGACGAAGGTGGGCGGTACAATGTCTGGAACCACACCAGGCGCGTATTTTGGTTGCAGTCGTGACTGGTCAGGTGCCGTTGCCGGAGATGTGGGTCGCGGGACTAGAACCGCCACCGCTGGCACCTGCACACCCACCTGCGCCTGCGCACGCCGGCTGACTCTTCCATGTTGTCTTGCGTGCGTCGTTACGGACCGCGCAAGACGTCCATGCTGTGTGCCTTCCATGTTGTCTTGCGTGCGTCGTTACGGACCGCGCAAGACGTATATGCTGTGTGCAGGAACGTCTAACTGCATTGATTTCTGCGGAACCATGCAGGACATCTTGTAAACGCCAGTCCTCATGCATCATTTTTTTCTGTGACTCCAGAGAGCAATGGTTTTCCGAAGGGGTAAAAAACTGACAGCAGGCGGCAAGGCAGGACTTCAACCAAGTGTTGCAGCATGGAACCCCTAACAAACGGCATCATTTTGTCTTAGTTTTCGTCGCAGCCTTACTTTGGGCAAGGTAGCTCAAGTTGATATGTTGTTACGGACGATGTCTAACCATATATTTGGGGGGATGGGGTTGATAACCTTCGGTTCTATCAGTGTTCTGATAACCATGTTTTCGTGTTTTTTGGGGGGATGGGGCTGTTAACTTTCGGTTCCGATGATCACATGAAGGCTATACGCATTTTCCATGGTACTTGCTGGTACTTGCATAACTATCGTGGCGGATGATGCTTCCAACGTCTTCCAACGTCTTGGTTGGCTTGTTTTGACCTTTTTTTATGGAGACATCATGATCACGTTTGCTTCTCACGATTGTCCCGCAATGCCTGCCTGATTTTTCTTGGCATTTGCCATGAGTTCTCATGTTGCCATGTTTTGGATGATCCATGCCTTAAGAAATTATTCCAGGGTATCAACTAGGTTATGGATTAATTTCTTTTGGAATAATTTTCAAGAATAATTTATGAGGGGGGTAGGTATACGATTATGCATGTTGGAATTCGAAAATCATCATCCAGCCCGTCAAGATACTAGCTTATAATTAGGTTTTGGAATCAATTTTAGGAACTTAAAACATCTTAAAACATCTTGAAGCAGCCTCTACTTCCTACATTCGGCCTGGCCTTTCCAAAAGCAATTCCTAGCTTGGCGGTGTTTGCCTGAAAACTTTTTGCTGGACATGCCAATTGCAGTTATTTAAGGCATCATGCAGTTTGGACAATTGCTGCCAACCTTTTTGTGCAGCGTACTTGCACGCACAACTAGTGTCGACCGGACCACCTTGCTCTCACGGTACTTTCTCTCGAGAGCTCTTTGGGTGGCAATGAATAGGGAATGGTAGGAAAATACTTAGGAAAAGGCCAGGTTGAGTGCCATTGTGTGGGCTTTCTACAACTTCTCCGACATCTGAGTCTTTGAGTGCTAACAGTGCTTTGGTGGGACAGGGCCTCTAGATCCACCAAGGTAATGGATCTTCAAAATGGTTGGTTCACCCAAGCTTAGCAGCCTCTACTTCCTACATTTGGCCTAGCCTTTCCAAAAGCCAGTCCGAGCTTGGCGGTATTTCCCTGAAAACTTTTTGCTGGACATGCCAATTGCAGTTATTTAAGGCATCATGCAGTTTGGGCAATTGCTGCACCAAGGTAATGGATCTTCAAAATGGTTGGTTCACCCAAGCTTAGCAGCCTCTACTTCCTACATTTGGCCTAGCCTTTCCAAAAGCCAGTCCGAGCTTGGCGGTATTTCCCTGAAAACTTTTTGCTGGACATGCCAATTGCAGTTATTTAAGGCATCATGCAGTTTGGGCAATTGCTGCCAACCTTTTTGTGCAGCGTAGTTGCACGCACAACTAGTGTCGACCGGACCACCTTGCTCTCACGGTACTTTCTCTCGAGAGCTCTGTGGGTGGCAATGAATAGGGAATGTTGGGAAAATACTTAGGAAAAGGCCAGGTTGAGTGCCATTGTGTGGGCTTTCCACAACCTCTCCGACATCTGAGTATTTGAGTGCTAACAGTGCTTTGGTGGGGTAGAGCCTCTAGATCCACCAAGGTAATGGATGTTCAAAATGGTTGGTTCACCCAAGCTTAAGTCACGCGCGTTGCGCGGTTGTCTTTCCTGCAGTTGTTTAAATTCAGTTCATGATGACCATGCGTGTCACATTTCAGGAGGATGTCAATCAGAACCGACATTCCTTTCAGTGTTGAAGGACATCAGCAACCTCACAAGGGGCGCGCCAACCAAGACATATGATGGTAACATTTGAAGTGTATAAGAAGTTTGGTTACGGCCGAGATAGCGTGACCCGCGGTACACCTCGAGCGGCAAAACGCCATGTCGCACCTACGCGAACATTTGGACCGATACTGCCACGGCAGGCGCGCTAGATCACGTTCGCGAAGTCAGACGAGAGACAACGCAGATGCGGAGCCGGTGGCGGCTACTGCCCCCATGTCGCCATCTGTCACGTTTACTGTGGAACTTCTGCCTTTGTTACCTTTAGTGCCACGAGCCTATCTGTGGGGACCTGATGAACGCTGCCTGACATGCAGCTATCCGTCCCACCTGTTAGCTGCTTACTGCGTCGACGACCTGAAGCAAAAGATCGTAGAACAGGTTCAAACGAACGGTGGCAATACCATAGCAAGACGAACATTTCAGGTGAGGACGTCATGCGGACTGCTGCATTCGCACACGCCTGCTTGTCGAGAGCACATTCCATTCAAGCGAAGCTTGCGAACGCTTTGGGTTGGCAGCGGTCGACCGCCTGTGTTGCCTCTGGTCGTGGAAGTCTCCTCTCCTGGCTGGACGGACATCAATACCTTTGTCACCGCAATAGCCACATGACAACAGCTGTGTGACGTTCTGGGCTGCAACATTGCGATGAATACGCAACATGTTCTGCAAGGGTTGTACGTCGTTATGGACTGCATCTCTGCAAGACATCCAGCCAACTATTCTCTGCTGACGGTGTGACGGTGCGCAGAGCTTCCAGGGGAGTCCCGACATCTGCGCACGAAAAAAAAATGGAGAGTGTTGCAAGGTGTCAAACCATGCAGTTTCAAAACGTCAAACGCGATGGTCGCAGCCGACCCTGAGCACGGGGAAGAGTTGAATTACGTCCATGGTTACAGCAGTCCTTTGTTATCATCCGCATCATTTCCCAAGCTGCTTGGTTTTGGTTGATTGCTGATACGGATCTCTTCCAGTGTTTTGCGTTTCGAACTAGTTTCTCAGATAGACTCATGCACAACTCTCACAGCGGATTGATGTGTGATTAGCTATCATGTCGTTGCAATCGTTCTTGTCTGCATATCCGTTGCTTTTTCTCAACTGCACCTCTGATTACACACCAAAATAAAAGTCATGCTTTGTGTTTGTAACGATATACAATGATGATATCACCACAGTTTCAAGAACCGATCAACGAAAACACAACAGTCGACTTTAACTCTGAATCGCCATCTGACGTGCGACGTTACGGTTCGCGTTGGGGTGGTGTTTGGTAGCCATGCTGTATGTAGATCGTAGACATATAGATCATGGTCTAAACTGTATGTTTGCATGCAATATCACGACGGGCTAGATCTGTGGACACAACCAGTGCATGTTAAGTACTTCGCTGCTTGACATTCGTGCGTCGTTGTGGGCCGCGATGTCTGGTGGCAAGCGCGCCATGGTCGTATCGCCCCTGGAGTTGAGTCAAGCCGGGCGAATGAATGCGACGAGTCGCCTGTTGGGACGAGTCGTCGGGATTGAGGTCACTGATCTGCTGTTTTCCTGTTACATTCTGTGTGGTCCGACGCGTAAGCACTTGGTTCAGGTTGAAGCTTGGCGGGAGTTGCTGGTTCCGGCAACAAAACTCTTCGAATAAGGTAAGCTGGTGTCGATCACGAAGGCTACGCTCGCAGTCCGCCGCAGCGACAAGAATAAATTCACCTTGTCTGGGTGCCGCTGGATGATTCGGTTCGACAAACTTATGGAAGTGCAATCTGCAGATTGCGACAAGGCGGAACCAGTGCCGGATTGGCCAGGCAAAACGGCGACGGACATCCCACACCGGCCTCCAAGCTCGACCTTGGAAATGACCGCTTGTCTGCCAGAGTGCGCAGTGACAGTCGTGGCACGCGTGGTAGAGATCCGTCAGAAGGAAAATAAAGAGCAACCCGACAAGAGCTTCGTGAAAGCCGTTCTACAGGACTGCAACGAGAATGGTGAGGTGTATCAGGCGGACTTAATGGCTTGGCAACCTGAGTTTCGGGAAACCATGCGGATCGCTCTACAGCCGGATGGCGTATACGAAATCTCGCCGGTACTTGTCTCGTCGGAGCAACAAAGCTTTTCTTTAAAATGGATTAAAAAAACGACGGCCAGAAGCTTGCACGGCACTGCTGAAGCACGAATGCTGGAAAATCAAAAGAGTACTGCAGCTCGTGCCATACAAAACTTGTCGGAACAGAAAAAAACGGGCGTGGGCCGCCCCGACCCTAGTACGCGGTCGGCAAAACTGGTGGCCGCCAGCACTCTGGCAGAGTTCATCCCAGAAAAAGGCCTCCTGAAGACGACTCCAGACGACGTGTGGGAATTACCGTGCTCGATGATCCTAGACATTACCGCTTCTGGGGGGGATCTCTGGACGTATGTGGGCTGCTCTGTTTGTCACAAGCGAGATGCTGCCTGCAGCCATGGAGGGGCAACCCGCCCTTGCTACAGTGGACTTTTGCACGTCAGTGATCACACAGCTACGGTGGAAGTCAAGTTCTGGACGGACCAAATAGATCAACTTATGCAAGCCTCTGGATGGCAAGAACCGATCACGGACATGGACGCGGCTGACCGCTTCGTGGCTGTGCTGCGAACAAAGTATTGGATGACCAGATGCACCATTGTTGAAGAACCTGCATTTCAGAGTCGAGCAGCGAGAAATCGATTGCAACTGGTTCATGTCGAAGAAAGAAAGTCTGATTTTGTGGGCACAAGTAAACCTTTGTTTTCCTTACGGAGTCCAAACAGTCGACCGGGCGTGCCTGCCATTCTTTTCCGAGAGGTGCAAGTCGACGCGGCCGGACAAGTCCTCGGGCAAGACGGTCGGGAACTGCATTTCGCTGAATTTCTGGTGCAGCTCCGCGGCGAGCCCATGCAGGACGGTAAAGATACCGACAAAGGTGTTCGCATTTCCTTCCACTGTGAAGACATCGGCGACTTGCAAAGCACGCACTCGGAACTTTTTTGGGTGCTGAGCATGCAAGACATGCTCAAGGTAGCTCGTTTGCAGAGCGATTCACTACTACGGGTCGTTGCTCAACCACAGACGCAAGGCAGACAAGTCGCTCGTTGGCAAGTTTTCCTTTTCGCAGCCATCTCGAAACATGATATCGATGCATGGCGACAACGGAAAGCATGGCAAAGAAACAGCCCAGGGGACGAAAAGAAGAAGCGGGCAGCCGAGCAGATAGCGCTTGCGACGCCCAATAGCAAATTGACAAAGGTGGGAAAGGAACTCACATCCCCTGGGTATGATGTGTCGCCTATTCGTGGCCGCAAGTGATGCTGGATTCGCTAGCTGCGTGCGTCGTTGTGGACTGCGTAGCTGGTAAAATCAACATCCTCTGGGCATGATGTTTCGCCTCTTCGTGCCCGCAAGCGATGCTGGATTCGCTAGCTGCGTGCGTCGTTGTGGACTGCGTAGCTGATAAAATCAGGACGATGCGCTGATGTGACTGGTAAAACAAAGCCGTTCGGTGTCAACCCATAGGGGAAGCTCTTGCCTTGAGAATTTGTTTGTGTGTGTTTCATTCGAGTGTCTATCGCTCATGTCCACGGTGTGCTGGTCGATCGACTCGGTAGGTGACTGTTGGGTAGGTGTCATGGGTAGGTGCCATGGGTGGCTTATTACATGTCCCTCAGAAAAAATATCTTTGCACAGACTTGCGTTTGAGACATGGTGTGTCACGACATGTTGACTGTCTACACGCTGACGGCGCAGGATCAAGATTAACGATGTTTCATAGGACTTCACAACAAACAGATGTGTCCGTAAGACTTCACAAATAAACAGATGTGTCAGCTGTGTTTCTGCGCATACATGTGGATTGACATTACAGCTACGTAACGCGGTCACAACGGACAGCACAGTTACTATGTCGTACATGCAAGACGTACCAACTAACGCTCAGTGCTTATTGTCGAAGTACGTCGTTACGGACTGCTTGTACCTTTGCCATGGCGCTCGCCGCATACGACTGGCTGGTGTGGAAGGATAGAGCTGCAAGCTTTCTGCGGGCTCACCCTCGGGAAGTTGCGCTGCAACTCACTTGGGGTCAGCGACTGGTGGTTCCGGGAGCTCGTGAGGCATACGCAGTCGCAACCTATGAACGAGAGGCCATGGGTCGTAGCCTCGGCGCGGCGCCATGCAACTTGTGTGGGTGCTGGACACATAGCTGGTGTGAAGCTTGCAAAACACGTCCGCCCACTGCAATTTGTTCGACTTGCGACGCGGCCAAACTCTTGTGTCAGTCTTGCACGTCGTGTCACCAGCTGGTTTACTCCGAGGCTTCACAGAAACCCAACTAGCAACTTCCTGGCCTCCCGGAACTGGACGTGCGAAGTTGTGTTCCGCGTCCAGCATGGTCGAGGCGGCGCTGGAGAGTCACACGAGCACGGCGGCAAGTGTGCAGCCACCTGTGGTGAATGACTAGAGCGCCAAAAGTTCGGATTGGGGCCATTGGAGAAAGCCGAAGTCTCTGGTACGCTTTGCGTTGCCACAAAACCAAAGCTCAGTGCGCAGAATGGCTAAACCGAGGACATCGCAGATTAAACCGACAAAAAATGAATGCGGCGGGAAGGATGTAAGGGAGGACGCAGACGATAGGATAGGCAGGCATCGTTGACGCAGGTTTCGAATCATTTGTGTTTTGGGTGGTTGGTTCAAATCGTAATTCCATCGTTCGTGCGGTTGTATGTTGATAACGTCCATAAAATGACCACCGTGACTTTGATTAGTGTGACCATACCTGATGTGACTGTTGCAGATATCAAACGATTCTGACCATGACTACTGTGACCTTAGATACTATGACAAAGACTACTTTGACAATGACCGTTGTGGCTGTAACTGTAGTGACAATGAGTATTGTAACTGTTTGGACTGGCCCCTTTTTAGGTAATGACAGTGGGAAGTAGAAGTGACGGCATTAGTGTCCCTGGTTGTGGCTTCAGTAGTAATGTTAGACGTCGGTCGGTTATGGCTCACAGAAACAGACATGATGTTTGTTGCCTACGCATGTGTTATGGGTAACAGAAACAGACATGATGTGTTTTTGGTACATATGCATTCGAGAAATGCCATTGCTAACACATGTTTCTGCTTCAAGTAATTGAGAAAGAATTGTTTTGGACATGTGAGCAACTTGTGGTTCCACTGTTCGTTCGGTGTTTTGGCCCGCGGACATGATTATTGTCTTAGATCATAAGGATGTGAATCTCACCATTATTCTTGTTTTAGAGCAGCAACTCGTAGTCTTCTCACAGGCCTTGCATGCGGGTATGCAGTTAGGTGCTGCCTGTGTGACACATGTTGTCTGTGAGGACAGGGTCGCACATGCCACTCTTGCAGAAGCCCAACGTGGTTTAAGTGATTAATTACCATTGTCCGATCCCTGTAGTTCACCACTACAACCACGTGGCCTCTCACAAGACACGCACGCGGGTATGCAGTTATGTGCTGCCTGTGTCGCACATGTTATCTTTGAGGATGGGACGCAGACGCCACGGTTGCACAAGCCAAGCGTAGTTTAAGTAATAAATTCCCATAGTCCGATCCCTGTAATTCACCACTATAACCACTTGACTTTGCACAGGCATTGGATGGCCATGTGTTGTGCATGACGTGCTGGTCGCTGATGGGTCAAGGACACCATCAGCGATTGGGATCGACTCTCGCTTGACTGCCAAGGGCTGGGTGTGCGTTGTTATGAACCGCATCCGAGTTTGAATTGCTGTCCTTCAGTAGATTCGCCTTTCATTTAGCCTTGCGAACCGCAGAATGCCTCTGTCACTTGCTTTTGGTTTATGTGTGCGTTGTTACGAACCGCACAAACAACCATGATCGTATTGCATACATGTGAAAAAACAAAGCTGTCATGGGAGCGAGTCAATGCAAGCTCTCACTGAGATCCTCTCAATGCCTTGTGCAGCATGGGTTGGAGTTTTGTGGTTTGTTGGATGTATGACTTTCTGGGCCATTTTTTTTTCAGACATCAGACCCAAAGCCCTATGATTTTCTCCATTTTGGCGCTAGTTTTTTTTGTTGCACGTAAGTTTAGAGCAGTTGGACGTGTGGGGCGTGAAGTGTGGAGTGTGAAGTTTAAGTGTGGAGTGCGAAGAGCGCAGTGTGAAGTGTGAAGTGTGAGGTTTGGAGTGTGAAGGAAGCAGTGAGAAGTGTGAAGTGTGGACTGTGAAGTGTGAAGTGTGAGTGAAGTGTGGAGTGTGAAGTGCGAAGTGAGAAGTGTGAAGTGTGAAGTTTGGAGTGTGAAGTTTGGAGTGGAAAGGAAGCAGTGAGAAGTGAGAAGTGTGAAGTGTGGACTGTGAAGTGTGGAGTGTGAAGTGCGAAGTGAGAAGTGTGAAGTTAGGAGTGTGAAGGAAGCAGTGAGGAGTGTGAAGTGCGAAGTGAGAAGTGTGAAGTGTGAAGTTTGGAGTGTGAAGTGTGGAGTGCGAAGTGAGAAGTGTGAAGTGTGAAGTTTGGAGTGTGAAGGAAGCAGTGAGAAGTGAGAAGTGTGAAATGTGGAGTGTGAAGTGTGAAGTGTGAAGTGCGAAGTGAGAAGTGTGGACTGTGAAGTGTGAAGTGTGAAGTGTGGACTGTGAATTGTGAAGTGTGAAGTGTGGACTGTGAAGTGTGAAGTGTGCAGTGTGAAGTGTGAAGTGTGAAGTGTGAGGTTTGGAGTGTGAAGGAAGCAGTGAGAAGTGAGAAGTGTGGAGTGTGAAGTGTGGAGTGTGAAGTTTGAAGTTTGAAGTGCGAAGAGTGCAGTGTGCAGTGTGAGGTGTGGAGTGTCGAGGGAAGGACACGGTCGGGACAGGTTGTCTTTGAACTATAGGTCATTTATGTTTGGGAAACTTCCGCCGCCGGCTTGCCCGGGTCTATGTTAATTGGCTTTGGCTTTATACGTGTTCTGCAGTTTTGCGGCCAGGTACGTCTCCTCTATGTCGTCATCGTCGGATTAGTGGCTGGCCATTGCTTTGATAGCAGAGCCTGGTGGAACTCGAAGAAAGCGGAGCAACTTACTCACAAACAACCTACTCACAAACAACTTACCCTACATACATACATACATACATTACTATCTTTTCACACACCTTCTTGCTTTGTCACACACCCTCTTTCACATTCCACTTTGTCACACACACAACTGTTTTAACTTCTCGATCCTTCACCACATCCTTTGTCTTTCCTTCCTTCCCCGTCCCCGCTACAACCTTTGAAGCTCATTATTGGAAGAAATTGACTTGTGGGGTTATCCGGTCCTTTAATTTTTCACATGTAGCCATGAATTGAAGCAATGCAACCGTGGCTACAGACTACAGATCATTCTTGGTACGGATTTTTTATCCATCCAAGGAATTTAAAGGGTGCGCTTTACAGCAGGGATGCTTGGACCTTTTCTAATCAACCATGGATGATTTTAAGGGTATCAAGGCACTCTGAGCACGAAAACTTGACACAAAGCCGACTACAGCCCCAAGGTATCTCAAGGCAACCTTTTAGAGCTCAAGATTTGTGAAACCAACTCAGCAGCAGATCAGAACTGATGACTCCTGATGATGGTTGGATCATGTTGCATCCATAGTCAGATTTTGGAAAGTGATCATAACCCCAAATGTCGAAAAAGACCAATGTGTAGGTGGTACGTCGCTGGGTGTCCATATTTGTCAAACCATAGCTGGTTATCACCACGCAACCCCTTCAGGGACACAGATCGCAGGTGCTGACACGAAGTCTCGACCTACAGCCTCAGGCGCAACAGGCTGGTTGATATTTGGTTCCCAGTATAGATGATTGGAAGGTTTTGCATACAGACTCACCCAACATGCATCAACATCCCCTATCCCCTATCCGTGATCAACTCATCAATTTGCATCAATTTGCTATGATCTGACTGGATTTTTCTTGGGATGAGTAGCATGAAACCATCCAAATTGGGGAGTCCATGTTACCGGGATTCATAGCTCGAATTGATGACCTTGTGGCCAGCCTCACCACAGAAGGTACTGGTATGTACTGGTACTTGATGTTGATATACAGCAATAGATGGGAAGATTGGGGGAAGCAGCAATTAGATGCCCTTTGTCTATCTTTTTCTTGGGTGTTATCCATAGATATCCATAGATTCATTACAAACCCATGTATGCCATGTACATAATTGTACATACATATATGCATGTATGATCATTTATGTATTTATATATGTTACATGTAACAAATGTACATATAATCTTAGACTGGCATGCGTCTATGTGTCAGTGGCCATTGAAACTGGAGAATCTACACGTCTATGCAGTTGATCCGCAGAATGATCAATTCAATCAACTCAAAGTCGGCAATCATGTGTGTATATTGGTACAATCTGATACATAATTTTATTTGCACATGCATGCGTACATACTTTGAGGGATGGGAAACTAAAGTTTCTGGAGACTGGAGACATTTGCAGACAAAACTTCATGGACATCAGCAGGCACCAAACGATGGTGTTACCTACATGCTTCTACATGATGATGGCTTTCTGTCTTGGTGCCTCCCAGTATGGTCGGGTTGTCGTGCGCCTAGGGGAAGCAACCAGCCCCAAAGGCGAGGGCGATCCGGTTGTGGTTGCTGCATAGGATGAAACCCCAACAAGACCAGAATGAAGTGTGGGTTGCACTCCAGGAAAACCATTCTTGAACATCCCCCTTTGTCCGAGCAGGAAATACTCAGTGCTTTCATGTGAGATTTCCTTTGCCAGCTTCGATCACCAGGAAGGTCCACATATGTCTTCATCATGTTTGTGCATGTTCATGTTCTACCCATTTTGAACGATGTCAAGGGCTCTCCCAGTATGGCTAAAGTGCCAACGCCGCATATGCCCTGATTTTGTTGAGTAGCGAAGCAATGCAACCGTAGCTGCAGACTACAGGTCATTCTTGGTACGGATCGTTTTATCCGTCCAAGGAATTTAAAGGGTGCGCTTTACAGCAGAGATGCTTGGACCTTTTCCAATCAACCATGAATGATTTTAAGGGTATCAAGGCACTCTGAGCACAGAAATTTGGCACAAAGACGACTACATCCTCAAGGTAATCTTTTTGAGCTCAAGAGTTTCACAACTATCCTAGTAGCGGAGGAGAACAGATGATGGTTGGATCATGCTGCATCCATAGTCAGATTTTGGAAAGCGATCATAAACAAAGATCACAATATGTAGATGGTACGTCGCTGGGTGTCCATATTTGTCAAACCATAGCTGGTTATCACCACGCAACCCCTTCAGGGACACAGATCGCAGGTGCTGACACGAAGTCTCGACCTACAGCCTCCGGCGCAACAGGCTGGTTGATATTTGGTTCCCAGTATAGATGATTGGAAGGTTTAGCATACAGACTCACCCAACATGCATCAACATCCCCTATCCCCTATCCGTGATCAACTCATCAACTTGCATCAATTTGCTATGATCTGACTGGATTTTTTCTTGGGATGAGTAGCATGAAACCATCCAAATTGGGGAGTCCATGTTACCGGGATTCATAGCTCGAATTGATGACCTTGTGGCCAGCCTCACCACAGAAGGTACTGGTATGTACTGGTACTTGATGTTGATATACAGCAATAGATGGGAAGATTGGGGGAAGCAGCAATTGGATGCCCTTTGTCTATCTTTTTCTTTGGTGTTATCCATAGATATCCATAGATTCATTACAAACCCATGTATGGCATGTACATAATTGTACATACATATATGCATTTATGATCATTTATGCATTTATATATGTTACATGTAACAAATGTACATATGATCTTAGACTGGCATGCGTCTATGGATCAGTGGCCATTGAAACTGGAGAATCTAGACCTCTATGCAGTTGATCCGCAGAATGATCAATTCAATCAACTCAAAGTCGGCAATCATGTGTGTATATTGATACAATCTGATACATAATTTTATTTGCACATGCATGCGTACATACTTTGAGGGATGGGAAACTAAAGTTTCTGGAGACTGGAGACATTTGCAGACAAAACTTCATGGACATCAGCAGGCACCAAACGATGGTGTTACCTACATGCTTCTACATGATGATGGCTTTCTGTCTTGGTGCCTCCCAGTATGGTCGGGTTGTCGTGCGCCTAGGGGAAGCAACCAGCCCCAAAGGCGAGGGCGATCCGGTTGTGGTTGCTGCATAGGATGAAACCCCAACAAGACCAGAATGAAGTGTGGGTTGCACTCCAGGAAAACCATTCTTGAACATCCCCCTTTGTCCGAGCAGGAAATACTCAGTGCTTTCATGTGAGATTTCCTTTGCCAGCTTCGATCACCAGGAAGGTCCACATATGTCTTCATCATGTTTGTGCATGTTCATGTTCTACCCATTTTGAACGATGTCAAGGGCTCTCCCAGTATGGCTAAAGTGCCAACGCCGCATATGCCCTGATTTTGTTGAGTAGCGAAGCAATGCAACCGTAGCTGCAGACTACAGGTCATTCTTGGTACGGATCGTTTTATCCGTCCAAGGAATTTAAAGGGTGCGCTTTACAGCAGAGATGCTTGGACCTTTTCCAATCAACCATGAATGATTTTAAGGGTATCAAGGCACTCTGAGCACAGAAATTTGGCACAAAGACGACTACATCCTCAAGGTAATCTTTTTGAGCTCAAGAGTTTCACAACTATCCTAGTAGCGGAGGAGAACAGATGATGGTTGGATCATGCTGCATCCATAGTCAGCTTTTGGAAAGTGATCATAACCCCAAATGTGGAAAAAGACCAATATGTAGATGGTACGTCGCTGGGTGTCCATATTTGTCAATCCATAGCTGGTTATTACCACGCAACCCCTTCAGGGACACAGATCGCAGGTGCTGACCCGAAGTCTCGACCTACAGCCTCAGGCGCAACGGGCTGGTTGATATTTGGTTCCCAGTATAGGTGATTGGAAGGTTTAGCATACAGACTCACCCAACATGCATCAACATCCCCTATCCCCTATCCGTGATCAACCCATCAATTTGCATCAATTTGCTATGATTTGACTGGATTTTTCTTGGGATGAGTAGCATGAAACCATCCAAATTGGGAAGTCCATGTTACCGGGATTCATAGCTCGAATTGATGACCTTGTGCCCAGCCTCACCACAGAAGGTACTGGTATGTACTGGTACTTGATGTTGATATACAGCAATAGATGGGAAGATTGGAGGAAGCAGCAATTGGATGCCCTTTGTCTATATGTTTCTTGGATTTTATCCATAGACTCATTAATTGCAAACCATCCATGTATGCCATGTACAGTATGTATATGTATGTGATATATTGTTATATATATAATATATACATATATTGTGTGTTGTGTGCGTGTGTGTTTATAAATGTGCATATATATATATAATACTGTACATTTCTGTTTCTGTATGTGTATTTATATATATATATATGCAGATTCATTTATTTACACATAGATACATACCTTCATAGAGCATATTTGATGATGTATAGGTAGACAGAGGGATACCCAGAATTCTCGTACAACATACATATATGTACATGTGCGCAATTATGTGCGCATATAGTTATATATGTGTAAGTTTGCGTGTGTGTGTATATATATATATATCACGTGTGTGTGTGTATGTGTATATGTAGATGTATATAATATTATGTAATTATGTATTTGCATACATTTAATGTTAGATTTGCATGCGTCTATGGGTCAGTGCTCATTGAAGTGGGAGGTAGTACACTTCTGAGCAGTTGATCTGCAGAATGCTAAATTGAAATCGCTCAAAGCAAGGGATCATGCGTGTATATATATATATCGATCTATAGAATATATATATATATACATATCATGATCTATCTATATATAATCTATACATACATCACCAAAGAAACTTTAAAAGACTATACTTCCGTGTAACGGAGTTTTACTATCACTATCACCATTTTCACAACCACCACTATCACTATCACCACAACCACTTCTATCACAACCACCACTATCACCACTATCACCACTCTCACCACTATCACCACTATCACCACTATCACCACTATCACCACTATCACAACCACCACTATCACCATCACCACTATCACTATCATCACTATCACAACCACCACTATCACAACCACAACTATCATCACCACCACTATCACAACTGTCGCTATAACCACTTTCACTACAACCACTATCACAACCATCGCTTTACAACCACCACTATCACAACCACCACTATCACAACCACCACTATCACAACCACCACTATCACAACCACCACTATCACAACCACCACAACTATCACAACCACCACAACTATCACAACCACCACCATCACTATCACCACTGTTACTCTCACCACTATCACAACCAACACCATCAAAAAGTGACAGTTGAAGATATGGAAACGAAGCTTTGGTCCAAGACTTGCCTCAAAAAGTGACAGTTGAAGTTGTGAAAGCTTTCGTGCGAGTCTTCCCTCCACAACTGAAAGTTGACGAGTTGAAAACGAAGCTTTTGTGCGAGACTTCCTTCGAAAACTGAAAATTGAAGATGTGAAAGAAGCTTTGGTGCAAGGCTTCCCTCAAGAAGTGACAGTTGAAGTTGCGAAAGCGAAGCTTTCGTGAGCTTCTTGCTGCGAAACACAGAAGGCTTGCGGCACTCGGCACCCTATAGGCACAGTCTTTGTTCCGCTCTATAGGCTTCTCCTAGTAATGAAAGTCTTGTCAATGCGTTTGATTCCCCAGCTGCCAGGTGAGGGTTGTTAGATTTTATCAGAGTTGTTCTTCTCCTCCTCCTCCTTCTTCTTCTTCTCCTCCTCCTTCTCCTCCACCACCTCTGCCTCCACTTCCATGCTCACTTCCGCCTTGCCAACTCTTCGCTTCGCCAAGCTCTTCGCCAACTTCCGCACGCAGTGGGCACTGTTGGACCTCAACTGCAAGGGTCTGAGCGCACTGGGAACTGCTGGACCTCAACCTGGGACCTTCCGAGCTCAGTGAGCACCGCTGGACCTCAACCTGGGACCCGCCGAGCTCAGTGAGCACCGCTGGACCTCAACCTGGGACCTCCGAGCTCAGTGAGCACCGCTGGACCTCAACCTGGGACCTTCCGAGCTCAGTGAGCACCGCTGGACCTCAACGGCCAGATAGAATGCCAGAAGATATGCCAGATAGAACGCCAGATAGCATGTCAGATAGAATGCCAGAAGATATGCCAGATATTGCCAGATAAAATGCCAGAAGATATGCCAGAAGATATGCCAGAAGATATGCCAGATAGAATGCCAGATGGTATGCCAGATAAAGTGCCAGAATGTTTGCCAGATAGAATGCCAGATAGGATGTCAGAAGATATGCCAGAAGATATGCCAGATAGAATGCCAGAAGGTATGCCAGATAAAGTGCCAGAAGATATGCCAGATAGAATGCCAGAAGATTTGCCAGATAGAATGCCAGATAGGATGTCAGAAGATATGCCAGAAGATATGCCAGATAGAATGCCAGATAGAATGCCAGAAGATATACCAGAACATATGCCAGAAGATATGCCAGGTAGAATGCCAGAAGATATGCCAGATAGAATGCCAGATCGAATGCCAGAAGATATGTCAGGTAGAATGCCAGAAGATTTGCCAGTAACAAATCGATAAATGTAATGGTGGGGATTACACGAAGTAAAGTATTTTTTAAATAGCGGCCAGTTGCAGTCTAAGTTTTGGGAAGAGCAGTGCGTGCTGCGTCCAGGTGGTGTTTTGCAATAGCACGTTTTTTGCATGTTCAGAATTCCATGCGAGAGATAGTATTGCAATGTAGGCTGATGACCACAGTTAGGCTGTGATTGGTTGCAGAGAAGATGCACATTTATATTTGGCTCGGGGCCACGTCCTCGAGAAGTTTTATGTGTGGGAAACTTCAGGGAAATCCCATGATTTGATTGGCATTTTTTTTTGCTAAATACCGTTCCGTTCGACTGCCAAACTGCGGATACACTGACAGGGGGGCTTCTCCCAAACTGCTGCCAGTCTGTCTGCTCCTGCATGCTAGATTGCTGCTCAACTGCTTCAAGGCTGCTTCTGGACTAGGGTGCTGCTAGTTGCTGCTAAAATGCTGCCAGCTGCTGCTAAAATGCTGCTAGACTGCTAGACTATGCTAGACTGCTGGACTGCCACTGTAGATGTGATTCAACCTTCAGATTGTATTTTCATGTATTTTCCATGGATCTTGTTCGCATCTCGTTTTTTGATTTCGTTTTTTCCAGGCTTAGATTCCCTGCCACGTCAATCCCTCTTTCTGCAGAGTTTTTTGTGGAAACAATGATGAAACGAAAAGGGAAAGATACGCGGCAGCGCTTGGTGACTCATGATCTCAATAAGAACTAGAAGATATTTGTAGCGAACAAATGCGCGGCGTCCCATGCGGTTTTGTCATCCCCACAGCCGATACATTGACTTTCATAGTATAAGCGTTTCAATTCTAAAATTTCCGCCCCCGGCTTTCCCGGGCACTACTCGTACTTAGATAGGAAACTTAAATTATTGAAGACTGGAGACTAAATTTCATGCACATCAACAGGCACGGAACCATATTGGTACCTGCATGATCCTACATGATGCTTACATGGTGCTGGTTTCTAGCTTGGTGTTTCCCAGTATGGGTGGGTCGCGCGGGAGTTCGGCACCTAGGGAAAGCAGCCAGCCCCAAAGGCGAGGGCGATCCGGTTGTGGTTGCTGCATAGGATGAAACCCCAACAAGACCAGAATGAAGTGTGGGTTACATTCCAGGAAAACCGTTCTTGAACATCCCCTTTGTCCGAGCAGGAAATACTCAGTGTTTTCATGGGAGATTTCCTTTGCCAGGTTGGATCACCAGAGGGTCTACATCATGTTTATGCACGTTTATGCCCTGTTCATCCATGTTCTACCCATTTTGGGGAGCAACAATAAGTTTCACGGTTTGTTGTATTCTTTCAGACGTAGCCTTGAAACAATGCACCAGTGGCTGTCGACTGCAGATCATTTTTGGTGCGGATTGTTTGATCCGTCCAAGGAATTTAAAGGGTGCGCTTTACAGCAGGGATGCTTGGACCTTTTCAAATCAACCATGGATGATTTCAAGGGGATCAAAGCACTCCGAGCACGGAAATTTGATACAAAGCGACTACAGCCTCAAGGTGATCTTTTTGAGCTCAAGATTTCTGAGGCCAATCCACCAGCGGATGAGATCTGATGATAGTAAGATCATGCTGCATCCATAGTCCGATTTTTCGAGTCATCTCAACTCAACCCAATAGACCCCAATAATTCCCAAAATGTAGATGGTACATGATGGTATGTATCTGGGTGTCCATCATAGCTGGTCATCACCACGAAACCCCCTCCAGGGACACAGATCGCAGGTGCTGACTCGAAGCCTCGACCTTCTACAGCTTCAGGCGCAGCGGGCTGGTTGGGACCTGGTTGCCAGTATGGATGATCGGAAGGTTTTGCACACATGTACACACGCACAAGCTCACACACCCACACACAACATGCCCCACTTGTATCCATTGCCATAAATTCACAGATTTGATTCGAAATATTAATTTATGAAACCATCCTTTTTTGGGAGAGCACTTCACATTGGCTGGTGGAACGGGCTTGCTGGGATTTATACAATTATACAGTAGCTCGACTTGATGGTTTGCCTAAAACAGGGACCTTAGCATTAATTTTACAGGTAGGTGATGCATGTTTGCATCTGCACAGATTCGGGAAACCAGCAACTTGATGGCCCTTTCCTGGGACGTTATCCACTGATTTACATACATCATCACTGATCATCCATGTATGCCATGTGCTCGTGTATATATATAATATATATGATGGTTAATCTAAAGGTCCTTGTAAGGAGTTTTAATTGCGAAAGCCGTGCATGTTATGTTGGAAACCCTCGCGAAAGTTTTTTTTTGATTTCGCGAAAGTAAAATTTTATTTCGCGAAAGTTTCGCGAAAGTTGGGTATTATAATCATTATATGTAAAGGGCTGCCACCCACTGCCGCCCGGGGTCCGGCAGGACATTGGCACCAGAGAATGCGAGTAGCAGTAGCCAAGTTTCGAAAAGTGAGGCTTTGCGAGAGCCAAACACCAAGGCCCCTGGTCTTCGCTTTTCCTTCAGTGCACCCCCTGCTGATGGCCGGGGTCTGTGAATAGGGATATTTTCGCGAAAGTTCCGCGAAAGTTATGCGAAAGAGCGGGCGAAAGTCAAAGTGCATGTTGAAGGGGGTGGGCCAGTAAACTTTGCAAAAAAAATCTGTCCTGAGAAGGGATTCCGTGATGCTAGCTGCATGTTTAAAAGGCTACCAAGAAGTGATCCGTGATTCTCTGGCGTAATTTGGCAGGTGGTGAACGAATCTTCATAAGAGGTGTTGTTGGCCAACATGGGCTCCGCGAAAGATAAACATGGAGTTCGCGAAAGTTTCGCGAAAGTAAAATTTTTATTCGCGAAGAATGGCCGTTCCGGGATAAAGGAATTTTGATCAACAACCATATATACAATTATATATATAATTTATATATTATATATTATATATATATAAATTATATATATAATATAATATATATATATAATATATATATATGTGTGTATGTATGTATAAACATGATTAAACATGATGATACAATATATATTGTATATGAACAATTTCAGATGATGTCAGATGTAATGCAGATGAAGGTCAGAAGCCGTCGAAATTGGAAGTCTACACCCAGGTGTTGTTGAGCCTTCAAATGAACTCAAAAGAACGGACATGTGTGTATATCCGTATCTATACATACATAATTAAAAGAACACGGAAGAACATGACATACCATGCCGAAGCATAACAATACATCACATAGCAAAGCATTATATCATAGTACGTGGCATTCCATGACATGACGGTACATACATACATGCATGCATGCATACATACATGGATACATGGATACATGGATACATGGATAGATAGATAGATAGACAGATAGATAGATAAATAGATAGATAGATAGATAGACAGATAGACAGATAGACAGATAGACAGATAGACAGATAAACAGATAGACAGATAAACAGATAGACAGATAGACAGATAGACAGATAGACAGATAGACAGATAGACAGATAGACAGATAGACAGATAGACAGGTAAATAGATAGATAGATAGATAGACAGATAGACAGATAGACAGATAGACAGATAGATCGATAGATCGATAGATAGATCCATAGATCCATAGATGCATAGATGCATAGATGCATAGATGCATAGATCCATAGATGCATAGATACATAGATACAAAGATACAAAGATACGATGATACATAGGTACAAAGATACATAGATACAAAGATACATAGATACAATGATACATAGATACAAAGATACATAGATACATACATATAATGTTTATATTTCTTGAACGTACCCTCAAGACAGAGACAACTAAAGATGGTAGAGTCTGGTAGGCGCTAAACTAAACTTCATGCACATCAACAGACACAAACCCATAGTGGCACCTACATGATCCTTACATGGTGCTGGGTTTCTGGGAGTCTAGCATCTAGGAGAAGCAGCCAGCCCCAAAGGCGAGGGCGATCCGGTTGTGGTTGCTGCATAGGATGAAATGAAATCTCCACAAAACCAGCATGAAATGTATCGATTACACTCCAGGAACACCTTTCTGGACAATTCCCTTTTGTCCGAGCAGGAAATACTGAGTGTTTTCACAGAGGGTTTACATCAAGGTTATTTTGTTTTACTGGTGTTTAATCGAAGTCAAGAACCCTTCCAGCATGGCTAAAGTGCACTGGTTTTGTGTAGCAACAATGCTGTGTCACAGTTTACAGTTCACTGTCTTCTCTTAGACGCAGTCATGAAACAATGCAATGGTCACCAACAGATGATGCTCGGTGTTGCATTGTTTTGCATGTTTTGTTTGGTGTCTTGATCAGCTAAAAGCTGCATTTACAGCAGGGATGTTTGGACATATGATTTCCATAGGATCAATGGACCCATCTTTGCATCAGTTTTTCCCAAGATCGGACGTCCGACACACAACCAACTACTGCCTTGTAAGTACATACAGTAGTCAGATTTCTGATGATAGTTGGACCATGCTGGATCCATAGTCAGATCAGTGATCTCAACCCCATAGATCCCAAGAATTCCCAATAAGTAGGTACCATTGGTATCCATTGGTGCCATCATCGTTGGCCTAGTTAGGTGCCATCATAGTTGGTCACCATGAAACCATTCGTAGTTCGCATAGTTCGCAATCACAGGTCCATTCGCGAAGCCGTCTCGACCTTCCACAGCCTCAGGCGCAGAGAGCTGGGACACTGAATCAACTGATTCAACTGTTGGGAATGAAGAGGTAAGTATATACCCTCCGGTGGCAAGTTGGGAAATCCCCACACTAAATGGAGGTTTCTAGCCGGGAAAATCATATGAGTTTATACATGGCGGAGTTTCTTCCAACTCTCCAGTGGAGCGGTTCGAAGCTATGGGTGTCAATATTCCCCATGAAATAGGAAGCCACGGAGCTCCTGGGAGATTCCCAACGACATGATAAAACATGATAAAAGCATCCATTTTGGGGGATGTACGTCACGAAGATGGAACCGCACCACTTGAGACTAGCAGTACTGGTTTAACAGTGCAGGGGGCCCAAGGGTGAAGACTGCCCCTGACCTTGAGCATCAAATTCTGCTGGGCGACATCATTCGATTGAGAGAAGGAAACCACTCGTTGTTGGACACCCGCATGTTTGCCCTCAATCGCAGCTTAATTAGATCGGATCAGTGAGAGATAAGTAGTAGGAACTGACAGCTGCATTTCATCCTGGATTGGAACCACTACATCCCTCCATGGGGCAGTCAGAGAACCCTCTCCTGCCAGTGCGAAGTTTTCTTGTGTAGGAAAGGGTACCTGGATGTGCATCCATTTTGTATAAGCCACATATATACATATATGATCATATATATATATAATTGTGTGTATACTATATACATATACATATATATATAATATTATAGATATTATAGATATAACTGATACAACCTACATTTACCAGGGACGCACCCCCAAGTAGAAAATATTCTTTTAGGACCTCCATTTACAATGCTCAAATGCAAGCCAAAAAACAACTACGCATCCTAATTGGTTCCATTGAGAAGATTTCAGTGTTTGGAGCGAGATTGATGGTGACAGCCTGGTAGTTTTGGGTCGAACTTGTTTCATCAAGTACATGTTACGCGATGTTGCGCGTTGACTATCTTTGTTCAATATCCAATGTTCCGCCGCTGCTTTTTCCCATACACGTGCATCCGATGAGCTCGTACACATGTGTATGTAAACAATTGTAAAGATATGCATACATGGATAGATAGACAAACAGATCCTGTTTGTTGTGTGTGTGTGAATTCTGTTCATGATTACTTCACAATCCTTGGCTGCGAGGATAGTTGCTGGAGGTTTCCCTACACCATGTTTATCCATCACAGGAAATAGTGGTTGATCAAGTTGCCGGGTTAACAAAAACCACCAGACTTTTACGCAACTTCCCTACCCGAATGTCATCAAAGTCAAGCCATGGGTTTTCCTTCTAAAAGCTCAAACAATAAGAACAAATTGGAAAAAGTTATCTCTTTGTCCATAGGCACAGGCATCCCTTTTTCATCTGTTTTCGCCCCCACATCTCTCTTGCCCTTTCGGGGCATTTCAGAGCCAATTCGCCAGGCTCTGACGGGGCTCGAAGAGAGGCGATCCAACGATGGCTGGTGGTCGAAATGTATTGAAATGGCAACAAACAAGTCGGATTTCACCTACCAACAGCTGGGGATTGAGCCTATCAAAGTTGGGATTTGTTTGGAAATCTTCGTATGGAACGAGTCCTGGAGACCCGGCAAAATGGATGACTTGTGGCCAAAAAACAAGATAATTTGCAATTTACGTGCCCCAGTTTGAAACAACCCCAAATAAATAAATCACGTGACTCCCCAGGAAGTCCCTCCCAGAAAAATAAGACCGGCGTGCAGCTTCCCACAATCAAAATTTACTGTGATTCTTTGCTTAGAGGTGTGAACCAGGGAAGCAGATAATGGCTGGCTTGCATCATCTTGCAGACCAGGTCGACATGTTCTTTGTGTTGTTGGGAAAGTGGTTCAGGTTGTGGATATTTTCTTCAAAGGACACACTAGCAGAAAACAAAGAATGTTCATCTCTAGAGGTTACCAGAGCCTATGTTGTGAGGTGAGTCCCTGTCAACCCTTGCTTGCTGTGACCAAGGCTAAAGAAAAGACAGAAACCAAAGAAGTTCCAAAAAAAGGAGAGGACAAAACAGAAAACAAGACCGGAGCGCAGAAAGCAGCCACTGAGACATCGCAAGGAGCAGAGCCGGCAGTAGAGAAGGTGGAAGAAGACAAGGCAGCAAGAGAGAAAGCAGCGGAGAAAGCAGCAAAGGCAGCAGCAGAGAAAGCACCGGCAGAGAAGGCAGTGGCACAGAAAGCAGCAGCAGAGAAAGCCGCGGCAGAGAAGGCAACGGCTGAGAAAGCTGCAGCTGAGAAGGCAGCAACTGAGAAAGCAGCGGCAGAGAAGGCAGCAGCTGAGAAGGGAGCAGCTGAGAAGGCTGCAGCTGAGAAAGCAGCGGCAGAGAAAGCAGCAGCTGAGAAAGTAGCGGCGGAGAAGGCAGCAGCTGAGAAGGCAGCAGAGAAAGCACAGAAAGCAGCGGCTGAGAAAGTAGCGGCTGAGAAAGTAGCAGCGGAGAAAGAAGCAGCTGAGAAAGCAGCAGCTGAGAGGGCAGCAGCAGAGAAGGCAGCAGCTGAGAAAGCAGCAGCTGAGAAAGCAGCAGCTGAGAAGGCAGCAGCAGAGAAGGCAGCGGCAGAGAAAGCAGCAGCTGAGAAAGCGGCAGCAGAGAAAGCCGCAGCTGAGAAAGCAGCAGCAGAGAAAGCAGCAGCAGAGAAAGCGGCAGAGAAAGCAGCGGCTGAGAAGGCCGCAGCTGAGAAGGCCGTGGCGACTTCAGGAATGTCTTTGGACAAACCAGGTCTTGCAATGAACCTATAGTAATATGAAAGGGAGCAGCACACGAAGCCAATCAGGTGAGTTTTTAGAGAAAAATGAAAAGGCATTGCAAATGTTCAGAATCCTGAGGTCTCCATGTCGTTTTTCTATGTTTTCTCGATCTCACCATGGTTTCTAAGCCTTAGAATAGTCTAAGCATTGATCCTGAGCAATCCTTATCTTTCGATATTATATTTTGGCCCAACACACTGCTTTCATATAGGATATGTACCTCGTTATTTATATGTAAGATTATGTATAATATAGTATATAATATATAATATAATATAATATAACATAATATAATATAATATAATATAATTATATATAATATAATATAATTTAATAATATAATATAATACAATATAGTATAATATAATATGATATAATATGATATGATATAACATAATATGTTATAATATAATATATATAATATGATATGTATATAATAATTTCATACATACTATAATATAATATGATATAATATGATATAACATAATATGTTATAATATAATATATATAATATGATATATATATAATATAATATAATATAATATAAAATATTATATCATATAATATAATATTATATCATATAATATAATATAATATAATATAATATATTATAATATAATATATATAATATATATATAATATATATATATACATAATTTAGTATTATATATTACTTAATGATTTTTATGATATTATATACAACATATTATATATAACATTTATAATATAATGTAATACAATATAATATATTATATTATATATTTTAAATGTAATAAAATATATTATATTATATTATAGTATATATTATGTTATATTATTTAATATGTATATATATATCATGTAATATTATATTTTACTATATATTATATTATATTAGATATTGTATTATATTATATTATATTATCTTTTAAAGTATATAATATGACATATATATATACATCCATCTACTGTATATCTATTTACTTCGAGCGACAGGACAGCACTATATCCTCCGGCTGTACACCACAGCCATGCCAGGTGCTCCAGGCGGCTGAGACGAAACGCGCGGAGGCGGCTGAGAAGCTGTGTCTTGGCGGACCATTTTAGTGCGGCTTTCATTGGGACCAAAGAAACAAGGCGGGGGGACCTTTCTGATAATTCAACATAACCATGGAAATTGGCCATGATTTATATAAATCAACTACCAATGGCCAGTTTCACATAGCCCATTGAAGTTTGAAAATTACAATTGACCATGGCGGTAGATGTGTCTTAAAATTGGATTGGTTGAAGGGGAAATCTGCAGGAAGCGTATGGTTTTGTTACCTTAATTCTGAGTTCGGGTAAAACCTGCAGATTTCCCCAAAAACCAGGGATTAAACCCCAGGATGTATTGGTGATCATTGGTGGTAGTTTATTCTTGGGGGTACCCTAAACCAATGAAGTTCGACCTTCGTGAATTTGACATGATTTGACCGGAAGTAGATTTGGGTCACCAACAAGATTTTGGGCTTTGGCCAAAAATTGAGCCTCAAAAGGACTTCGAAAGACGGGGAAAAGGATGATAAATGATTCAAGATTAAACGACTTTGGGGTACTTCAGACAAACTCATTGGGGTGAAATCATGGTGTGACATTGTGGAGTTCATCAACGACTACTGAATGTTCAGCATATCCAACCGCAAAATATGTAGAGCACCAAGCACGTTGGCTGATAGGGTCGAAAATTTGTCTCAGGAGGCTTGGCATTATCAAGATTTTCACAGCTCATAGATGGGGAAAAAACGCACTGCAATGAAGGATTTTTTTTCTGCGCATGTTTTGTAAGCCTGGTTTTGGGGTATGAGTCCAACTGACGGGCTCTCACTGATTTTGGTCACGCTCAGAGCCTTTCAGCGGCTGAAGCCTTCCAGATGTTTGACAGGTACGGGTTCACCAGACATCACCAGACCCAATATATATATATTATAATATAATAATATATAATATATAATATATAATATATAATATATATAATATATAATATATTATAATATAATAATATATAATATATAATATATAATATATATATAGTATATAAAATATATATAGTATAATATATATAGTATATAATAAGAACAATAATAATGATAATAATAATAAATACTATTTATTATTATACTATATATATGTATAGATGTATATTATGATACTATATATATACATATTATGATATAATACTATACATATATATATTCTGATACTTTGTATATATATATATTATGATACTATATATATATGATGATACTATAATACACTCTATCATATATATATATATATATGTACATATTAAGATTCTCCAGTTTTACACCAGGCGACCGCCCCAAGTGCTCTTCTCGGGCCAGGCGAGTCATGACAATGATTCGATCCAAGTGTTGACCTCAATGTTGTTGACTGGGTGCTGAAAACGGTTTTGTTTATGGGTAATTATCATACCGTATACCCCCAAATGATCCCAAATGGTTAAATATTTTAAAGGGGAAGAGACATTGAACCATGGGATTGGGGATGAAATGAGGATAAACATGGGATAAACATGGGATAAATGGGGTCATTGACGACCTGAGGCTGAAGAAGAAGGTGGAAAATGTGCAAGACCAGAGCCAGTTGCAGGCCATGATCCCATGGGCGCTGGCTACGGATGCATCCATTCCAGGTCTAAAAAGATTTAAGAAGAACATTGTACGGCCTAGTAGCCGTTTAGTAACCCCCAAAAAAGATAGAACAGTGATTTATCATTATGTTATATAATATGATGTTGCGTTTCTATCTTTTTGGGGGGAATGCAAAGTAATAGATAAGTTGTGTGCTTTTCTAGGTGGGGGTTACATAAGCATCATTAAAACTTTATTTAAAACCTTTTAGGTGGGCCGGCAGATCAAGCGATCCCCATCAGCCACATCCACAATTGCTGGCAATGTTTTTTCATTTACCCAAGCTGTATAAGATGTTACCCTCTGGTGATCAAACATGGAAATGGAAACTCCACGATTCAATTTACAGACTAAGATGTCAGATGTGTTTTTCATTCCATTAAAACGTTTAAAACCTCCATTTATAGGTGGTTTTCCCATTGCCACGTTTGATTACTGGCGGGTAAGTGGAATCCGAGAATTGTCATTTTCCCGGGACACCTTCAGCAATGGCACCCACAAATAATGTTCAAACGATATCAAACAATTGGAAATCAAGCATGGCAAGGGGAAATCCGCTACAAATGGAGGTTTGAATTGGAAAATCATCTGCAAATGGTGGACTTGTCACTGCCTTGCTTGATTACCTCAGGGTAAAAAGAATCGTTTCTCAGATGGGTGCGATACGGTGCGATAAGAGTTTCCATCGTTCAATTGATGCCTGGGATGTGGATCGATCGTGTGGCTCTCCTACCACAGGCATCAAACCATCTCAAACCATGCTGACCCGTCCTTTGCTGGCGCCATGCACAAGAATTTAGACTATATCAAACTGATCAATCACATTGTGTGAAGTTTGATTTCGTGCTCAAGCAATAGAGTATGTGACTGTGGCGAGAGAGACATGTTGGAGCATATTCGGACAATTCATGGATCTATTAATGAAAGAACAGCCAAGTCTTGTGGTCTTCAAACGCCTACGTCATATCTGGGAATGTGGCGCCAACACAGTCCAACTATATATTCCCAACCCTAACTGGTTTTTTGAGGCAAGGTTCACCCGCGACAAGTCATGGCTCGCTGTGCGCCGGCCATGTGACGCCACGACCTGATGATGGAAAGGACGGAGCTTCTGGTGAGGGACCCATGGGACCCATGGGACCCAACAAAATAGGGGGTGGATGAGTCCCCCATTCGGTGACAGCTGGTAGCCATCCCTGTGAAATTGCTGCTGTTGCCTTATGGGATGACTTCACAATTGGTCAGGTCTTTTTTGAGGAAGAAACACCAAGCAGCAAATAACACTGGTATAGCCCCAACTAAATACCTGTGGGTCAAAACCCGGAAGTTGAATCTTGTAAACCCATTTTTGTTTGTCTGAATCATATTTTTGTAGGGTGTCTCCATGGTCATAGCCCCATGTTCCCACCATCCCCACTTCTTGCCCCATACTGGTCATCCCAAAGTTGAGCTTCACCGTTTCGCCAGGAATGAGGAAATGCCCAAGTTGTTAATCTTCGACTTGGAGCGCCCAGGGCTACAAGCGGCTACCACGTGGATTGGAATATGGTAAAGCCAGTGATGGTCTGGAATTTCGCAATGGTTAGCAGCTCTTAATTGTGCTTGAATCATGTTCGATGGTGGTTAATATCTACATTGTACATATACATACATACATACATACATACATACATACGTACGTACGTACGTACGTACATACGTACATACGTACATACGTACATACGTACATACGTACATACGTACATACGTACATACGTACATACGTACATGCGTACATGCGTACATACGTACATACGTACATACGTACATACGTACATACGTACATACGTACATACGTACATACATACGTACATACGTACATACGTACATACATACGTACATACGTACATGTACATACGTACATACGTACATACGTACATGTATTGGTACATGTCAATGTTCGATAACATTTAAACCACCATGAATTCTTGGTGAATCTATGTGAATCTGGTGAGCTGAAGTTGAAGCCAGATCTGATGTAAAACCAGTGACCATTAGCTTTCCCTGTAAAAGGCAGCAAATCACGAATGTGGCCAAAATAGCTCAGAAATACCTCAGAAATACCCAGGTGTCCCATTCTTTCCCATGAAATCATTGTTCCATTCAATCCAAGCTGTTTCCGATGTGCATTCCAGGGCGCCCAGCAAAGTAATAGTTAATGTTAATATTCAATGTATGTGTATATATATACATAAATTACAACCTGTTGGGTCTCTTTAAAAATATGGGTGAGAAATTTATTTTGGTCATGTAAATATACTGATAGGTCTAATCTACTGTATATATTTAGACTATTGCCCCCAGGTATGGGTCAGTCCGCCACTCCACGCGTCCAGGACCAGACGCTGTGGGCCTTCGATGCGGCCCAGCCACGCTTTCAAACGCCACACCGCTTGGCTCCTGAAGGAGTGCAATGCCAGGCTTGGATCGGAGGCACATTATATACGTATCTATGCGCAATGACATATGTTTCTATATGTCGGTACTTAAAGCCATATAAATAAATACAATTAATATAATATGAGATAGATAGATAGATAGATAGATAGCTAGATAGCTAGATAGCTAGATAGCTAGATAGGATAGATTAGATTAGATAAGATAGATAGGATAGATAGATAGATAGCTAGATAGGATAGATTAGATTAGATTAGATTAGATAGATAGGATAGATAGATAGATAGATAGCTAGATAGCTAGATAGCTAGATAGCTAGATAGCTAGATAGCTAGATAGGATAGGATAGATTAGATTAGATTAGATAGATAGGATAGATAGATAGATAGATAGATAGCTAGATAGCTAGATAGCTAGATAGCTAGATAGCTAGATAGCTAGATAGCTAGATAGCTAGATAGCTAGATAGCTAGATAGCTAGATAGCTAGATAGGATAGGATAGATTAGATTAGATTAGATAGATAGGAAGGATAGATAGATAGATAGACAGATAGACAGATAGACAGATAGACAGATAAACAGATAGACAGATAGACAGATAGATAGATAGACAGATAGACAGATAGACAGATAGACAGATAGACAGATAGACAGATAGACAGATAGACAGATAGACAGATAGACAGATAGACAGATAGACAGATAGATAGATAGATAGATAGATTAGATAGATAGATAGACAGACAGACAGACAGATAGATAGATAGATAGAGAGGTAGATAGATAGATAGATATAGAGATAGATATAGAGATAGATATAGAGATAGATATAGAGATAGATATAGAGATAGATATAGATATATATATATATATGTATATAGATAGATATAGATATAGATAGATATAGATAGATATAGATAGATACAGATAGATATAGATAGATATAGATATAGATAGATAGTAGATATAGATATAGATATAGATAGCTAGCTAGCTAGCTAGATAGATAGATAGATATTTACAAATATATATATATATATATTATATATATATATTTAATTATATCTTTAATTATATATATATAATTAAAGATATAATTAAATATATAGAGATATGTGTATATATATAGGCATATGATTATATGTATGTATTTACTAGCAGACTTCATGGGATTCTGAAACCGCTCAGTGAAGGGTGCCACCAGTTCCAGTCATGGCTTGACCGGCTCAAGCCAGTCATTCACAGCTTCAAGCCAAAGCTTGGAGCTCCAGCTACAATGATGCACCCCATTCCTCGATCTTCGATTGATGGGATGACATGGGTCCTACTTAATAATAAGACTTATTAGTCAGGTTCAGTAGCTACAAGTAGCAGGTTACAGCCTGTACTAACTTATAAGGCATTTCATCCTCATGTTAAACCCCATCTAACCCCTCATAGTAGCTTTATGGCCCATCATCAGCCCTACACTCATACATCCACACATCCATGCATCCATCCATACAAATTAACCTATATAAACCTATATAGACCTATGTAAGCCATGTAAACGATATGAACCATATGAAGGATAGAAACAATATAGAAACGAATAGAAACGATACTCCATCCCAACCCAGGCCGCCGTAGCGAAGCCCTTCAAAGAAGCGGCCGAGATTGTGCCGAAGGGAACTGGGACTGGGCGTTAACCATTACAAGCATCAAAATGGAGATATAGCGCTATTATAACATTTATATGTGCAGCAAATATATATATATATATACATGTATTATTTATTATTTTATGTGATGTGATGTCATATTATGTTATGTTATGTTTGGTTATATTATACTATCATATTATACTCTATCCTACTATACTCAATGTATTCTTGGTGTTTTCCTGGGTACGGTCGTTTTGATCCATACCCAAAATATCCCAAAATGATCAGTCGCGGAACCGCTCCCAGTCGTAGGGCCATTTCGGGTACCTCAATTGGAGGTACTTACCATAATATACATAGATATATATATAATATATATATATATTATTATACATATATAAGGCCTATGCAAGGGCTAAATTTAAGGGAATCTGCCCCCATTTCTATGGTTTTATATGGTACAGTACCTCTGTCTATCTGGGGATGTTGATTCTTTATTTCAGTGTGGTCACCGGTCAGAGGCGCATGTCGAAAGGTGGCGTTGATCGTTTCTGTTAAAGCTGTTGGTTTCATCCTATCCAAATGGGATGAGAACTGGTGGCTGAAGTCGTTTGCGATGGCTTGAAACCGAAATTCCATTTTTTTTCTCTTCTCCTTTTTGATACCTGTGACATCAATGCAGGTACGGCATCTAAAAGGCGCCGGGGGGCCGCCGGGGTGGGTGGCGGACCTGACTTCCGCTGGTCTCATGTGTTCAACGCCAGGCTCAGGGCAGCGCCTCGCTGTGGCATCCGCCAATTCACAGGACAACAGGGCAGTTGGTGGCTGTTTGGGTAAGAAGATCATGGGAATGTCATCGGGTTATTCTGGTGATATAATGGAATACATAGCATGACATAACCAACCATATGATTTTGGCTGGTGTCTGAAAATTGCGTAATATGGCATAATGTGGCCATGTTTACAGGGAATATGGTGACTAAACGCGGGTAGAATGGGGCACCCCCGTTTTTCTGACCGTATGCGCGAAATTCTACTTCCTTTCGAAGCCAAAGATGTTGAACATTGTCGCAGGCTATCGGTGTTTCATGTCAAAGTTCGAGGAGTGGTTCTTTAATGAGGTGTAAGGTATAGACATCCAAATTCCTTATGTTATCTTGTCATCACCATAGTGGGTTTTACTATGTGTGTATCTATATTTTACCATGCTTTACCGTTTACTCACCATCTCTTTAAGACCTCAGCACCGACATCAAAACCTGCAGCAATTGATTGGATCAGTGGTTGAGAGCGAGCTGCCAGTAACATCGACTGGGGCGGACCGGCTAGAATCCATGTGGCTAGGAATCAAAATTGAATAATACAATACACTGGATGGTGCACTTTGCCCAGAATCTGTGGTCCCCGGAGTCCCCTTGAGTGTGGATATCAGTCAAAAGTAAGCCCCAGAAACCCAGTGATTTTGTGAGCACTGAACGACAGGAGAAAGTGTGCGCCTCTCTGCTCCAGCACATGGGATTCCTCCAAGACCGGGCAGGCACCGCAACGCAAAGCGGCAAAGCGTTAAACGAAACGGACATGCAGGAAGGACATGGAAGGATCAGGCATGGTAACCAGATGCAACCAGGAAGTTGTGACCTTGGCAGGCTTTGGGGGCATTGAGAAGTCGATCATGGCGCCTCCCGGGGCGTTGAACGACCCAAGAATCGCTTTGAACCAAGGGGCACAAAGAGAGTCACCCTGATCAATTTGTGATATTAGTTTGTTTATTATGATGTTTGATGTTTGGTTTAGGGATTTTACCCTTAGTCCCGAACCCAACAGGTGCCCACATGTTTTCTGAAACAAACAGCAGGTTTGCTGTTTTTGTTTCAATGCCGAATTGAAACCGGCTGTCCCTCCTGTATGGTGGTATGCCCTGGCATGGCCAACATTTTATACCCAAAGCAGGATGGTGTGTTATTGTTCAATTACTTACTGGTACTAAACGTAGGGAATGGGGCCATTGAATGGGGGAATGGGATGATTGTACGTAGTTATTGTAGATCATTCCCCCATTCCCTACTAAGATTACTAAGCACTAGTAAGATTATTGAATCAAAACTACTCAAATTATCTCAAAATTAATGGGATGTTGTTTCAGACGACAAGGGGTTTTGTTGATGAACATGTCCGGGAACATACCGGTTCAATGAATATACAACAGTCACATGGGGGTTGGGGGATGCTCCATTGCCGCATCAGTGCAATGAACGATCCTAAACACAATTCATAAATTGATCAAAACTTACATAGTGAATCATAGTGACATATCATGATATATGAAACACGATTCACCCAATGGATATATATATAATAGGTAAATCAAGCCTCCATCATGATCATCTCAACAACATGATCCGTTGATGATTTGCTCCGAAAACGGCAGTCGGAGGCAATCTACCCTGGCAGCAAGACCGCTCATTTCAAACAAATTGCTGACGGCTCAGGCAATTGAGCATTGAGTTTAGGGTTTAGGGAGAAACCATTCCAACATATCCAACGTGAAACCAGCTGTAAACCTCCAATTCTCAGGGGATTTCCATTTCTAGGGGCAGTCCAATTCGATTTAATAGGTTTCTCAAACCAAAAACCAAGCATGGCTAGCTGGGCATCCAGATCGAAATGTGGGTTTACCGCTGGGAAGATAATCGAACTTAATATCTATGGAGGAGTTTCCAGCAAGCCATGTTTGACATTGTTTGACTAGGGGAAACAGCTGAAAGGTGAAATGGCTTGTGACACATCTTTGCCATAGGGGATGCGGCCCTGGTGGGTGGTCAGAACTGAGCACTGCAAAGATATGGTCTATGTGAGTTCATTTAAAGATAGGTACAGTATATCAGAATATAAATTTGGGGAACATGATGATAAACCATCCAACTTTGGGGCAGCCTATTTTCAGACAAACCCATTTAGTAGCCTTTTACGTGTGTTTTCTACATTGTTGGCGCTTTAACATCTGGGAAGAAATTTCCACTGCAGAATGGTGGCATGCGTAGTGGTTACAAGGCTTTAAAAGCAACCTTTAAAAAATACATGGTTTTGTAGTTCAAAGATGATTGCACAAACTTTTGTAGATACAAAACGGTTTCACAGGTGCAGCCAGGTAATTTCAACAGATGCTTTAACCGCATGACAATGAGGTTGACTAGGTACCTGGCAGCTTCAAGTCCATTTAGGACAAATGATACAACCAGTATGAACGGCGTACAAACGTCCGAAACCTCAAATTTCGAAAAAACAAGCTTCCGGGGCCGAACATTTGGAGCGATACAGTACTTGGATGGTGGCACAACAGACTCATTTTTGATCCCCATCTTTGAAGGTGGGGCCTATCCCACTTGCACCACGGTCATGAAAAAGATCTTTTTGGGTCAAGTGGGACAACGCCTTTATACACAAAACATTGTTAGGAAACGTGTGTTGAAACACTTTGCACATTGGTTTCCATTGGTTTTACTGCATTTTTTGTGTTAGATTCAAATCATAGAGCGTTTGGCACAGAGGTAGTTGCAACCCTAAAAGTAGATGTTTTAGTCCCACAATGATTCATTTTGTAGATCTATTGCTATCCCAAAATCATAACCTCCCAACATGTGGTGTTTTTTCAACACATTCCTAACAATATCGGATGGTTTAGTTCCAACCCTGACTTGTTATGATGCTTATCCCAATCGTTGCGAATTCCTGTGGAAGAATTAGATTTCCTTGGTGTAGCCCACCTTGTTCTTGGTAAACCTCCTAGTTGCTAACAATTCAATAGATACGGACTTCCCACAACTTTTTGTGCAAAGAAATAAACAAGTTGAACATATACCAGAATTATCTAGAATCCCAGATGGATCCTTCATGACATTGTGCCAATGAAACCTCTGGCGCCTTTTCACTGAATCTGATACCCTCCTGTAATCAATCTGGTTTGCTGGAAAATCAGCCTATCTGATATGTGTCCTATGATTTTTCCCCATATGTTTCCTATATTTTCTCAGAAAAACTTGGGATTTTCCAGCTAGCTGTGTGAAATCACCAGGCCTCGAGTTTCGCGAGATGTTGTTTTTCGACGACCGGGCGCTGAATGTGAGGGTCCGACCTCCCAACGACCAGCGACAGTAAAATGACGAGTATTTTTCTGGGGGTTAAACAACCAACAGAAATGGAGATTTCACCAAGAGAAATATGGAGATGTGAACAATCAGTCGATATGGGCCAAGTCCTCAACGAAAGATGGGGGGGACAATCGGATGCACATGTTCGCCAGCTCTTCCAGGCATTACTATCTACCAAGTATTTCAACATGCACAACTCGTTTAGCGGTTGTTGATAGATCTGTCAGGACTAAAATGAAAGGCACTATCTTATGTAATAATGTCAACCCCGGATTAATAAACCATGGTTTATTAATTAGGGGGGTACTCCTCCAATAGTCATAATCCAATACTTAAATGGTACCCCCCCCAATTAAACAGCCTAGGGGTTTATTAATCCAGGGTTGACATGATATGTATTATGTATATATATATATATATATATATTGTAGACATCTTGTACATACATATCTACGTACACATATATGGACTTCATTTATACATGTGTACAAAGATAGATATTCTGCGTACGTGTTCTTTTATTTCCTCCAGAGACCTCCGATTTGGAGCGGTTCGACAACTAGAGGCCCCTCCAGAGCCATCCAGGGCCTATATTAACAATAATGATGATAATAGTAATAATAATATAGTACATAACATATATATAATATATATGCATATGTGTAAATGTGTATATATATATATACATATTATATAATTACATGGATAGATCATATAAAAATATACACATAGTCATATATAGTCATATTTACATATACATAGATACATACTGCATGTGTATACACATGACATGACATACATATGGCTGAGGCAGCTCAGAAGTTGGGCATTGTGGCGCACCAGGCACGTGGAAATATCAAACCAGCCAGGGTGAAACGGCTGCCATCGTTTTACCTTTTTTGTTGGTTGATTTCTAATGTACATCTACATATACATGTATACATCTATACATATATACATGTATACATACATACGTGTATACATGTATACATCTATACATATATACATGTATACATACATACGTGTATACATGTATACATCTATACATATACACATGTATACATACATACGTGTATACATGTATACATCTATACATATATACATGTATACATACATACGTGTATACATGTATACATCTATACATATATACATGTATACATACATACGTGTATACATGTATACATCTACACATACATACATACATACATATACATATATATATATATCCCTGTATACATATATAGGTGTATACATGTATACATGTATACATGTATACATATATACATATATACATATATACATATATACATATATACGTGTATACATGTATACATCTACACATATATACATGTATACATGTATACATACATACATATACATATATACACGTATACATATATACGTGTATACATGTATACATCTATACATATATACATGTATACATGTATATAGACATGTATACATGTATACGTGTATACATGTATACATACATACATATACATATACACATGTATACATATATACATGTATACATAGTTACATGTATACATATATACATATATACATATATACATGTATACATATATACCTATATACCTATATACATATATACATATATACATATATACATATATCCATATATCCATGTATCCATATACACACATACACACATACACACATACACACATACACACATACATAAATGAATAAATGAATAAATGAATAAATAAATAGATAATTACATACATACATAAATGAGTAAATAAATACATACATACATACATTACATACATTTCATAGAATTCATTCATTCATTCATACATTCATTCATACATACATATACATTATATATATATATGGTCAACCTCCCCCACCAGAACCTACCTTCGCCGTTTTTTAGATGGCAGATGTGAAAATAATGCAAGAATAAGAAAAAGGGTAGGTTCTGCTGGGGCGGGGGTGAGCATATCACATATATATATATATTATTCATTGTACCAAATGTTTGTCGGCTGCACTGATAGTATTGCAAAACATTTGTGTTTACGCAATATATATATATGTGAATGTATCCCATTGCGTATATATAGATCTCATAGACCTATATATTTTTGTTTACCATGTTGCCAGTAATATATATATACGTATAGATATATATATATAATCATATATATATATTATATACGGTTTGAATGTGTGTATAGATATAAACATAGACAGCATAGTACAGTATAGTATACATATATAATTGGTGTATATATGTATATACCATCCCCATTTGCTACTCCTCCAGAGGTGTCCTCATTAGACGGTTTGACCTGGAAAGACTTCTCTGCTGGACTTGACGCCTGGCGTGCCCAGAGGCGCCGCAACAGAAATGTGGATAATTATCAACAGATACAATGAATGATGGGAATTGGACTGGAGTATCCCAAAATGCCGAAATAGTTGGGGAAAGATTATACTTCATCCAGATCACTGGGTTGATATAGCAATGCCAATCTTCCTGAACCTGCATATTTTATCGGGAAAACAAACAACGTGGTGCCTTATAGATAGTGTGGTAAAGGCAATAAACCACACCCAACGACTTGCCTTTGAAGGATCATTAAAAGCTGCAGGCCACACCATACTCAATTGGTAGTTCCCAGGCGCCAGAGGTTGACAAGGAGGATATCAGATGCATAAGAAGGGGATGTGACGAGGTTTAACCATGGTTAATAGTGATGCTTAATGGTCAATGATGCTTAACGATGGTGAATGATTGTTACTGTGGGTCTAGTTTTCAGATGTGATGTTCTTGGTAAATAGAACGCCAAAGCCATGAAAAAGGAGTGTGTAGGATATCCAGAAAGTATTGGGAGTTTTTCAGTCACAGGCGCCCATGCAAGTTTCAGATCAATACCCAGACATGTGCTTGAGTATACCCTCTGGTAAACTAACATAACTATTATGGAAAATCACCATTTTTCATGGGAAAACTCACTATAAATGGTGGTTTTCCATAGTTATGTTAAATTACCAGATGGTAGAATAAATTGCGATACAAAAGTCTCCTCACCAAACAGCTAAAACTGGCCCTGCCTCGGTGCAATCTACTCGGATCCTCTTCTTTGTAGCTTCGCGTGAGGGTTGCTGAAACGTATTCATGCATATGATGATCATGGTTGGTGAAATATGTTGGACAAATCATTAATATTAAAAACCAATAGCTGAAAACATTAATGTAATGTTTAAAAAAAACTGGAAACAATATATATATATATACCATAGTATTATATATATATAATCGCCCAAATGAATGGTTGGTCGATGATTTGTCCCTTCCCAAATGTCCATCCTTCCCCCTCCAGGCGCTCGAGTCTGGCGATGTCCAAATGGCTCAGACCCAAAGTTACCACTCCAGCAGGCCATGAGATGCTGAAGTGATGGCGGTTTAATGGGATTTTAATGGGAACTAATGGGATTTTAATGGGAACATGTGGTTTTTCGGGAGTGCAAATGTACCTGACTAAGTATTCTTCATTCTGGGGCTTGGGGATTCTGATGAGAACTCATAAGGGAACTCAGTTTTTGGATGTGTACTTTTGGGGTGGTGTAGTTTTCATGCTCAATACTCACCAGTCTCGGTGACTGGGATGCCCTTGTGATTGATTGTGGGCGTTCCATTTACGCAGGACGATTCCCCCATCTTCAAGGAGTTTAGTCTAGTGAGTCTAGTAGAACATGCTTGGGTAAGCCCATAATCAGATGGTGTGAGACTCTTTGAGACAAAAATGACCAGCCAACCTGAGCTACCTGCACCTTAGATGATGACCAGCTATACTGCACAGCCATGTCTCAAAATAATTGAGCCCCAGTTCTGTGGGTCCTTGGGTGCTCAATTTTTTGAGGACCATATGAGACTAGCAACCATATGTTTGGCCGTTAATTACCATATATATATATATATCATTAGATGAGCATCCATTGGTTACTGGTGATTGCCATAGACTACAACCATTACACATACATACATTAAATAAAGTAAGTGCATAATATGTGTATATATATATAACATACATATGCAAGGAATCCAATCAAGTCAGGGGCATAGGCAACTGGTCGGCAGTTTCCACCGCTCTGGAATCTGGAAGGACTGGAGTCAGCCGCCGAAGCACCTCCAGTGGTAGGTGAGGTATTTGGATGGGTTGCTGAGAGCCGCAATTTGTTTGTTGGTTTGGGTGTGTCTGAAAATAGGGTAGCCCATGGTAGCCCAAAATTTGATGGTTGATTGTTGATGATCATGTTCCTTATTGGAATTGCCATTTTGGTGGAAACCCTATTTCCAACTATTTCTAGACAAACCATTGCCAAGTAGGATGACACTTGGGGTAGTAATGCTCTTTCGGATGGCTTGGCAAAGCCCTGTCATGGGTGACTTTGGTGGCATATTAAGCATTTTGGCCTTTGAGAGTGACTTTGGACGCAAAGATTTCAGGTTCCGTAGGGCATTGAGGTCATTCTGGTGAAAGAGTTGTTGGGAATGGGAACTGCAGGATCCCATCAGGGTTCCACTTGTTCAATAGCCAGGTATATCCAGGTATCTCCGTTCCGCTACCTCCGTCTACTCGTGCATGCCAGACCTGCTCGTCGAAGCTGATGAGCCACGTCCTGCGCCGCCCGGCGCCGGACACCTGTCAGCAACGCTGCGATTTTGGGAGGACTGCCGAGGGTATTTGGTTTTCCCCATGAACCACCCCAACAGAGTATCCAGGGTGAGCGAGCCAAGCCATGCACAAACCTGCAACGATCATAATGAGCTATAAAGCCATTCACAAATCATCACAAAGCAATTTATGAATCGTTATATAGGCATATCATGGCATATCAAACGATGAAAATGTTTTCAAATAGCTATAAAGCGTACTTAAAAAAAACAGTGGGCTTCCGAACGTCCCAACTGTTTGCACTTGCCAAGGTGCCGTGGACGTCATCGATTTGTGCCAGTGAAAAAGTGGTGGCTTTTCTCGTCACGGAGACCGGAGAGGATCGTTTTTTAAGCCCCAAATAATGGGAATTAATGTGGGCAACCTGCCAGCAACCTACCATGATCTACCATGTAGGGATGGTTGAAATCATAGCCATAAACATGGTGACTTGGAGGATCTTGGAGATGGTTTATGGCATTGGGTTACCACATTATGATTTTCCACATTTTTTTTTAGAACTCCATGTGGGGTCCATGTGCAAACTTGAAAGGGACTGGTAGATGAGCTCAGTGATTGAGTGAATTAATGTGATATGATCTGTTATGAGGATGAGATGGGTATTTTTTCTATGTGAATGGTGAATGTTCATCCCTGACGACAAGATATGTTGATGTGAAAGCCCGGGTCTATAAGCGTATGTTTCACATTTTGGAAGTCATTGGAACTGACAAAATACAGGCTTAATATTGTTATGTTTAGGTTGAATGACATGAAGTATACAGATTATGCTTATGAGTTCCTGCTTTGGAAAATCGTTACATAGGAAAAGGTTCAAGCCTCAGAACATAAGCGGTTCAGGTGTTTTTCCCCCCTGCTCGAGGAAAAGAATTCAGTTGTTCTGCCCAGTATTGTCCATGTCACCTCCAAAGCTTGCACAGCCCACAGAAAGGATCAGCAAGGTACTTGTAGGTCGTGAAGATGGCAAAACAAATATACCGGACAGTGTATAAATATATATATATGCACATATATGATCATATATGTATATATGTATTTGTTTAATAAATGGTGTGCATGTATATAGATAGATAGAGAGATAGATAGATAGATAGATAGATAAATAGATAGATAGATGGATGGATAGATAGATAGGTAGGTAGATAGATAGATAGGTAGGTAGATAGGCAGATAGGTAGATAGGTAAATAGGTAAATAGGTAGATAGGTAAAATAGGTGTATATACATATATATATATATACACATAAACATGTACATATACATATACATATACAATCATTGATACATATACATATGCCATTCCTTCAATTGACATGGACCCTGCCAAATAGGGGGTGGAAGATGAGTGTTTGTTTTCACTAGAATTGTGGTATGTTCAGGGTCCTGATTTGGGGGATGGTATATCCCATTATATTCCCATGAGATTGCCATGCATCTCCATTAAGATTCCATTTGATTCCTTTTAATTTCCATTCAATTGCCATTTTATATTCCCTGTAATCCCCATTAAATTGTCGCATTAACTTCCCATCAATTCCCGTTAAAATCCCCTTATATCTATGTAATTCCCATTTAAATTTCTATAAATTATCCTATGCCACCACTGCGTCACAGGCAGCGCTGCAAGAGAAGTTAGACGCCTCCATCTTGGGACGTTTGATGGCAGAGGAACGACTGGAAGAACTGAAGTCGGGACTTCCCAGCAACGGCCCAACTTAGAAGTGGATGCCCCTGAGAGGGAAAAACAATAGACAGGAACTCGCATAAACCGAAAGTGTTGCAGATGATCCAGCTGCATATATATATATATATACATTATATGTATATATACCTTATAATATATATATACATTATATATATATCCAATATCTATTTAGAAACTACCACATGACTATGTTTTAACATATTTTAACCATATCGCAAACCATTTAATAAATACATCCTTTTGCGGGGGAAACCATGAGGCTCGAGCTGGCCGAAGCTGAGCTGAAGCGGGACGAGGAGGCAGCAACAGCAGGGACGGCAGGGACTGCAGCAACACAAAAATGGTGTTTGACCAACACATCGGAATGCAACCATAAAAAAACACGGTTGAACTTCATTGAACCAACATTGAGAGCAACCCCAGGTGACTGAAAACCAGGATGCTGATTTAGTCAATTAAACTTGGAGAAATTCACCCGGGAGGCGGAAGAAAAAGCGAAGTTTCTGGTGCAGATGGTGAACATCCCGACACCGCAGCCCAAGGGCGAAGCCACTGCGCGGCCGAGTGAGGCGATGTTCTCATTCTGATTTGAAAATAGGATATGTCTGGGAGAAACAAGCCTGTGACATGCCAGATCATATCCATGAAACGGACAGATCGCAATGAGATATTAGTGAACACTGACGAGACTTCAAGACTACATTCATTACTAGCCAGCTCTGCAACAGGGGTTCCCTCCGCACAATGATGTCACCCTCTACCTGGGTCTCAGAGTCTCTGCCACAGAGGATCAAACTTACCTTATGATTGCGATTGCAATGGTCCTGAAATGGGCGATACAAATTGAAATAAATTGAAGACCCCCACAAAAACCATAGAGGATATGTTTGGTCAAGTTTAGTCTGTCAGGAAACGCTCCAATTTTGGAACAATTTTGAAAGTCTTCAATTGTCACCTATCCCCGAGTTCTAGAATCAGATGTTTCAAGGGGACAGGAACCAACTACAATTTGAAATCCATGTATAGCTGATGTTTTTTTTGACTTGTCCCATGGAAAATATGGAAAAAAAAGAAGACACCGCCCTGCAGGATGGAGCAATGGCGGCCCTTCTGCACCTTGACATTGAACGGGATGAGATTCCGATGCGGGTTGGTGGGGTTGTCTGAAATCTTTGGGAAGATGTGATCATCATTATCGTCCCATCATACAGTATCCCATCAATATCATCATTGAGTGATTTTGATGGGTATCTCATGGTATCTCCATCAAAATTGATCATCACTATCCCCATGAAAACTGCTGTGTTGGGTATCTCCAACGTTTGGACAAACCAGCGACAGCTGCAGAGCTCAGGAAGTTGCAGAACCGAAAGAAGAAGGAAGACGCGCCGGCGCCGCCGCCGTCTGAGAAGATGTTTGGGTGTAAAACTTCGCGAATGATATTGATGTGTATCTCTGTATCTCCGTGTATCTCTATAGATTCACTATAGATATCTGAATATAATATATCTCTATATCTCTCTATGACAATATAATATAATGCCATATGATTCCACCATATTTCTATGCACAGTACAAGATTGGAGATTGGACATGATTTCAAGGCCTCCACCTCCACCAGCTCCAGAGGCCCAGAGATTTGGGGTATCCATCTACATGGCTTCTACATGGCTTCTATGTTCAGTATGTACTCGTACATTGGAAGTTGGGGATATCAAGAAATGTCGTCAATTTTTTTCGAAAATTCCAAGTTGTGAAAAGTGTATACAAGTGTGACATCTCAAAATTTAACACGGCAAGGAAAAGAAGGGATGAGCGCCCATTGATTTTGCTGGATTTCGTTGGATTTTCCAGGAAGGCGGGTTCAATGGTCATTTCAAAAGGACAAAATGTTCTTTAAACCTGGGATTGGAAGTTCTAGATTTTGAGACAAGCACCCTGCTGGGGGCTACAATGGTCTACACATCCGACTTGCCAGTTCTGGATGGTGATTAGATAGCCTTGTCGCTCGGATGGAACACCAAACAAATCTCAGAATGGGATTACAGTGGATTAAGGGAAAATCATAGAAAATCTACAGAATCCTATATTTCTTGGAAAACAAACAGAGTTTCAAATGGTTCAATCCTATTTTTCCCCATAAATCCATTGACGAATCCAATCAGTTGGGACAGTGGAGGCCCCTCGACCTAACATCACCCGAAGCCCCGAGCTCGATGCGTACCAAGAGGCAGGGCCTGGGTCGACCCGGCAATCTACCCTGGCAGTAGAAAATCGCACTGGCAGAAACTGGACAAATTTTGTAAATCTGTTTGACTCTGAAAATGTGGACGTTCCATTGACAGATTGGTTCTTAGCCTGTCATGGGCCATTCATGATGTCAATGGGCAAATCACACTGGAGATTCAAGGATGGTTTCAAGTTGATAATGTGGATTTTGCGTGATTTTGCTATTCGCTTGGGGGTATTGAGTTACACATATATATATACAGGTAAATGACAAAGTCGTCACTTTTTTTTTGTAAATTGATGAATTTAGCTTGGGGGAAGCACATTTAGGATGTCGTTTCTTTTATTCTTTCCGCAACCTGAATGTGGGATTTTGCAACGACCTTGTTTTTGACTGAAAGTATCATTGAGCGAGTATGCTCCACTACCCACCGTCCAGGCTTTGCGTGTGTTGCACCAAGCCTCGCAACAGGAGGCCAGGAAACGCCAGGAATCAGCACAGCGTGCGGCTTTCCATGGGAAGTTACTGATCAATGAGATCATCCCATTATCCACTGGCCAGTGGCGACTCGATTCGCATGCCACATAGGTATAGGATTGTATAATTATTATAATATATATATATACAATATTATATATATACACGGTAATAGGTAAGAACTTAAATGGGAACTTTGCAGCCTCTAAGAGCAGATGTTAAAAGCACCACGGAATGATGACACTGGGGGCCTCAAGATTCTGGACATGCCCCGGCTCTCCTTTGTCGATGTCTGCCATCCAAACAGGGATCATTCTGGGTTTCCAACTCCTTGGTGTGTCTGATGGGTACCAGTTTTTGTTGCTAGTCCCAGCTTTGTTCAACACGAGCCGCGCAGGTGGATGAAATGCAAAAGCAAATCGCTATTTTGGATCAGGATTCCAACAAGGCTCCCGTCATTGAGAGGTGGTTTGGGGAGGAGACTCTTTGAAACATGCAAAAGGTCTAAGATGTTGTAAGAGTATTCAAGTTGTTCAGTGATTCCATCATACAGTTTGAAAACCGAAGAAGTCAAGGAACTGAGTAGAAATGACAGCAGCTGCTTGGAAATCCTGAGATTCGGGGCTCGGGAGTAGATCTCTCCAGCAGGGTTTGCAACCAGGTTCCACGGCTGAAAACGGATCTCAAAACTCTCAACAACAGGCGCGTGAAGCCATGTGAGTCATGTGGTTGTGTCCGAAAGTAGAAATACTAGATTTGTCATGATTTGTCTGGATTTCTGGAGCGTCCCCGTTTTTGGGACATGAGCAAGTGACATCCTTATTCTGGGCCCCAAAGCCGGTGCAAAGGGTTGGAATTGTGCGTCAACAATTGCCAACAATTTCATATGGTTCACTGTTTGGTCGTTTGTTCATGTTTGTTCTATGTTTAGTCCCAGCTGAGGAGATGACATAGACCACAATGATCTGTGACCATGATCTGCCAAAAAAGCTCAACGGGCACCCAATAGGTAAGTTCGCAGGTGCGGCTTTCCAACCTGGAAATGGACGGGTGTGGCAGTGGGCTTTGGGCTGGGCATACTTGCAATTGTTGGTGGTTTGCGCGAGCTTTAGGCTGCAGGTTGGCAACATGCAGCCGGGCATAGCGGCAGTATAGGTGTTTTGAGGTGGCTTTGGGCTGTAGGTTGCCAACATGCAGCCGGGCATAGCAGCAGTATAGGTGTTTTGGGGTGGCTTTGGGGTGTAGGTTGGCAACATGCAGGGTCAACCGTAGGGGTTTGCCGAAGCAAACAAGGTTTCTGAGCTCGTGACCATTGGGTGGGGGGTGGGGGGGTGGGGGGGAGTAATAACGTTCAGGCAGCTTGCGTTCCATAGAACTCATTATCCAACATTGGAATAGCTGTCCGTGGGGTGTGGGGGGGTGGGGGGGGTTGGGGGGGTGGGGTGAAGAGGGGCCCTAGCGTCTACTTCAAGATCAGCTAAGGCGTCTTCCCCAATGACAGCACTATTTTACTTTACTCTCAGCCTGTTGCCGGTCAGTGCTTGTCCACAGGCTTACTCTATATACCTCTTGAGCCTTGAAGGGCGCATATAAATGTGCTCAATACTCATGCATGTACCTCTGTAGGTATTAGGTCGAAACAAAAACATGGGGGGGGAGTAATAACGTTCGAACAATTCATCGAACAATAGCACCAAACATTCGAACAATTCATCGAAACTCAACATGGCTCCGAAGGAAATCTAATTATGCTGTTCCAATAAAACACACAACTTTATTTCTCTTTCCAACAAATCACAAGTTCAAAAATCCTGCAAATTTTCCGCGGGATCCCGTGAAAAAATCTTGTTCGCAAAACATGAACCTGGTTCAAGCAATCATCCCTCATCATGCAAACATCTTGCAAATGCTAATGTGAAACCAAAGAAAAACACTGAAAATACCATGAAATTTCCTCCTACTAAACGGCTGCGGATGGACATACATGATCTTAACATATGTTACCCTTCTTGCAAACTCATTCCGACTCACGGCAAACCCCCCCGGCAAACCCAACATGCAGCTTACCATAGCGTTTTGAGGTGGCTTTGGCTGTAGGTTGGCAACATGCAGCCGGGCATAGCGGCAGTATAGGTGTTTGAGGTGGCGTTGGGGTCTAGGTTGGCAATATGCAGCCGGGCATAGCAGCAGTATAGGTGTTTTGAGGGGGCTTTGGCTGTAGGTTGGCAACATTCAGCCGGACATAGTGCAGTATAGGTGTTTTGAGGTGGCTTTGGGCTGTAGGTTGGCAACATGCAGCCGGGCATAGCGGCAGTATAGGTGTTTTGAGGGGGCTTTGGCTGTAGGTTGGCAACATTCAGCCGGACATAGTGCAGTATAGGTGTTTTGAGGTGGCTTTGGGCTGTAGATTGTCAACATGCAGCCGGGCATAGGGGCAGTATAGGTGTTTTGAGGTGGCTTTGGCTGTAGGTTGGCAACATGCAGCCGGGCATAGCGACTGTATAGGTGTTTTGAGGTGGCTTTGGGCTGTAGGTTGGGGGTGTAGGTTGCAACATGCAGCCGGGCATAGCAGCAGCAAAGGTGTTTTGGGGTGGCTTTGGGCTGTAGGTTGGCAACATGCAGCCGGGCATAGCGGCAGTATAGGTGTTTGAGCTGGCTTGCAGTATAGGTGTTTTGGGGTGGCTTTGGGGTCTAGGTTGGCAACATGCAGCTTACCATAGCGTTTTGAGGTGGCTTTGGCTGTAGGTTGGCAACATTCAGCCGGGCATAGTGGCAGTATAGGTGTTTTGAGGTGGCTTTGGGGTGTAGGTTGGAAACATGCAGCTTACCATAGCGGCGAGATGAGTGTTTTGTGAAAGCTTTGGGGTGTAGGTTGGGGGTGTAGGTTGGCAACATGCAGCCGGGCATAGCGGCAGTATAGGTGTTTTGAGGTGGCTTTGGGCTGTAGGTTGGCAACATGCAGCCGGGCATAGGGGCAGTATAGGTGTTTTGAGGTGGCTTTGGCTGTAGGTTGGCAACATGCAGCCGGGCATAGCGGCAGTATAGGTGTTTTGAGGTGGCTTTGGGCTGTAGGTTGGGGGTGTAGGTTGTAACATGCAGCCGGGCATAGCAGCAGTATAGGTGTTTTGGGGTGGTGTAGGTTGGCTACATGCAGCTGGGCATAGCAGCAGTATAGGTGTTTTGAGGTGGCTTTGGGCTGTAGGTTGGCAACATGCAGCCGGGCATAGCGGCAGTATAGGTGTTTGAGGTGGCTTGCAGTATAGGTGGTTTGGGGTGGCTTTGGGGTCTAGGTTGGCAACATGCAGCTTACCATAGCGTTTTGAGGTGGCTTCGGCTGTAGGTTGGCAACATTCAGGCGTGCATAGTGGCAGTATAGGTGTTTTGAGGTGGCTTTGGGGTGTAGGTTGGAAACATGCAGCTTACCATAGCGGCGAGATGAGTGTTTTGTGAAAGCTTTGGGGTGTAGGTTGGGGGTGTAGGTTGGCAACATGCAGCCGGGCATAGCGGCAGTATAGGTGTTTTGAGGTGGCTTTGGGCTGTAGGTTGCCAACATGCAGCCGGGCATAGCAGCAGTATATTTGTTTTGGGGTGGCTTTGGGGTGTAGGTTGGCAACATGCAGCCGGGCATAGCGGCAGTATAGGTGTTTGAGGTGGCTTTGGGCTGTAGGTTGGCAACATGCCGCCGGGCATAGCGGCAGTATAGGTGTTTTGGGGTGGCTTGGGGGCCTAGGTTGGCAACATGCAGCCGGCGGCATAGGGGCAGTATAGGTGTTTTGAGGTGGCTTTGGC
>CAMXCT020003250.1:0-71242 GCA_947184155.2 Cladocopium goreaui
AGGCACGCATGGCAGGAGCTACTGTGGAAGAAACCGCCTTTGAGGACGTCAACATGTGGCAGGCACTACCCTTTATGACCCTTTATGGGAACCTAGAATGTGGCAGGGCCAAGTCCGGGAGGCGAGACCTGATGGGGAGTCAACGCGTGGCAAGGCCAAGTTTGGAAAGAGGCATGGAAGCCGCAAGTGGGAAGAAGAGAACTCCGCAACACGAAGGCGTCACCGAGGGAAGGGGAGGAAACGGCAGAAAACCCCCTCCCCCCCATACAATGTGCCACACACCCCATTGGGCATCCGCAGGGCGGGTTGCCACACACCCCATTGGGCATCCGCAGGGCGGGTTGCTTTCTATTACTTTGTATTTCTCAAACGCCGGAAATGCATCCGCGGCCATTTTTTGGTGGTTTTTGGCATCCGCAGTGGTCCTTCGCAAGGGTTCTCCCGCATCCGCAGGGGCATCCGCAGGCATCCGCGCGTGCGTTGGCAGATATGTGAATCAAAATGGCTGGTTTTCCGGACCTTGCCTTGCGAGGTTGCTGCCTAGGTTGATAGAAATCGCAAGGGCTTGTAACCATTCATCCTGATTTAAATTTTCCTCCTTGCAATATCCTCTCGAAAATTATAAGCTTCGAAACATGGTGCGTTTTAGCCATCCTTTGTTTGGGGGTACCTATCCAGTGTCAACCTCTGCAATTTTATAGACGACCTTGGTGTCAGCGCTTCTATAGAGATTTCATGGCTCCGCTACCATGTGAAAACACGAGCGCGGCGTGGCAGCTCTTTTTCACAGCTCGGACTTGAGCCAAACCACACAGGTTGGACAGCTCAGTCACTCTTCTTCTTGGAAGAGTCGTGCAGAGTAAAACGCAGTGACACTCAAACGTTCTCAAACTACTTCAAAAGAGTTCTCAAGCTTTAAAAACGTTCTTCCAGCTTCTCCAAATAAAACGTCTGCAGCTCAAACTCACAAATACCTTACAAAACTCCTGCGAAATACAGTCACAACTTTTTTTTTTGGTCGGCACCCGTTGCCTTTCGGCGGGTCGCACTTGAGACTCCCGAGTGGACCAGCAGGGATTCGAACCACCACCGGCAATCTGTCAGCGCTGGCAAGACCAACGCCATACCAACTGAGCCATCGGGTCGCCTTGCCAAATACAGTCACAACATCAAGTTCCTAGGACATGGGTCAAACAACATCCAAAAATACCACAAACCACAAAAACAAACGAAAATCCATCTCCAAGCTCTTCCATGCACAAACTGGTTCCATTTTGTTCCAAATTGGTTCCTACCTGGTTCCTATAGGTTCCTATGGGCTCTCTAGTTCACAGATCGGTTCCTACAAACTTAAAATGGTTCCTTAACTGTTCACCTGCACATACATTGTTCCAAGATAGGTTTAAAGATGCTCAAGTAGGTTCAAGCAGTTCAGTTCACAAAAAAGGTCTTCGCATGACGCAAGTGGATCAAAGGTGGGGATTGTTTGACCATCAATTTTTCAACGCAACTGAGGAGGACCCGAGTCGCCGTGAGCTGTCCTCGTGCCTCGGGCAGGCCTCAGTAAGCCTTGGAGCGCCTCGAATGCCAACAAACCTGCTTCATCATGGGTCAAAACATGGCTGCGATAAAGGGGCCTTGACAGTAAATCTAATTCAAGCTTCAGAAAGTATTGTGATCCTGGAGACTCATGACTCCCTGTCAACATGAGACAGAAAAAGCGGTGTATGATCTTCGATTCTGGCAGTCAAGTGCTTCGCTGGTTGAAGAATGGAACTTTATGCTACTAGTAGACATACGCCTCGGTTGTGCGAGCATCTGCAAAAAGGGTTGTCGGGCACATTCCCTAGGAGTTTTTTTTTGGCGCCGCGATATTTCTTTTCGTTTTGGACAATTTGTGACAGAAGCCATTTTTTTAGTTTTAATTTCTGGGAGACCACTTCTATTGTTTCATTAGGAGAAAAAATGACTTCATTTTTGGGATCAAATTTTAGCTTCAAATTGAGCCAAAATCTATCTTTCTTGGAGTTTGTGGCAGGTAATTCCTGATTGACTTGTGTTGGACGCGACAGGATGCGAGCAGAGTGAGTTGCTGCTGCTCTGCTGTTGTTCTGCAAGCATGATTCCGGCAGCTTCGCTCTGAAACAAACCCCTTGCCACAGGCTGCTCCATGATCGTGTATCCATGAGTTGACACATGCTGGTACTTCCAAGTGTCTCCAAAGTTGCTGGGGTTTGGAGAAGCTTGTTTTGGTGTCTTGAAAGTGTCATGGTGTGGCGTGGCATCATGGGCACGAAATTTGGCGACAAGCGTGTCAATGATTTGGATTTGCTTTCAGGTTATGTAGTTAGAGTTGCATGCTTGCACCGCGAAATCCATGCAGGCGGATCTGCATGCAGCTCGCTTCCCGTACGTCTTGATCATCTATTCTTTACCTGTCGTTTTTGTTTGCAATGCTTTGTTCTTCTTCCTTCTGCTGTATTTATGTACAAACCCCAAAACAAGCTTTGTTAATGTCTGCGCGCAGCTCCTTTCTGAGGAATGAGCACTTTTTTCGTAACACCTTCGATGTGCTGTGTTTTCACATACAAACTCCAGGCACTTTGAAAACATCTCTGTGCTGCATTCTATTGGAGAAAGCCATGCCACACCTTCGATCTGCTGTGTTTTCATATGCACAAACTCCAATCAAACCTCAATTCTGTGCAGCGGATTTTTTTTTCCCTCGGGTTTGGCCGATGTCGCACTGTGGCTCGGTCCTAACATGAATATAAGCAGTTAAAAACGAATTTGTACACGGACCTAGAAGGCCCAGAAGTGCGGGCAAATCACAACGAACCAAAACAAAAAACAGAAACAAAAACGAAAAGACGATCCGCAAATCTCCCAGCCAGATTTGCGTTTCGTCAAAGCGAAGAACAGCAAAAAAACATGCGAAAATGAATTAAGTACCACGACATTTAAGCAGACACGAAGGCCTAGCCCGGAAGCATGTCTGTGAAAAACGCAAACCCAAGTACACCTCGTGTGTACCCAAATCAACGTTTTCGTTAAATCACTACGCCAGACTACTGTGTTTGCAGCTCCGCAGTTACTTACTTCCCCACAAAGTCAAATAAAGGAACTTGTTCCACCCCGACTCCTAAGTGCACGTCAGACTCCTTCTTTTCTCTCCAGACGCCACACACAACGGAACAGGTCAACAAGATCCAAGGCAGGCACACGGCCACAAACCACAAACAAAGAAAGGAAGCAAGATGTTCCAGTGTGGCTACTGTTTCAAGTGCCCTAGGCCCTAGGTGACACTGCAGTTCAGTTCTCTTCGGAACACTTGACACCACTCCCTTGAGCCGATGTCTCAACTGGGAAACTCGATTCCAGGTTTCCAATACACAACCTTTCCTCAAAGGTTGTTGAAACAATTCCGAACTGCTATGATATACAAAATCACCTAGTCACAAAACGTCAGAAACATTTCCAAAAGTTCTCAAATCAAACTGGCTCTCGTCCAAACGCAAGTAACCAGCTAGCCGGTGTTACTAGTCTCTACCAAACGTCTAGACTAGTCACACGGCTAGTTAAGAACGAAATGATTCACTCAAATTCTTTTACAAAATCCTCTTGCAATACAGAACAACATGGAAACCTCATGTTCCATCTCCAAAACAGTTCTTCACTCAGAGATGTCTTCTCATAGTTCCAAACCGTCGAGGAGAGTAGAATGTTCTGCTCGACTTCTCAGCCAATATCCAGTCATAAACAGTCATAGCGCTAAAGTAGTTCGCTTACTGTCATAACCAAAAGTCAGCAACAAGTCACAGGCATAAAGATCATAATGCAGCTCTCCAGATCAAGTATCCGGAGGTTGAATAAGATACGTAGGCATTGTCCTCACAATGCCGAAGTATCTCACATACTCAAAAGATCTGCTTGACTTCTCAGCTAATGTCCAGTCATAAACAGTCATAGCGCTACTGCAATAACCAAACGTCAGCTATAAGCCACAGATATAAAGATCACAAAGTAGATCTCCAGATCAAATACCCAGAGGTCAAAGAAGATACGTAGGCATTGTCCTCACAATGCCGGAGTATCTCGCACACTCGCAAGAGGTAATCAATAGGCTTCACAAACATCTCAGATGTACGAAGCAATGACAAGAATCGAAATGGATGATCCAAAAACTATCTCAGTTAGATTCATACTCCTCCAAGAGGTCAAAGAACTTCCGAGATCGATGGAATCATAGCATCCCGACTCAATTGCATAGCGAATGCTTCTGGAAGCATTCGCTCAGTATCATAAAGCTAAATAAAGCTCCAAACTATACTTAAAGTGTCTTGAACTCCGTGTAGATTCACTCAGACCCACAGGTCGATATCTCAAAGCAACTCCGGCAGCTTCAAATACTATAAAGCAATATCGAAACTGCTCAAGTCTGTTGCAGACATCTTCCCATAGTCCAGTTCCACTACCAAATACTCAATGAATGGCAGCTCGCACCAAAGCCAAGTTGTAACCCTGTAAGGGACACAAACTTTCACACCCCCTTTCGAGATGTCATTCATTCTACTCTGTACACACATACGAAAGTCACATCCAGCATGAACTTCGCCATACCTTCAAAGTCTATTGGTGAATACAAAGTCTTCACCAATAGGCTTTGACATTCCATCAGTGCAGTACATCTTCAAGATAATGTCGAGGACTTGTTTGAGGTGCTCGTAGATGTTCTTCATCCACCAGCAAAATGAAGTCCAAATTCTTCTGAAATAACTGTCTCTCAGAATTCAACTGATTTCAGTCCACCTTCAGCTTGGAAGCCCGGTTGAAAGCAAGATAGAATTAATCCAATTCTGGATGATTCTCAAAAATAGAAACAGTTGTCTTTCCAATGCTTCGCTCTTCACAATGAAATAGTCGATCCATATCCATAACCATCGCCATCGCTGATTTCAGCAATACTCCAGGGATATCTCCAGAAGCAAAACTTCCACCAATCTTCAGCCAGTCGAAAATCATCAATTCAGAATCCATCAATCGTACCAGGTATCTCTTCAGAGCGATACCTATCTTCCAATACTAGATCATCAACTGATCGAAGGAACCATGGCGTCAATTCGCGACCAACTACGGTGCTGTTTGTGGTTCCCTAGAACAAACGAAAAACCAACAACACACACACACGAGATCCAAGACGAAGACAGACGAAGCACTGTCGGAGTCAACACAAAAACAAAATAAAAACAAAAAAAAACAAAACAAAAACAAACAAACAGCAACGCCCCACAAAAAACACGCCCAAGAGACACACCACCCCAGCAACCATAACACCCCAACGCCCCCCCCCAGACCCCTCCAGAACGGCACACCCCCGCCCGACAAAAACCGCGGCCCCCCGCCCCCATCGGTCCCCCCAACACCGAAACGCGCCTCACCGCTACACCTTCCAGGGCATTCCCGCATACCCCCTCGCACCCCGACCCCCACCACTCCCCCCCCCCCCCTTCCCCCCCAAAAACAAAGGCCGACTGTTTCAGCTAATCCACATCCTCCAATGGAAGATAAGCGTGTCAGACAAGCGAAACTGTCGTCAGTTCAAAATACTCAGACAAAACTCCACATTCGTGGTATCACTAGTCTTGAACGTGAATACATTGATGTACCACGCAAACTCAGCTTCAAACAAGCTATATACTAAATGTGCTGAGCTTCGGACACGCTAGATACCAAGCGCTTTAAGTTTCGGGCACGCAGGGTACTAGATGCACTAAGCTCAGGGCAAATCTCCAAGGCTGGACCTTGTCCCCCTTTTGAGATAAAGTCCATCAACCTTCAAAATGAATTCTGGCCATCATAAAAGCTGATCTATTACATAGTCAAACAAAGAAAACAAATACCAAAACACTCTACAAGCATACTACTTACAAACACATGAACCGCGTCAGGGGAATCTATTCCACTGACATCAAAGGCAAAGCAACCACTAAAACGCTCAGATCAAACACAAGATCTTACATGGGTTTCCATCAGACATTTAGCCTGGATCCTCATTGATTCTTCTTTTGTTCAAGAATCGGATCTGGCCATGTCATCATCTGGAAAAATGGCGACAGACAAACATAAGTCAAAAAAATACAAACCACCATCAACAGTAAAACAATCAAAATGCACAAACTCACAACGAATCCACAAACGTGTTCATGTGCAGCACATACATGAGACCTTTCCTACCAAGAGTTGATCCTTCCAGGATACAACTCACATCCATGTTCATGTGCAATACATGCATGAGACCTTTCCTACCAAGAGCTGATCCTTCCAGGATACAACTCAACTCCACAATGCAAGCTTCTCACCCCCTTTCAAGATCTGCTTCCCTTCTCTCCTTTTTGCAGCGCAAAAGGATCCAGAGTGATCATAGCGAACACGTGCAAACTAGAGTGAACCTCGAGCTGGCCAGCGGTTGGCAAACCAATTACCAACTATTCTCTCTACTGCACAAACTGCCAGGAATTAACAAGATATACAGACCCTGGACTCCATCCAAAGAACAGGAAACGGATCCCTTTCACAGCACTCAATAGAGGACCTCTGAGAATGCTCCAGCCATTCTTGTCCTTCTAATAGATACGGCGGAACTGCTGCTTGCCGTCTCTCAGCATGCCGAGTCCATTCGGGGCCCACAGGGCCGTAATGGCTGAAACCTGGTCGCCACGATAAGGAGTGGGTGAAAGCGTTCGTAAAGCGCCACTGCCTGGGTCCTTCGTGACTATCCCAGTTCTCTGACTGGGAGTTGAAATACCCATCGGGGCAGCGGGACGCGGTCCACCTGGACGCTCTGGGCAATAAGCCATGAACAAAGAATCCGGTAACGTTGGCGGCGGGGGCAGCCCCGCACCTACTCCCGCAGGCATTGAATGTCCACTGGCAGGTGCTGCATGCATTGGGTGTCCACTGACAGGTTCCGCAGGCAATGGATATCCACTAGCAGGTGCCGCCGGCATCGGAGGTCCACTGGCAGGCGCGGCAGCTGTCTCTGTCGGCCCAACCATGCCAGGAGGATTGAAAGGTGGGTTCGGTGGAAAGAATGCACCCATATCCGGCGTCTCAGGTGTGTCCCTATGGATCCCTTCCGGTGTCCCCATCACACGGACAAGCTCCTTGAGGTGTCGGCTGACTTCCTCAAAACCGCCCTGAAGACACTGTCCAAGCTTTTCACCCTGAGTCTTGATCTCTTCCCGAACAGCTTTGACATTGTTTTCGATAGTTTCACTCCCCGACAGGGCCCACTTCCCAGCATGGGAGAATTTGTCGAATGCTTTCAACAATTTCACAATCTCGGCACTCTGGTGTGACACCGCTCCCGTCACGGCAGCAGTACCATATGTCTGGGCCCTCAACTGCTCTCGAAGCTCGCTGAATCCTTTCGAGAGCTCTTTTCGGGCGTCACCAACATTTTCCACAGCCAGACCCAAGTCCTCTGTCAAGGTGGCGATCTTGGAAGCGCAGTCACAGATGTTCTTTGCCAGAGCATCATTTACCATCAAGACTGACTTCTCAGCTTCTCCCGGCAATGCCTCCAATGGTGGCATCTCTGCTCCTGGACCACCATCCGCATTCAAACCTGGGCTTCCATGGGCTTCGGTCGCTGCACGGCCACGCGACCGTGACCGCCCACGGTGTTCATCACCTTCTTCCCCATGAGCTCCATTGCCATGGGCACGGGCATCTCCATCGGCCGACATTCCTAGCAGTACCCGCTCAAGACGATTGCGCAGAGCTGACACTACCCTGTTCGACAGGCCCGGCTGGTGATAGAGCCGCATTCCCTGCACTCTTAAGGTCTCAAACATAAAACCATCAAAGCAATCAAACAACCAACCAACATGAGGTGCATGCTCAACAATACAAATAACTAATAAGACTGTTTCCCAAAATTCCAGATGCTACCAACATACCGGAATTTTGCGAACCAGTAGCACATGTCCCAACATGCAACCAAAGTCTGGATTCGTTTCCAAAGCAGCAAAACAGGGAAAACTGACTGTCCTTCTCTACAAAACACCAAAACAGTCACCATCCCTAAAACTAAAAACGAGTTCCCATGAGTTCACTGTGCACTCCCTGTTGTATGCAGCACAAACTCAAAAACAAATAGATTGACAAACATGCAAGTGTTCTGGAAATGAACCTGTCTCCGTGGTTTTGCAAGAACCCTTCAACAAGTCATTTTCGCAAAAACTGCACTCGCCAACTGACAAACTGACAAACAAAAACCTAACTGCAAAACAAGGAGCATTGCACAAAACACTCAAAATTGTTTGTGTTTCATTTGTTTGTTTCGTTTCGTTTGTTTCGTTTCGTTTAAAATTGAGATTCCACATGACTGCATTCCACACTCTTGCAACATGACCGCATCAAAATACTGAAATGTGCCAATCACCGATTGCACGCACTCAAGCCGCACTTTCCACCTATTTTTCTCACGCTTACCACTACTGCCAGAAACCCTATCGCCTACATCTGCCAAATCTATCACACAGCAATGGGTCACAGGTATTTCAACCTTGCAATGACCTGTGATATCTGCCTAAGATATGCTCACGCATCTCACAAATCTGCCTCTGCATTTCGGTTTCCAACTCTCTGAGATGATCACGGAACATTGCCATGATGTCTCGTTGGTTCGCATTCAGACGAACATCTTCAAGCAACGGCAAAAGCCATTCCATGAGAACAATCAGAGTCTGTACCAGTCTCAAGACGCTGGTCACCCTCCCTAAACCGATAATCCAACCAATGTAGCGTTCCTCCATTGCTTCACGTAATGGCCGGTTCTCACGACGGTTGTCCATTCTTAGTACAGATGGTATGGCGATACTTTTCTTGAGCTTAAACGCCTCGGTTCCACTCACAATCCAGTGGTTTCTCAACTTTTACTTTCAAAGACTTCTAGGTCAGTTGTCGGAGTCTCTACTGTCCAAACACTCCACTTGTGTCTCCAGGACCTACTCCAAACCTCAGCCTATCGAGATATTCTCAATGCTCATCTCCAGGCAAGTTGTCATCCCCGGCAATCAATTGACAAGTCACCTTCAACAAATGACCTACAGCCAACATGCCACAAAAAGAAGAGAAACAAAAACACACATCACTGCAAATCTCAGTACAGGCTGATCTCTTGACTGTGATCCTTGCCGCATACAGTTCCTCTGAACCAACGACCCATGACCCTACAGTCAAGCTCCAACTCCGCATGACAACTCCACATGTCCAAATTCAAAGTTTCCCCACAGCAATGCAAACTGTCCGTTCATCACATGAGCAACGCAGACCCTCCAGGCTGCCGAAGGAACTCTTTCTTCTTTCTCTTCCGCATTTCAAACTGGGACTCAAAAACTATACCTAAGACTCCATGGTCTGCCCGATTGCTATACTTGGACCCTGACCGGTTAAATGAACTTAACAGCCATCTCACTAATGCGGTACAACAAGCGCCCTTTGCTGTCCCACTCTTCACATTTCACAGGTCCATGCCAGCGATACTCGGTGGGTTTGGTCTTCTCCAATATTCCACTCTCAACCTTTTGAAGGTACCCGAGCGCAAAGACTTCCATTTCCATCACCGCATAGTCATAGTCTTTCTGATGGTGTTCACCCTTCAAACCTTCAGGCGTCCAATCCATAAAGTACTGGGCACGATCCACAGCCTCCTTAGGTCCCAAGCGCAGGCCAAAGCGACCAGAATATTCATCTGGAAACACCTCATTGCCTTTGTTCAACTCTTCCAACTGCTTAGGCGTCAAAGCAATCCAGAGCTTGAGCGACTCCATGTTTGAAACGCACACACACAGCCACGGTCTCAGAGCTCTTGACACAAAACAGTCACAAACAGCTGCGGAAACATGAGTAGAGGTTTATCCAAAGCTCATACTCTTGAAAACCAAAACTCCCACACTTCTCATGTGCAAACATCACAAGACTGACCCAACGGCTTTCTCTGTCGCTTCCAGCTTTACCTCTCTCAGCCAACGACCTTATACACCTCAAACAGTTCAACGTTTCAAGCCCCGGCATCAAAAACAGAGCTAAACGGGTCATTTCTTTCCAGGCAGCCAACCGCAGAGCACAAAAGCTATTTCTACTGACGTCTCCTCCTAAACCAGCAAACTATGGCCTAACTAGGATCATTCAGCCCAACCTCTCTGAGCAGGTCTTCCTCAGCTGTCATCTCCGGGACGTCACTCACACTCGTCAACTCATCGTCCGAGTTGGCACGTGTATCACAGTGACCTTCCTTCCCAGACGTCGACATTGTCGCAGCATCAATCAACGGTGGCTCCCTTCTGACGCCCGCCACACTTTCTTCCGCATCAATGACAACAGGTGCGGTACAGGTAGCCGCGTCAATGGGATATGCTCGACGCCGAACAGCTTTCTCTTCCGCATCATTGACAACAGGTGCGGTAGCCGCGTCAGTGGGATATGCTCGACGCCGCACAGCTTTGGAAGACTGGCCCTTCTTGTCGAAGCTATTCTTGATCACTGGTTGTTTAGCGCGAGACGTTACAGATGTTGGCTCCTGCTTAGAGACTTCCTTCTGTTCTCCCCGATCGGACATGGCAGCCAGATCTACCTTTGACCTTCTTGAACAATACTTGGCGTCATCAGTGACAAGCATGACTTCCACCTTCAATCACCCACAGTGTACTCCAAAAAAAAACAAAGTTTCATGCGTATTGGGCTCAAAAAATCAAATCTACCTTCAGATTGAGTAACACTGCCATGACAACTCAGAAAGCGCTCTTAACATGCTCATCTCAGTCACCTGATACACCTTCTCTTATCACTCTTCTAAAGACCAACTGAGTTCAAGACCCAAGACGTGCCTCAGTTGTTCGCAAGAACCATATACCTGACACCATCAGTTCCCAACCTTTGCACCTTGATCCAATACCTCAGTGTCCGAGGATGTCAAACCTGGCAATCTGCTGCCCCACCCTCAGGGAGTTCCAAGTTACAATCTTGCAGCAAGTTACTTACTGTCACTTCCTACTGCCGAAACGAAATTCCTACGTCTAGGAACGCTCCATCCATGCAAACATCTTCAGATACTCCAGCGTAGCCTTGCACTAGTGACCCTACGCTAGCAATACGTCACACCGTGACACAGACCCCTACCAGAATACTGCCAAGACCACATGGACGCCTTCCACAGACTACGCACCTACACAAGGTAAAAATAAAACTTGCTCTGACAGAATCCACTGCCAACACAAACTCAACTCCTCCGTCCAAGTCACAAGTCCTGCCCAGGGCTGACAAATTCTGTATGTTCTCCTACAGGTACCACTGTCGACAGCTTACCATGGATTCACTTCTGTCCAGCCTACCAAGAACAAACCCTGCCGAATCTTGCCCAACTTGCAAACGAAGAGTCGTTCAAATAAAACGATACGTCCACGATCCTCATGATCCGTAAAAATCTATACAAAAACTAAAACAGGATCCCAAAGTCACCTGAACCCAAACAGACTCAAACCAACTTCACACTCCCTAGTGACCTTATACTTTCAGACCATCACCTCCTGTGAAACAGGTGCACCTTCGTACGAGCTCATCACTGCCTCGGCGCCCAGATCACGGAGCTCCAATACCCAAGATCCCAATCTCACCTTAGATGACGTCCTTAGCAACTTGTCACAAACAAGGGTCAGCGGAAGATGGTGTGGGCAGCCCTTCTTTCAGGGCTCCGCTGCCATGTGAAAAACGCAAACCCAAGTACACCTCGTGTGTACCCAAATCAACGTTTTCGTTAAATCACTACGCCAGACGCAAACACCTACTGTGTTTGCAGCTCCGCAGTTACTTACTTCCCCACAAAGTCAAATAAAGGAACTTGTTCCACCCCGACTCCTAAGTGCACGTCAGACTCCTTCTTTTCTCTCCAGACGCCACACACAACGGAACAGGTCAACAAGAACCAGGGCAGGCACACGGCCACAGCCCACAAACAAAGAAAGGAAGCAAGAAGTTCCAGTGTGGCTACTGTTTCAAGTGCCCTAGGTGACACTGCAGTTCAGTTCTCTTCGGAACACTCGACACCACTCCCTTGAGCCGATGTCTCAACTGGGAAACTCAATTCCAGGTTTCCAATACACAACCTTCCCTCAAAGGTTGTTGAAACAATTCCAAACTGCTATGATATACAAATCACCTAGTCACAAAAACGTCAGAAACATTTCCAAAAGTTCTCAAGTCAAACTGGTTCTCGTCCAAACGCAAGTAACCAGCTAGCCGGTGTTACTAGTCTCTACCAAACGTCTAGACTTGTCACACGGCTAGTCAAGAACGAAATGATTCACTCAAATTCCTTTACAAAATCCTCTTGCAATACAGAACAACATGGAACCTCCTGTTCCATCTCCAAAACAGTTCTTCACACAGAGATATCTTCTCATAGTTCCAAACTACCGTGGAGAACAGAATGTTCTGCTCGGCTTCTCAGCTAATGTCCAGTCATCAGCAGTCATAGCGCTAAAGTAGTTCGCTCACCACAATAACCAAACGTCAGCAATAAGTCACAAAGATAAAGATCATAATGCAGCTCTCCAGATCAAGTATCCGGAGATTGAATAAGATACGTAGGCATTGTCCTCACAATGCCGATGTATCTCACATACTCAAAAGATCTGCTTGACTTCTCAGCTAATGTCCAGTCATAACCAGTCATAGCGCTAAGGTAGTTCGCTTACTGCAATAACCAAACGTCAGCTATAAGCCACAGATATAAAGATCACAAAGTAGATCTCCAGATCAAATACCCAGAGGTCAAAGAAGATACGTAGGCATTGTCCTCACAATGCCGGAGTATCGCACACTCGCAAGAGGTAATCAATAGGCTTCACAAACATCTCAGATGTACGAAGCAATGACAAGAATCGAAATGGATGATCCAAAAACTATCTCAGTTAGATTCATACTCCTCCAAGAGGTCAAAGAACTTCCGAGATCGATGGAATCATAGCATCCCGACTCAATTGCATAGCGAATGCTTCTGGAGCATTCGCTCAGTATCATAAAGCTAAATAAAGCTCCAAACTGTACTTGAAGTGTCTTGAACTCCGTGTAGATTCACTCACACCCACAGGTCGATATCTCAAAGCAACTCCGGCAGCTTCAAATACTATAAAGCAATATCGAAACTGCTCAAGTCTGTTGCAGACATCTTCCCATAGTCCAGTTCCACTACCAAATACTCAATGAATGGCAGCTCGCACCAAAGCCAAGTTGTAACCCTGTAAGGGACACAAACTTTCACAATGTCCACTTAAGCGTAGATGCGCCAAAGCTGTGCATAATAAGTCCAGGGCAGCGAATTATGCCTCTCTCAGCGTCATCTCAGAAATGTGAAACTGCAAATTGCTTGAGCTCCGCCAGTGTACTTCTCAGCAGCAGACAGCGCTCGCAACGATGAAAAGCGTGCTCAAAACGGGCACCAATCGCGTACTCAGGAGTTTTGCCATTTTTATCTTCGGCAACATTACTCTCGATGCGAGTCATTATGGACAAATACACCGAAAACAGACTCAGAGACAAGAAACGAATTCGGACCGAGACAGAACAAGACAAAACCCCCGGAGGAGGACAAAGAAAAGGAAGAGGGGCAAAAAATACGGGCCCGAGGGGGCGCCAAAAGAATGCCACCTTAGTGAAAATTGCTAGTTGCTTCTGTGAAAGTTTGTGTCTCTTACAGGGTTACAACTTGGCTTTGTCTAGCGAACCTGCAACAACGGTGGTGGTTCGTATCCCTTCTGGTCCACTCGGGAGTCTCAAGTGCGACCCGCCGAAAGGCAACGGGCGCCGACCACAAAAAATGTGTCTCCATCCGAGAGGGGCGGTAAATAGCCGGCCGAAGCCATGGACCAGGCTGCGCGGCAGTGAGTCTCACTGGTTATCCAGTGATGCTCCCCTGTCCGACCCTGGGGCGCCCGCGAGCAGCACAAGTCTGCCTACATGGTGCGAGCTGCCATTCATTGAGTATTTGGTGTGGAACTGGACTATGGGAAGATGTCTGCAACAGATTTGAGCAGTTTCGATATTGCTTTGTAGTATTTGAAGCTGCCGGAGTTGCTCTGAGATATCGACCTGTGGGTCTGTGTGAAAGTTTGTGTCCTTGCAGGGTTACAACTTGGCTTTGGTGCGAGCTGCCATTCATTGAGTATTTGGTAGTGGAACTGGACTATAGGAAGATGTCTGCAACAGATTTGAGCACTTTCGATATTGCTTTGTAGTATTTGACGTAAAACTTTGCACCGCTAAGTTGTGTCTTGAAAACCAAAACAAAACCTATCGCGATCAAAGTTACCCAAAGGCTTTTCCACAAATAAACAAACGTGAGTCAAACTTTCCGTGCTCTCTCGCTCAAATCACTCCAGACAACAAGCAACGCTCCAACACACACTCTGTTTCTCTCGCTCGGGCTTGAGCCAACGAATGTCGTTGGGTGTTCAGTTCAAATACTGTTTAAAGGTGACAAAAACCAAGGAGGGGTTTTTGTCTAAACTGCAAACTGGATTCCAGTCTTGACGAAATTCCGAAAAGCGATCCACTGAGGATCAAAAGCTTTCATTCGGTTCTCAACCTGTTGAAATGTTTCCAAACTGTTCAAATAATGTTCGGTTTCCTACAAAAACATCACAACTCTCAACTACAAAACGAGACGAGTGCAACCGCAGTGTCGGTTGTGCTCGTTGAGCGTCATGAGATGCTCTATGAAGCATCGATCATCCAAAAACGTCCAAAAGTATATCTTCTACAGATGATATTCGGTCAAATCAAAACTACAAACTACGATCTGTCCATTCACAATCGTTCCAAGTCAAAATAGGCTCGTCCATAGACGATACTTGGTGAAATCAAAACTGTGCAACGTCACTGATCTCTCAGCGCTATACCAGGTAGGATTTTCACACCCCCTTTCGATGAGAGGTCAGTATGGAGTCTTCGTCCAATACGTAGTGCAGTCAATGCAATGCAATCCAGAAAGTCATGGCGTCCCATCACCATCCAGAAAAATCTAATCCTCTGACATACCTGCAATAGAAGAAGTTGACGAAGCAGTTCTTCGCTGACGAGGTACTGAATCTCCGAATAAAACCTGTGTAGAATGTTCCATTGTACAACATGCAGTGCACCTTGCATATTCAGTCACCGGTAGACTCTTGAAAGTACGACAAAATCGGGTCAAATGAAACTTCTGTCCTTGTTCAGAAGCAAAAATACATTGCCCAATCTCAAAAGTCGAAGATGAAATACGGCAGATTTCACAAATTGTAAGCCCTCTCTTCACATTGTCCCAATCTGGATAACAACGACAACGGCGATCAAGATGATAACACCTCTCCGCAGTTCCAATGTACAAATGATAAGAAGACGAAGTCTGAGCTCTGTGCATTTGTCTGAAGTCTGACGTCTCATCCGATGTAGCCTGAGTATATTCAGCCTGAATTGTCGCATCCCTCAACTCTGGACTAACTTTCTCAATAACTGTCTTACGTTCCAGTGCTCCACAAAGCCAGAATATAACAACTGTCCCCAAAGATCCAATCATCACTCCAGTCAATGCAGAAAATAGCACCACAATGAGAAGCTCATCCATGGCTGGCGAACGCGGCGCGGCCGGCCCGGGCTACACGAAAAAGAAAACACACACACACAACAGAACAAAACAACTGGAGTGTGAGCGTCCTGATGCGAGCACTCTCTCAACGGAGTTGATAGGCTCCTGAAACTAAACTGGTGTCATCATCTGATTCCTGATGACAAAACCTGAGAATTCACTTAGTGAAGTCTTCACTGAAAACTGTGCCTGACAATCGAATGTCCCTGAATCCGCTGTGAACCATGCAAACATGCAAATTCCACTGAACGGTTCAGCTGAAAAAGAAAACTGTACTTTCCTGAAGTCAAACTGCTGACATGAAATGCAAACTGATGCAAACTGCAGTCAATGACAAACAAAATCACGATGTTTCTTCCTGTTGATCAATCCAACGAAGTGCAATAGCACGACAATAGAATCTGGCAAACTTATATGAGTATCTTTCCGTCATCGAATAGTTGACCTGATTCAATGGAGCGTGGTCCTGAGTACATTTACACTGAAATCTCTTTCCAAGACCTGTGGCAAGTACTTGATCCGAACATGCAATGCGAAAGACTTTACCAATGGGCTGTCCCTGACTGGTTTCCAAACCCATGGCACATGCAGCACAATCCGCAAACTTTTGCATGTCGTGGTCAGTCAGAAACTTCTTCAATCTCTCGTCTGACCAAAAACGGTTCGACTTCGGAAGCTCCAGAGTCACAGCACTACACACATTGCTCATGCCCTTGATATATGAAACATATCTCTTGCAATGATCAAGAAGCCTGAAATACGCATCCTGAGCAGGTTTCCTGTCTTTCTTGGATAAGTCCAACAAAGGGCTACCCCCAGTACAGGGAAGAGAAATGTGTACCTGAATCAGTTTCTGTGAATCCGCACTACCGGAAGATCCCTCAGTAAAGCTCTTAAAGAGCTTATAGGCCTGACGTTGAGTTGACGGAAGCTCCAAACCGGCATGAATTCCAATGTAACTGCATCCAAACTCCCTAGAAGCATTTTGAATCACTGAGTCAACACCACAAGCTAACTCCAAAATCAAAAGATTTCCACCTGAAACAAACATGGTCATACTTCCATCTTCAGACACGTTGCAAACACCTGAATGAGTTGGAGTACGAGATCTACCTGAGTTCTCACTGAGGCTTGGACTGACTTCGGTCCCATTACCAGGACCTGCAGCATTCGCAGCAGCCGCAGGGGCTGGATGTGCAGCTTGGGCTGGAGTCGTAGGCGCCGCTTGAGGTGTCTGTCCCAAACGAAGCTGACCCGTTCCGATGAGTCGGAACAATCGCAGATTCACCTGCGAGTTCAGCAGCCCACTCCCTTGGCATGCCACACAAACCTCTGTCTCTCCTCCCACTGGTGCTGGCGGTGGTGTCGGTGGCAATGGCGAAATCACCGGAGCCTGTGCCCATTGATGCACACTCGGTGTAGGTCCCTCTCCTGCCACAGCGGAATCTCCTGCTGGAGATGTAGGTGTCGGAGCTTGCGAGCTCACCGGCGTCTGCTGGTGCACTGTCAGTGCTGACAATCTCCCACAACCTTGTGCTGCAACAAGATTGGCATCACCTTGTCCTGCATTGTCTGTCACCGGGGTCACGAGGTCCACAGTCGTGGGTGGCGCCTTTGCTGCTTCAGCTTTCGCAGGTGCTGAACCTCGGGCTGCAGCATCTTTGAGAGCTCTTTCTTCCGCAGGCCACAATGCCCTCTCCTCAACCGCTCGTTTCGGCGATGGTGTCTTTGGGATTGGCCTCACAGCCTTCCCCCAACCGAACCACGAGGTGCCGCTGGTCCTTCAGGAATCTCAGCCTCCTCACTGGTCCTCTTCTGTGGAGTAACTGGCTTAGCTGCTGCCTTCTTTGGAGGCGTAGTTGGTCTCCTCGGCGGTGTAGATAATCTCTTTGACCTTGACTTCAAAGCCTCTTCTGTCAACCGTCCTCCTTGAGGTTCATCTTGACTGAACTTAGGCGGCAACCTTGGTCTCACACTCGAAGGTGGGAGTCCAGGACGAGAGCGTGCCAAACGAGGGCTCCCCTGAGGCGGGGGAGGAGGTGGTGGTGGTAGTGCTTTCTTTGGAGCAACACCCCCAAGCACCGACATAGTCCCAAGGATGGCACCTCCAATCTGCGAGGCACTGTCATCTGGACCAATCTCATCTGCTCCCAATCCTTCACCAGAAGCTGAGGGCACCGAGCCCATATTCCCCTGGAGTCGCACCCTGGGGCGCGTTTCTTCAGGACCCACAAATTCGATTGTCCCTTGTGTCAAGCTGACTCGACGAGTTCTCCTTGGACAATTGGCACTCAAATGTCCCTTCTCACCACACTGGTAGCAAGTGCGAGTCTCAGTAGGGTACCTGGAAAAACCTGACTGTCCAGCTCGAAACTTCTGGTCCTTCTCAATCGGCCTGACTTCCATTACCTCTCTTCTGCCTGAAATAGGATCGAAAAAGGATCGAATTGGCGCTTCTCCTCCATGAGCTGGGATCTCGAAAACTGGAGCGGGCTGAGCACGCTCTTCCCTGGCAGCTTTCTGGATCTCTTCCCACTTCGCCTTCTGGCGTCGCCTTGTCTCCTGGTTCTTGAAGCGGTTCTTCCCGGGCACCTTGGCTGTTGTCCCAGGCTCTTGTTTCACTTTGACAATTCTCTTCCGAGGCATCAACTTCGCAGCTGGGCGCTTCGGCATCTTCTTCACCTGGGGTCTCCTCCCAGATCCCGAAGAAGTTCCACCTGCAGGCTTCTCTCCTGAAGTTGTAGCTTGTCCACCTGACACTGCTTCCTTGGTGTCCGGTGTTCCCGAAACAGTCACAGCTGGCTCCTGAGTACCTGATGCATCTGCTCCTTCTGGTGCAGTTTCAGTGACTTCCCTAACTCTTGCATCTCTTCTCATCACCTCACCAGTATCTGGATCCTTGCGAGGATTCCCTGTCGTGTAATCGACACGAGTCAATCCAGACACCATAGACTTGCTGTCCTCTTCTTCACCTGCCATCTGCGCGATAGCAGGACTTGGAGTTCGCGGGTCGGTCAAACTTGCTTGAGCAACCACAGCTTTCACATGACGAAATGATCTCTGATCTCCTGAAATTCCCTGTTCTTCTTCCAAAACAAACAAAATCAAACGTTCTCCGCACAAAACGCAGTTCCTGTTTGACAAACATGAAATTGGTTTTGAATAACTGTTGTCACAAACGTCCAAGCAAAACCCAAGGATGTTCGAAATCAAACTGAAATCAACTTTCACAAATCCAAGCATGTTCCTGTAAAATAAAAACTTCTGAGTTGGCAAACACTTGGTAAAACAATCCGCTGGGTTCAAAGTTCCTGGCACATGCGACAAAAGCAAAACTTTGCGATCCATCAACTCCCTGAGCCAATAAACTTTAATCTCAATGTGTCGGCTCTTTCGTTGCAAATCAGATGCTTCGAGAAGCATTTTCCCTGACAAACTGTCGGTCTTGACGACCAGTGGAAACAAGTATGATACTCTCATAGAATCTTCGTCATCAGACTCTGCTTCGTCATACCAAGTCACCTGAGCGTCCTGAGGAATAATGTCAACCCATGGATACAAACGACCAAGCACAAAACCCAAAGTCCTGAGCAAGCCGATTCCTTCCTGAACACCTGACTGTAATGCAACAAGCTCAGCCTCACAGGAGGAGAGCGTCACAGCTGACTGGTGCCTGCTGAAACACTTCATCAAACACTGTTGAAAGATGAAGCAAGTACCTGAAACAGAACGACGTCCAGTACTTTTCATGGGTGCAAACCCAGCATCTGTGTACACTTCCACACCTTTCACATCGGGCAAAGCAAGCTCTTCTGATGGAAAACGCAATGCAACATCCATGTCAGTCATAAGATACCTGAGTACAACACGCAAACATTTTTCATGGGTCTCAAACGGTTGTGCCTGACCAGTTCCAAGCATGCTGACCAAAATCAACAAGTCTTGACGAGTTTGGCAATACCATGACAAACGACCTAGAACTCTGCGAAAACGTGCATGTCCTTCTGCTGACAATGGTTGGCTTCCTTCCTGTTCCAGAATGGGACGCAAATCCGGAAATGTTGTGCTTCCCTTCTTCAAATCAAACTCAGCAAAAGCTTCATCCAAGTACGTTGGATCCACCTGCATGTACAAAGCAGATGAGCCTGGCCTTCGAAAGATACTTCGACCAAGGAAACGCAAGTGCCCCCCTTTCAAACCAACGCGGCCAGTCTCTCGAACCTTGACATGAGCTGATAGTGCAGTCATAAGTGTCTTGAGAGCTGATTCCGAAGTGGTGGCAACAAGCAAATCATCGACGTACGCCATGATGACGATGGGTGCCTGATCTTTGCCAACCATTCGACCAACATACAAACAAGGCTCCACAGTACCTGAAACTACTCCAATGCTCTTGACAATAGATGAAAAGAAAACGATCCATGCCTGAGAGGCAATTCTCAAACCGTTGATGCCTTTCTCAGCCCATAGAAAAATTGGTTCTCCCTTCATAGTTGACATGGATAGTGGCATCCGGAGAATTTCTGGTCGCTCCAATGGTGAGTTCATAAACGCCTGAGAAACGTCCAAACCTGCCAAAAACATGGCTTGATTTCCAACACTCCACGCCCCACAGGCGACTCCAAGAACCATCCGGAGTGCCTCAATGCTGGGTGTTGGGCTAGAGATGCCCATACTTCTGGCAGACTGACCACTTGCAAAGTCCTTTGCAACGATCCTGGCGCGCACACCTTCCTGAGCTTCCTCTTTCTCGTTGGTCACCCACCTGGTGCCGATGATGCGCTGGCCACTTTCTCTTGCCACATTCTCGGCAAGAACCTGACCTGCACCAACAGCGGTGAGTCCACGAATCTCCTTCTGCATGGCCAAAAAGGTTCCTTCAGCTGGCAAGTCCCTGAGCGTGACATCAGACACGGCTCCACTGGGTTTCCAAAGCTTGATCTTCTGACCACAGAAATCCATGACGACAAACTCATTGCAGTAGCCATCGTACTGAATTGACTCCACTGAAAACCGATCTCGTTGAACAAGTTCTGGTGATGTCAACATACCCACATGATATGGCTGTGCCATGCAAACGTCAACCATGGGCATGTCGCCAACGTCCTCAGTGGCCATCTCAACGTCCGCAGGCTCGACTGGGTCCGGAGCCAAAGATGGAGAATAACCATCTCTCACCCCACCTTCCTGTACCGGAAGATCCTCCAGATCACCAAGCGATGGCTTGGCAGTTTCTCCTGACACAAACTCAGCTTGTCGCTTGCGACAATCGGCAGAGTGCCGGGTACCTGGAGCATTCATACCTGATTCACAACTTGGACAACGGCGCGTCGGGGTCATCCCAGCAGGCAAACCTGGGATGCGCGGCAATGGTCGTGAAGGCACGGCCACAGCCGGGTCATTGGGCTCAACTATTGGTAGTTGTTCCTCAGGCTTGTCGGGCAAAGCTGGCACTTCTCCCTTCTTCTGGTTACGGATCCAGTTCCAATAGCGCTCACAGCACTTCTTGGAATGTCGACCTTGTCGAGTGGCACATGAACTGCATCCTTCAGTTCGTCCATGAGCATCAACCCAGTGTCGTGGAGGCTGCACCTGATCTGGAAGTCGTGCAAACTCCTCTGGCAAAATCTCAATGGGTGCCTGATCAACAAGCGATGGACGATCACCTGAACCTGAGTGACAAACAAAACGTTCAATGAGATCTTGTGGATATTCAATCGGAAAAACAAGTTTCAAACTCTTGGCTTGGAAAAACTTCAGTTCATCAGCAATTTTCGCACAAACAAAATGAGCAAACGAGTTCCTGACAGGATACAAATATGCAGCAGTGACAAACCGTCCAATACTGTCAACACTTTCTGGGGTCTCTGCAAGAACCCTAGAGCAAAACATGGCGGAAATTCGAGTTCCTTCAGATGTGTTCCTGAGCAATTCCTTTCCAGTCTTTCCTGTGTTCTGGATCTTGCCGTGGAGGTTGTGCATAGCAGTCACATACCTGGAAGCGGCCTCCCAGGCAACCAAGCTGTCGACCAAATCCAATCCGGCCTTGGCCAGTTCCAAGCGCAAGACAGCAAGAGCTTCCTTGACTTCTCTCACACCACGCTCAACTGATCCAACCGTATCATGGTTCTGAGGTCCAGCTTTGTTCACAGTATACTCCCTTGGCAAACCAGATCTCCTCAGAACAGTTCCGACTTCGTCCTGAGCATCTGTCCTGAAATCAACTGGCGGTCCTTCCAAAGTCTCAAGCAATCCAAACTCAGCTAAGATCTGACGCAAATGCTGGCCTGTCACCTGAACATTCTCGCTCACCGCAGTGACACCAAGCAAACCTGAAAACACCTGACGCAGCAAAATCATCTTGAACTTGCTCTCAACCAAACCCAAAAAGAAGAAATCCACCTGAACTTCAAGGATTCTCTCACGCAAACTTCGTCTTGGTGCTCGAGAAACTCCTCTTCCCTGTTGGCATTCCAAACAGTGTGGATCAAACGGGTAATGGCCTCGAAGAACATGTTGACGCAACTTCTCCTGACTTGACAGCTCAACAGCTCCAACCATGCTAACTTTCAAACCCTCTGGCTCGACCACTGATGACTCAACCAACTCCATCGGCTGACTGCCATCCTTCAAGCTCGGTTGTGCTGCCCTGCATGCTCGTAGCCACGGAGTCCCTCCCCACAACAGCACGTCACTAATGAGCGTTCCACTGTCCTCGTGGTAGAGGTACGTCTCTCCAGGTGACTGAATCACACTCCAACCCTTCTTGACCAACTGAGTTGTCGAAATAATGTTGTGTGACACATCCCCAATACAACAGGCCAATTTGAATGATTGAGTTTTCTTCTTTCCAGATGCCCCAGTCACAACCTGAAATGCCAAACTTACCAAAACATTGGCCCTCATGTGAACTGGAGTCCCATTCGCTGCATAGTAGGTTTCCAATGCTCCTGCCGAATCCTCCTGAGCCTGGCAACGATACATGCCCTCATAGTTCTGCGACAGCACCGACGTGGCAGCTCCAGAATCTAACAACCACCAAGTTCCCTCTGAACTTGAAACCTGTGATGAAATGAGCGGCATCATAATCGCTTCTCCAGATTCTTGCTCCTCTTCTTGAGGTCCTTCGGCTGAAACTTCATGCATCTTTCCCTTGCGACCACCTTTTCCTCGTCCAGCTTTCGCTGCAGGCTTGGCCTTGGCTGCACCTGAACCTTTCCCAGTGCTTGAAGACGGAGAAGAACTTGCAGACTTCGGACTGCTGGCTTGGCAATTCGCGCCAATATGCCCGCTCTGTCCGCACTTGAAGCACTTCACACGACCCATATTCGTGCTGCAATCCTTCTGCATGTGTCCAGTCTTGCCACACTTTCGACATTTCACTCCTGAATTTTTGTTGATTGCGGCAGTGTTGAGCCACAGCTCACTCTCTGGATCCCATTCCCACTCCTCTTCGGCACCTTCGGCGTAGTAGTCCTGCTCATCTTCGTAGCCATAGTAGGTGCTCCAGTCACCTTCGGCTTCCAAGGCGTGCATATTGCGGCCTGATCCTCCACTTAGTTCTTGGAACAACCTCTGCAGAGGTTGTTCGAACTTCAGGGCTGCTGATCTGTAGTCAGTATAGCCCTCACCTGACGCATGCAAAACGACGTAGTTCTTCACGTCACTGGGCAAGGATCTCAGCAACATCAACGTCAAGTCGACCTGTTGCAAATCCAAGCCAGTCTTATCGCAATGCTGAGGCAAGGTATCGATCAACTTCCGATACTTGGACAAACCAACGTCCATCTGTCGGACTAGATCACTGATCTGTGTAGGGCCACTCTGTGCCTTAAACGTCTTGGACATGAACTCAGACCTGAAAAATGCAGCTTCCGCTCTTGATCTCAAACTGAACTCCTTTGCAAGCAAACGCAACGCCTCAAAACCAGACGTTCCTCGCACTGCCTGAAAAGAACCATCCATACCAATTCCTTCTGAATAGGCCTGTAGGATCATATGAGCTCGTGGATATTCCGCAAACGCCTGAGTTAAGATGGCCAGCAACCTAGCACTACGAAGTTGCTGTGCAGGTTTCAGATTTGTCATGTGCAGTTCGTGCGGCCAACTGAGCGCACTTTCAAGCTCCCACCCAAACGTATCACTTGCCAAGGCTACCCAGCTTCTCAAAGACTGAACATAGCCGGCAAAACCCAAAATCTCCTGTTCACGTGTCTTCCAAGTTCCATGCTCACACTTGGGCAATGGAGGAAGCCACTTCTCACTCTTAGTAAAGACATCTCTGTCATCCTGTGACGACGCTTCACCCTGAGTGTTCTGTGCAGTACCCTGCCCCTGACGAACTTCACTAATCAGTCTCTGAGGCGACTGCTGCAAACCTGGTGGCTGTTCCACAGTGTTCCTTGGAAAATTGGGTTGTGGACTGGTGGGTGGACGATCTCCAAATGATGACAAACCACTTGAGATAGAAGGTGATGTTTTCGCAACTGGTACCTGAGCTGGTTGTGATGCAGCTTGCTGCACCTGTGCCTGAGCAAACACATTCTGTTGATGAACTACCTGTTGTTGCAAACCATTCAACCTCATGTTAAACTCACCCATAGCCTGGTTCAAACTCAAAGACACTATTTGAGCTATCTGAGTCATCTGCGCAGTGGAGAAAACTTCTTGCTGTCCAGTTGGACTTCCTGGCATACTTCCACAACCACTGGCAGCTTTCGGCGGTGGGGGTGGTATAGAGGCATAAGGTGCAGTTGCCCCTCCAGGCAAACCTTGTCCGCCTTCCGGCGAGTTCATCCTGAAACGTTGAGGTCCTTGTGCAGGCTGTTGCTGTTCCTGAGTCGTAGGCGTACGAGTGGGACTTCTTTCCCTCTCTCCACGCTGTGTCGGTACCTGACCCGCACCGCCGCTTGCAGATGCGTCGGCCATACCTGAAACACAAACAAGATTCACGCAAGACCTGAGCAAAGTATAAACTCACAAACACGGTTCCTGGATCCACAGACAAACCAAGATCACACAGATCTGTGGTAGGAGCACGAAGCTCCGCTACCACGTAAAACTTTGCACCGCTAAGTTGTGCCTTGAAAACCAAAACAAAACCTATCGCGATCAAAGTTACCCAAAGGCTTTTCCACAAATAAACAAACGTGAGTCAAACTTTCCGTGCTCTCTCGCTCAAATCACTCCAGACAACAAGCAACGCTTCAACACACACTCTGTTTCTCTCGCTCGGGCTTGAGCCAACGAATGTCGTTGGGTGTTCAGTTCAAATACTGTTTAAAGGTGACAAAAACCAAGGAGGGGTTTTTGTCTAAACTGCAAACTGGATTCCAGTCTTGACGAAATTCCGAAAAGCGATCCACTGAGGATCAAAAGCTTTCATTCGGTTCTCAAACTGTTGAAATGTTTCCAAACTGTTCAAATAATGTTCGGTTTCCTACAAAAACATCACAACTCTCAACTACAAAACGAGACGAGTGCAACCGCAGTGTCGGTTGTGCTCGTTGAGCGTCATGAGATGCTCTATGAAGCATCGATCATCCAAAAACGTCCAAAAGTATATCTTCTACAGATGATATTCGGTCAAATCAAAACTACAAACTACGATCTGTCCATTCACAATCGTTCCAAGTCAAAATAGGCTCGTCCATAGACGATACTTGGTGAAATCAAAACTGTGCAACGTCACTGATCTCTCAGCGCTATACCAGGTAGGATTTTCACATTTGAAGCCGCCGGAGTTGCTCTGAGATATCGACCTGTGGGTCTGAGTGAATCTATACGGAGTTCAAGACACTTTAAGTATAGTTTGGAGCTTTATTTAGCTTTATGATATTGAGCGAATCTGGAAGCATTCGCTATGCAGTTGAGTCGGGATGCAATGATTCCATCGATCTTGGAAGGTCTTTGACCTCTTGGAGGAGTATGAATCCAACAGAGATAGTTTTGGATCATCCATTTCGATTCTTGACGTTGCTTCGTCCATCTGAGATGTTTGTGAAGCCTACTGATTACCTCTTGCGAGTATGCGAGATACTCCGGCATTGTGAGGACAATGCCTACGTATCTTATTCGACCTGTGGGTATTTGATCTGGGAGTCTATTTTGTGACCTTTGTAGCTGTGACTTTGGGGTGAGATTTGGTTATTGCAGTAAGCGAACTACTTTAGCGCTATGACTGCTGGTGACTGGATATTAGCTATTAACAAATGACGTCTTGCGTGCAGTAGCGGCCATTCAGCATCTCTCACCCTCCATGCCACCCGATAGCCCCTTTCTAAGAGCGTTAGGGACAACAGCTGCTCTCAAAGCCCCACCACAAACTGACACCCTAGCACAAAGAGCCCCAGAGGAATGGGAACGCACTTTGTGTGAAAACAAGGCAGTGGCAATCCTCGCAGAGGTGCAAGCCGGCCGACCAACTATTATCCACAAAGATGGTGACGAAATGCTCATTGCCATTGTTCTTGACAGGCCACTAGCGGAAGCGAAGGAACTAGTTGATGACCCTGCAGCATTCACTCGCGAAATGACGCGGATCCTGCGCGACAAGCAAGCCCACCCACTCATCGCCCAAATGATGAGACCAGCGGAGAGCAGTGATCCACCCCCCGCCACTGCTGCAGCCAGTGGCGCTAGTAGCAGTGGAGAACCTCGCACCACCTCACACGTGCAGTTCCAGTAAGCCACTCGGGGTGACGTAGAGTACCCAAGTTTCCCATTCATGCATTCAGCCTGTAACGTTGACCTAGGTTGAGCGGCGTTGTCACCATGGGGTACTCATGGTTGATTACTGCCCGCTGCGACTACCTTTGTTGTCAGCATGCGGGAGCCAGTATGGGACGGGAGGCGGTGGGGAGCGGTTATAATTATTCTTTTCAGGTTTTTAAGTTGTTTTGTTCGTGTTGTTCTACCTTAATTATTGCATAGTAGTGTAGTGCGATGTCAAAGTACATCTAGCCATGGTGCCCGTCGCCGTTTGACCTTCGCTCAACCAATTTTTCAACCGGCCAAATGATCTTCACCACACCCCCACATGCCCTTTCTCGACCAAGGTTGCAACACGGTGAGTGTCAGTTGAATGCCCTGAGGCTTTACGTCTCCTACAACCTGTAGACAACTTAGTTCTTTGGAATGGAGCGACCGACTCCTATCAAAGACGCCGCTGTCCATCGTCTTGCAAAGTCCATTACTCAACTGATCCTCTGCCAGGTCACTACCAGTGAAGTCGACGATGCCACCAAACTTCTAGAGAAGGCCCGAGAGAAGCTTCAAGGCATCCAAAACATCCCATCCCAGAGGGTTATTGACCTTGAGGCGGCTATACGCCAACTCCGTCAGATTGGCTGTATCTTGGATACATGGTATGGGCGTCATCAGTGCGTGGTGAGAGCTGTGCATTGAGTTCTTCAGATGAGGTGCTGGCTCCCCAGACGAGTTGCAAGAGCACTAGCACAGTGGTGCCTACCGCAGCCGCAAGTTTGATGCAGTATGATGATTGGAAAAGCAGTTCTGAGCGGACTCTGAGTGTGCCCTGAGTGCCGTAGCCTCGAGGTCATTTTCACCTTAGATCATGTTTCACTCTCCTGTTTCACTGCGGTAGTTTTTCTCACCACTTTGTTGCGACCCGGCTTTGTCGGTGTTTGTTTCAAGTGTCAGGGTGAATGTCATGCCGTGAAGGCTGCTCTTTGTGATCTCGGGGATCCTGGCTGGGGGATCCCTGGTTTCCGCATTGAGCTTTGTTGCTTCCTACACCCTTTGCTGTGGCCCATGGTGATTTTGTGGTTTTTCCTGTTGTTGATTTGTTCTATGGGCCTGCGAATATGACACATAAGTTGTCATCTGCATGCGCCGAGATGATACTAAGCTATCACCTCTTGCCTCAACAGATCTTTTTCACCCATAACTGGAACCTGTCACGTCACTGCTTTGTGGTTGTGGTTGTTTGTCTTTTGTGTGGTTTGGTTTTGTTTGTGTTTGTTTTTGTTGTTGTTTTTGCTTTTGGTTCTTTGTGTTTCGGTTCTTGTTCTCTGGTAACGTGACAAGGGAATAGGACTATGTATCGGTCCTCTACCAGTTTACTTTTACGGCCACTACGGCTTCGGCCCCTACAGCTTCGGCCCCTGCGTGAATTAATTAATTAATCTCAAATGCAACATGCTTGGAAACACGTTGAACGACCTGGCGGAAGCCATACGGCGTTGGACGGAAAAAAAAATGGTGACTGGATATTAGCTGAGAAGTCGAGCAGAGCATTTGAGTATGTGAGATACTTCGGCATTGTGAGGACAATGCCTACGTATAGTAGTCAACCTCCGGGTACTTGATCTGGAGAGCTACGTTATGGTCTTTGTGTCTGTGACTTGTTGCTGACATTTGGTTATAGCAGTGAGCGAACTGCTTTAGCGCTATGACTGCTTATGACTGGATATTAGCTGAGAAGTCGAGCAGAGTATTCTACTCTCCTCTGTAGTTTGGAACTATGAGAAGACATCTCTGTGTGAAGAGCTGTTTTGGAGAAGTCGAGCAGAACATTCTACTCTCCTCTGTAGTTTGAAGCTAGGAGAAGACATCTCTAAGTGAAGAACTGTTTTGGAGATGGAACATGAGGTTCCCATGTTGTTCTGTATTGCAAGAGGATTTTGTAAAGGAATTTGAGTGAATCATTTCGTTCTTGACTAGCCGTGTGACTAGTCTAGACGTTTGGTAGAGACTAGTAACACCGGCTAGCTGGTTACTTGCGTTTGGACGAGAACCAGTTTGACTTGAGAACTTTTGGAAATGTTTCTGACGTTTTGTGACTAGGTGATTTGTATATCATAGCAGTTCGGAATTGTTTCAACAACCTTTGAGGGAAGGTTGTGTATTGGAAACCTGGAATCGAGTTTCCCAGTTGAGACATCGGCTCAAGGGAGTGGTGTCAAGTGTTCCGAAGAGAACTGAACTGCAGTGTCACCTAGGGCACTTGAAACAGTAGCCACACTGGAACTTTCTTGCTTCCTTTCTTTGTTTGTGGGCTGTGGCCGTGTGCCTGCCCTGGTTCTTGTTGACCTGTTCCGTTGTGTGTGGCGTCTGGAGAGAAAAGAAGGAGTCTGACGTGCACTTAGGAGTCGGGGTGGAACAAGTTCCTTTATTTGACATTGCAGAGAAGTAAGTAACTGCGGAGCCGCAACACAGTAGGTGTTTGCGTCTGGCGTAGTGATTTAACGAAAGCGTTGATTTGGGTACACACGAGGTGTACTTGGGTTTGCGTTTTTCACATGGTAGCGGAGCCCTGAAAAGGGCTACCCACACCATCTTCCGCTGACCCTTGTGTGTGACAAGATACTAAGGACGTCATCTAAGGTGAGATTGGGATCTTAGGTATTGGAGCTCCGTGATCTGGACGCAGATGCAGAGATGAGCTCGTACTAAGGTGCACCTATGTCACAGGGGTGATGATCTGAGAGTGTGAGGTCACTAGGGAGTGTGGAGTTGGTTTGAGTCTGTTTGGGTTCAGGTGACTTTGGGATCCTGTTTTAGTTTTTTGTATAGATTTTTTACGGATCATGAGGATCGTGGACGTATCGTTTTATTTGAACGACTCTTCGTTTGCAAGTTGGGCAAGATTCGGCAGGGTTTGTTCTTGGTAGGCTGGACAGAGGTGAATCCATGGTAAGCTGTCGACAGTGGTACCTGTAGGAGAACATACAGAATTAGTCAGCCCTGGGCAGGACTTGTGACTTGGACGGAGGAGTTGAGTCTGTGGTGACAGCGGATTCTGTCAGAGCAAGTTTTTAATTTTTACCTTGTGTAGGTGCGTAGTCTGTGGAAGGCGTCCATGTGGTCTTGGCAGTATTCTGGTAGGGGTCTGTGTCATGGTGTGACGTATTGCTAGCGTAGGGTCACTAGTGCAAGGCTACGCTGGAGTATCTGAAGATGTATGCATGGATGGGACTTTCCTGGACGTAGGAATTTCGTTTCGGCAGTAGGAAGTGACAGTAGGTAACTTGCTGCAAGATTGTAACTTGGAACTCCCTGAGGGTGGGACAGCAGATTGCCAGGTTTGACATCCTCGGACACTGAGGTATTGGATCAAGGTGCAAAGGTTGGGGACTGATGGTGTCAGGTACATGGTTCTTGCGAACAACTGAGGCACGTCTTGGGTCTTGAACTCAGTTGGTCTTTAGAAGAGGGGTAGTGAGAAAAGGTGTATCAGGTGGCTGGAATAAGCATGTGAAGAGCGCTTTCTGAGTTGTCATGACAGTGTTACTCAATCTGAAGGTAGATTTGATTTTTGAGCCCAATACGCATGAAACTTTGTTTTTTGGAGTACACTGTGGGTGATTGAAGGTGGAAGTCATGCTTGTCACTGATGACGCCAAGTATTGTTCAAGAAGGTCAAAGGTAGATCTGGCTGCCATGTCCGATCGGGGAGACCAGAAGGAAGTATCTAAGGAAGAGCCAACATCTGTAACGTCTCGCGCTAAGCAACCAGTGATCAAGAATAGCTTCGACAAGAAGGGCCAGTCTTCCAAAGCTGTGCGGCGTCGAGCATATCCCATTGACGCGCCTACCGCACCTGTTGTCATTGATGCGGAAGAAAGTGTGGCGGGCGTCAGAAGGGAGCCACCGTTGATTGATGCTGCGACAATGTCGACGTCTGGGAAGGAAGGTCACTGTGATACACGTGCCAACTCGGACGATGAGTTGACGAGTGTGAGTGACGTCCCGGAGATGACAGCTGAGGAAGACCTGCTCAGAGAGGTTGGGCTGAATGATCCTAGTTAGGCCATAGTTTGCTGGTTTAGGAAGAGACGTCAGTAGAAATAGCTTTTGTGCTCTGCGGTTGGCTGCCTGGAAAGAAATGACCCGTTTAGCTCTGTTTTGATGCAGGAGCTTGAAACGTTGAACTGTTTGTGACCTAGAGGTGTATAAGGTCGTTGGCTGAGAGAGGTAAAGCTGGAAGCGACAGAGAAAGCCGTTGGGTCAGTCTTGTGATGTTTGCACATGAGAAGTGTGGGAGTTTTGGTTTTCAAGAGTATGAGCTTTGGATAAACCTCTACTCATGTTTCCGCAGCTGTTTGTGACTGTTTTGTGTCAAGAGCTCTGAGACCGTGGCTGTGTGTGTGCGTTTCAAACATGGAGTCGCTCAAGCTCTGGATTGCTTTGACGCCTAAGCAGTTGGAAGAGTTGAACAAGGGCAATGAGGTGTTTCCAGATGAATATTCTGGTCGCTTTGGCCTGCGCTTGGGACCTAAGGAGGCTGTGGATCGTGCCCAGTACTTTATGGATTGGACGCCTGAAGGTTTGAAGGGTGAACACCATCAGAAAGACTATGCGGTGATGGAAATGGAAGTCTTTGCGCTCGGGTACCTTCAAAAGGTTGAGAGTGGGATCTTGGAGAAGACCAAACCCACCGAGTATCGCTGGCATGGACCTGTGAAATGTGAAGAGTGGGACAGCAAAGGGCGCTTGTTGTACCGCATTAGTGAGATGGCTGTTAAGTTCATTTAACCGGTCAGGGTCCAAGTATAGCAATCGGGCAGACCATGGAGTCTTAGGTATAGTTTTTGAGTCCCAGTTTGAAATGCGGAAGAGAAAGAAGAAAGAGTTCCTTCGGCAGCCTGGAGGGTCTGCGTTGCTCATGTGATGAACGGACAGTTTGCATTGCTGTGGGGAAACTTTGAATTTGGACATGTGGAGTTGTCATGCAGAGTTGGAGCTTGACTGTAGGGTCATGGGTCGTTGGTTCAGAGGAACTGTATGCGGCAAGGATCACAGTCAAGAGATCAGCCTGTACTGAGATTTGCAGTGATGTGTGTTTTTGTTTCACTTCTTTTTTGTGGCATGTTGGCTGTAGGTCATTTGTTGAAAGTGACTTGTCAATTGATTGCTGGAGATGACATGGTTTTGGAATGCGTAGAGTATCTCGATAGGCTGAGGTTGGGAGTAGGTCCTGGAGACACAAGTGGAGTGTTTGGACAGTAGAGACTCCGACAACTGACCTAGAAGTCTTTGAAAGTAAAAGTTGAGAAACCACTGGATTGTGAGTGGAACCGAGGCGTTTAAGCTCAAGAAAAGTATCGCCATACCATCTGTACTAAGAATGGACAACCGTCGTGAGAACCGGCCAGTACGTGAAGCAATGGAGGAACGCTACATTGGTTGGATTATCGGTTTAGAGAGGGTGACCAGCGTCTTGAGACTGGTACAGACTCTGATTGTTCTCATGGAATGGCTTTTGCCGTTGCTTGAAGATGTTCGTCTGAATGCGAACCAACGAGACATCATGGCAATGTTCCGTGATCATCTCAGAGAGTTGGAAACCGAAATGCAGAGGCAGATTTGTGAGATGCGTGAGCATATCTTAGGCAGATATCACAGGTCATTGCAAGGTTGAAATACCTGTGACCCATTGCTGTGTGATAGATTTGGCAGATGTAGGCGATAGGGTTTCTGGCAGTAGTGGTAAGCGTGAGAAAAATAGGTGGAAAGTGCGGCTTGAGTGCGTGCAATCGGTGATTGGCACATTTCAGTATTTTGATGCGGTCATGTTGCAAGAGTGTGGAATGCAGTCATGTGGAATCTCAATTTTAAACGAAACGAAACAAACGAAACGAAACAAACAAATGAAACACAAACAATTTTGAGTGTTTTGTGCAATGCTCCTTGTTTTGCAGTTAAGTTTTTTTTGGTCAGTTTGTCAGTTGGCGAGTGCAGTTTTTGCGAAAATGACTTGTTGAAGGGTTCTTGCAAAACCACGGAGACAGGTTCATTTCCAGAACACTTGCATGTTTGTCAATCGATTTGTTTTGAGTTTGTGCTGCATACAACAGGGAGTGCACAGTGAACTCATGGGACCTCGTTTTTAGTTTTAGGGATGGTGACTGTTTTGGTGTTTTGTAGAGAGGATGGTCAGTTTTCCCTGTTTTGCTGCTTTGGAAACGAATCCAGACTTTGGTTGCATGTTGGGACATGTGCTACTGGTTCGCAAAATTCCGGTATGTTGGTAGCATCTGGAATTTTGGGAAACAGTCTTATTAGTTATTTGTATTGCTGAGCATGCACCTCATGTTGGTTGGTTGTTTGATTGCTTTGATGGTTTTATGTTTGAGACCTGAAGAGTGCAGGGAATGCGGCTCTATCACCAGCCCGGGCCTGTCGAACAGGGTAGTGTCAGCTCTGCGCAATCGTCTTGAGCGGGTACTGCTAGGAATGTCGGCCGATGGAGATGCCCGTGTCCATGGCAATGGAGCTCATGGGGAAGAAGGTGATGAACACCGTGGGCGGTCACGGTCGCGTGGCCGTGCAGCGACCGAAGCCCATGGAAGCCCAGGTTTGAATGCGGATGGTGGTCCAGGAGCAGAGATGCCACCATTGGAGGCATTGCCGGGAGAAGCTGAGAAGTCAGTCTTGATGGTAAATAATGCTCTGGCAAAGAACATCTGTGACTGCGCTTCCAAGCTCGCCACCTTGACAGAGGACTTGGGTCTGGCTGTGGAAAATGTTGGTGACGCCCGAAAAGAGCTCTCGAAAGGATTCAGCGAGCTTCGAGAGCAGTTGAGGGCCCAGACATATGGTACTGCTGCTGTGACGGGAGCGGTGTCGCACCAGAGTGCCGAGATTGTGAAATTGTTGAAAGCGTTCGACAAATTCTCCCATGCTGGGAAGTGGGCCCTGTCGGGGAGTGAGACTATCGAGAACAATGTCAAAGCTGTTCGGGAAGAGATCAAGACTCAGGGTGAAAAGCTTGGACAGTGTCTTCAGGGCGGTTTTGAGGAAGTCAGCCGACACCTCAAGGAGCTTGTCCGTGTGATGGGGACACCGGAAGGGATCCATAGGGACACACCTGAGACGCCGGATATGGGTGCATTCTTTCCACCGAACCCACCTTTCAATCCTCCTGGCATGGTTGGGCCGACAGAGACAGCTGCCGCGCCTGCCAGTGGACCTCCGATGCCGGCGGCACCTGCTAGTGGATATCCATTGCCTGCGGAACCTGTCAGTGGACACCCAATGCCTGCAGCACCTGCCAGTGGACATTCAATGCCTGCGGGAGTAGGTGCGGGGCTGCCCCCGCCGCCAACGTTACCGGATTCTTTGTTCATGGCTTATTGCCCAGAGCGTCCAGGTGGACCGCGTCCCGCTGCCCCGATGGGTATTTCAACTCCCAGTCAGAGAACTGGGATAGTCACGAAGGACCCAGGCAGTGGCGCTTTACGAACGCTTTCACCCACTCCTTATCGTGGCGACCAGGTTTCAGCCATTACGGCTCTGCGGGCCCCGAATGGACTTGGCATGCTGAGAGACGGCAAGCAGCAGTACCGCCGTATCTATTAGAAGGACAAGAATGGCTGGAGCATTCTCAGAGGTCCTCTATTGAGTGCTGTGAGAGGGATCCGTTTCCTGTTCTTTGGATGGAGTCCAGGGTCTGTATATCTTGTTAATTCCTGGCAGTTTGTGCAGTAGAGAGAATAGTTGGTAATTGGTTTGTCAACCGCTGGCCAGCTCGAGGTTCACTCTAGTTTGCACGCGTTTGCTATGATCACTCTGGATTCTTTTGCGCTGCAAAAAGGAGAGAAGGGAAGCAGATCTTGAAAGGGGGCGAGAAGCTTGCATTGTGGAGTTGAGTTGTATCCTGGAAGGATCAGCTCTTGATAGGAAAGGTCTCATGCATGTCTTGCACATGAACATGTATGTGAGTTGTATCCTGGAAGGATCAACTCTTGGTAGGAAAGGTCTCATGTATGTGCTGCACATGAACACGTTTGTGGATTCGTTGTGAGTTTTTGCATTGTGATTGTTTTACTGTTGATGGTGGTTTGTTTTTTTTGACTTATGTTTGTCTGCCGCCATTTTTCCAGATGATGACATGGCCAGATCCGATTCTTGAATGAAAGAAGAATCAATGAGGATCCAGGCTAAATGTCTGATGGAAACCCATGTAAGATCTTGTGTTTGATCTGAGCGTTTTTAGTGGTTGCTTTGCCTTTGATGTCAGTGGAATAGATTCCCCTGACGCGGTTCATGTGTTTGTAAGTAGTATGCTTGTAGAGTGTTTTGGTATTTGTTTTCTTTGTTTGACTATGTAATAGATCAGCTTTTATGATGGCCAGAATTCATTTTGAAGGTTGATGGACTTTATCTCAAAAGGGGGACAAGGTCCAGCCTTGGAGATTTGCCCTGAGCTTAGCGCATCTAGTACCCTGCGTGCCCGAAACTTAAAGCGCTTGGTTTCTAGCATGTCCGAAGCTCAGCACATCTAGTATATAGCTTGTTTGAAGCTGAGTTTGCCTGGTGCATCAATGTATTCACGTTTAAGACTAGTGATACCACGAATGTGGAGTTTTGTCTGAGTTTTTTGAACTGATGACAGTTTCGCTTGTCTGACACGCCTATCTTCCAATGGAGGACGCGGATTAGCTGAAACAGTCGGCTTTTGTTTTTTGTGTTGACTCCGACAGTGCTTCGTCTGTCTCCGTCTTGGATCGTGTGTGTGTGTGTTGTTGGTGTTTTCGTTTGTTCTAGGGAAACAATAAACAGCACTGTAGTTGATCGCGAATTGACGCCATGGTTCCTTCGATCAGTTGATGATCTGGTATTGGAAGAAAGAGATCGTTTCGAGTACTGCTGAAATCAGCGATGGCGATGGTTATGGATATGGATCGACTATTTCATTGTGAAGAGCGAAGCATTGGAAAGACAACTGTTTCTATTTTTTTGAGAATCATCCAGAATTGGATTAATTCTATCTTGCTTTCAACCGGGCTTCCAAGCTGAAGGTGGACTGAAATCAGTTGAATTCTCAGAGACAGTTATTTCAGAAGAATTTGGAATTCATTGTGCTGGTGGATGAAGAACATATACGAGCACCTCAAACAAGTCTTCGACATTATCTTGAAGATGTACTGCACTGATGGAATGTCAAAGTCTCTTGGTGAAGACTTTGTATTCACCAATAGACTTTGAAGGTATGGCGAAGTTCATGCTGGATGTGACTTTCGTATGTGTGTACAGAGAAGAATGAATGACATCTCGAAAGGGGGTGTGAAAGTTTGTGTCCCTTGCAGCGTTACAACTTGGCTTTGGTGCGAGCTGCCATTCATTGAGTATTTGGTAGTGGAACTGGACTATGGGAAGATGTCTGCAACAGATTTGAGCAGTTTCGATATTGCTTTGTAGTATTTGAAGCTGCCGGAGTTGCTCTGAGATATCGACCTGTGGGTCTGAGTGAATCTACACGGAGTTCGAGACACTTTAAGTACAGTTTGGAGCTTTATTTAGCTTTATGATACTGAGCGAATGCTTCCAGAAGCATTCGCTATGCAGTTGAGTCGGGATGCTATGATTCCATCGATCTTGGAAGGTCTTTGACCTCTTGGAGGAGTATGAATCTAACTGAGATAGTTTTGGATCATCCGTTTCGATTCTTGTCATTGCTTCGTACATCTGAGATGTTTGTGAAGCCTACTGATTACCTCTTGCGAGTATGCGAGATACTCCGGCATTGTGAGGACAATGCCTACGTATCTTATTCGACCTCTGGGTATTTGATCTGGGAGTCTATTTTGTGACCTTTGTAGCTGTGACTTTTGGCTGACATTTGGTTATTGCAGTAAGCGAACTACTTTAGCGCTATGACTGCTGGTGACTGGATATTAGCTGAGAAGTCGAGCAGAGCATTTGAGTATGTGAGATACTTCGGCATTGTGAGGACAATGCCTACGTATAGTAGTCAACCTCCGGGTACTTGATCTGGAGAGCTACGTTATGATCTTTGTGTCTGTGACTTGTTGCTGACATTTGGTTATAGCAGTGAGCGAACTGCTTTAGCGCTATGACTGCTTATGACCGGATATTAGCTGAGAAGTCGAGCAGAACATTCTACTCTCCTCTGTAGTTTGGAACTATGAGAAGACATCTCTGTGTGAAGAGCTGTTTTGGAGAAGTCGAGCAGAACACTCTACTCTCCTCTGTAGTTTGAAGCTAGGAGAAGACATCTCTAAGTGAAGAACTGTTTTGGAGATGGAACATGAGGTTCCCATGTTGTTCTGTATTGCAAGAGGATTTTGTAAAGGAATTTGAGTGAATCATTTCGTTCTTGACTAGCCGTGTGACTAGTCTAGACGTTTGGTAGAGACTAGTAACACCGGCTAGCTGGTTACTTGCGTTTGGACGAGAACCAGTTTGACTTGAGAACTTTTGGAAATGTTTCTGACGTTTTGTGACTAGGTGATTTGTATATCATAGCAGTTCGGAATTGTTTCAACAACCTTTGAGGGAAGGTTGTGTATTGGAAACCTGGAATCGAGTTTCCCAGTTGAGACATCGGCTCAAGGGAGTGGTGTCAAGTGTTCCGAAGAGAACTGAACTGCAGTGTCACCTAGGGCACTTGAAACAGTAGCCACACTGGAACTTTCCTTTCTTTGTTTGTGGGCTGTGGCCGTGTGCCTGCCCTGGTTCTTGTTGACCTGTTCCGTTGTGTGTGGCGTCTGGAGAGAAAAGAAGGAGTCTGACGTGCACTTAGGAGTCGGGGTGGAACAAGTTCCTTTATTTGACATTGCAGAGAAGTAAGTAACTGCGGAGCCGCAACACAGTAGGTGTTTGCGTCTGGCGTAGTGATTTAACGAAAGCGTTGATTTGGGTACACACGAGGTGTACTTGGGTTTGCGTTTTTCACAGTCTGAGTGAATCTACACGGAGTTCAAGACACTTTAAGTACAGTTTGGAGCTTTATTTAGCTTTATGATACTGAGCGAATGCTTCCAGAAGCATTCGCTATGCAGTTGAGTCGGGATGCTATGATTCCATCGATCTCGGAAGTTCTTTGACCTCTTGGAGGAGTATGAATCTAACTGAGATGGTTTTGGATCATCCGTTTCGATTCTTGTCATTGCTTCGTACATCTGAGATGTTGGTGAAGCCTATTTGATTACTTCTTGCGAGTATGTGAGATACTCCGGCATTGTGAGGACAATGCCTACGTATCTTCTTTGACCTCTGGGTATTTGATCTGGAGATCTACTTTGTGATCTTTATATCTGTGGCTTATAGCTGACGTTTGGTTGTTGCAGTAAGCGAACTACCTTAGCGCTATGACTGTTTATGACTGGACATTAGCTGAGAAGTCAAGCAGATCTTTTGAGTATGTGAGATACTTCGGCATTGTGAGGACAATGCCTACGTATCTTATTCAACCTCCGGATACTTGATCGGGAGAGCTGCTTTATGATCTTTATCTTTGTGACTTATTGCTGACGTTTGGTTATTGTGGTGAGCGAACTACTTTAGCGCTATGACTGCTGATGGCTGGACATTAGCTGAGAAGTCGAGCAGAACATTCTGTTCTCCACGGTAGTTTGGAACTATGAGAAGATATCTCTGTGTGAAGAACTGTTTTGGAGATGGAACAGGAGGTTCCATGTTGTTCTGTATTGCAAGAGGATTTTGTAAAGGAATTTGAATGGATCATTTCGTTCTTGAATAGCCGTGTGACTAGTCTAGACGTTTGGTAGAGACTAGTAACACCGGCTAGCTGGTTATTTGCGTTTGGACGAGAACCAGTTTGACTTGAGAACTTTTGGAAATGTTTCTGACGTTTTTGTGACTAGGTGATTTGTATATCATAGCAGTTTGGAATTGTTTCAACAACCTTTGAGGGAAGGTTGTGTATTGGAAACCTGGAATCGAGTTTCCCAGTTGAGACATCGGCTCAAGGGAGTGGTGTCAAGTGTTCCGAAGAGAACTGAACTGCAGTGTCACCTAGGGCACTTGAAACAGTAGCCACACTGGAACATTTGCTTCCTTTCTTTGTTTGTGGGCTGTGGCCGTGTGCCTGCCCTGGTTCTTGTTGACCTGTTCCGTTGTGTGTGGCGTCTGGAGAGAAAAGAAGGAGTCTGACGTGCACTTAGGAGTCGGGGTGGAACAAGTTCCTTTATTTGACTTTGTGGGGAAGTAAGTAACTGCGGAGCTGCAAACACAGTAGGTGTTTGCGTCTGGCGTAGTGATTTAACGAAAGCGTTGATTTGGGTACACACGAGGTGTACTTGGGTTTGCGTTTTTCACATGGTAGCGGAGCCCTGAAAGAAGGGCTGCCCACACCATCTTCCGCTGACCCTTGTGTGTGACAAGATACTAAGGACGTCATCTAAGGTGAGATTGGGATCTTGGGTATTGGAGCTCCGTGATCTGGACGCAGATGCAGAGATGAGCTCGTACTAAGGTGCACCTATGTCACAGGGGTGATGATCTGAGAGTGTGAGGTCACTAGGGAGTGTGGAGTTGGTTTGAGTCTGTTTGGGTTCAGGTGACTTTGGGACCCTGTTTTAGTTTTTTGTATAGATTTCTACGGATCATGAGGATCGTGGACCTGTTTTGTTGGACGACTATCCGTTTGCAAGTTGGGCAAGTATTGGCAGGGTGTATGCTTGGTAGGCTGGACAGAAGTGGGCCCGTGTGAACTGTCGACAGTGGTACCTGTAGAAGAGCATGCTTCATAGGGCGTGCCCGTGAGTCTATACGGTACTATGTGTTGGGTGGGTGGGTGGGTTCCTCCTGGCCTTGGTGGCCCTTCTGGCGAAGTTCGTGAGATGTGGCTTGTGTAGCGATTGGGTTCACAAACTTGGATCAACCTGGTGAACTTGGTTTTCCTCTTGCAGTTGCTGTTTTTGGTATTAACTGTTGGATGGATCGATGCGTATTGGTACAGTTGCTTTTGAGAAGAGTTTTACAGCGGGTCTTTTACGTTGTGACGTTTTCGCTGCTGTTTGGTTTTTCACATGTCGTTTTCAACAAGTGACTGAAGTTTTTGGAACTGGTGAAACTGTTCAGCTCTGGCTTCTTCGCAAATCGTTCTGCAGATTTGACTTCAACTGGAATTTCACTCAATATTTTACGTGCAGCACAGGCTCTGAAACTTGGACAGGTAGGGGCGCGCTGCATCCAACCAGGGTTGGACGGTAGTTTGGGCATGCCATGGCATTGGAGTGGCCAGGTCTGGGCCAGGACCATCTCATATGTATTCAGAAGCATTTCAAATCACCTTTGCATTTAGATGCTGCGTTTGATGTCGATTTGGGTGCTGCTGAGTTGATTCATGCAATTTTTCCTGACATGGTTGCTGAAGAAGTCATGGACATCGTGGCAACTCTGATGGTTTGGAAGGATGCCAATGGCAGGTCATGCAAGCGTGCCAGGCGTCAGGTTGTAGACCATGTGATGTTTCTTCCACTTCAGTCGGGGCCTCACACAGTTCAAGATGTTTACAAGCGGTTGGTTCAGACCAATGTGGTTTCTTTGATTGAAGCACATACAAAGAAGCGACAAAAGATTCACAGGCTAGAAGCTGAATCTAGAGCGAAACGTGCAGACGTTGAACGGAAGAAGTACACATCACTTCTTGCTCAAGTGATTGTTGATGCTGATTTGCCAGTGGTGGCATTGATCAGAACCTTGGATGATCCTCAGCAGGGATGGGTCCATCTGTTCGGAACTCGGAGGTGCAATACACTGAAGAATCGATACAAGTCATGGAGACCATTTGCAGTCTGGTTGGGACTTCACTTTGGTCGCAAGTTTCCTGTCCAGTTGAAAGACATCATAGATTACATTCAACATCGTGTAGATGAAGGTTGTGGTAAGACGATTCCTGAAAGTTTCCATACATCACTGACACTGATTGAGCAGCTTGGTAGAGTTCCTGAAGGGGAGCGATTGTCGGATGAGCAGTTGTGGCTAGCCCACATCAAGGCGTGGACAGCAGAGCTGGCGGCTGACTCCCCGCCGGTCAAACCTGCAGAGATTTTTACAATTGCAATGTTGCTCTCTTTGGAATTGGTTGTTGCAGATGTTTCCCAACGCCTGTTCTCAAGAGCATTGGCATGGGTGGTGCTTGTGATGATTTGGGGGTCCATGAGGTGCGATGACGTGCAGTCAACATTGCCTCACAGGACAACATTGTCCAATTACGGGCTACGCATGGTGCTGGGCAAATCAAAGACGTCGGGCCCTGACAAGATACAGAAGGAGGTTTCGGTTCATGTTTACAGAACTGTTTCACTGACTGGAGAGGATTGGCTTGGGATTGGTTACAGACTTTGGGATGATGAGCCATTTAATTACAGGAGGGATTTTCTTGTGATGGAGCCCACGGCAGACTGGACTTCAGCGAAGCGGAAGTTTGTGACACCATCAGGGTTGAGTTCTTTGATCAGCAAGCTGCTCAGCGATTTACCTGTGCCCAGGAAGCAGGGTGACATGTGGGTGGCAAACACCGGAGGGCTGCTGCTACCGGATGGACTGGAAACCCATTTTACGGGACACAGCCCACGGAACTTTCTGACATCTGTGGCGGCCGCCATCGGGTTCCACAAGGACCAGAGGGCATATTTGGGCCGCTGGGCAATGGGTATGGTAGCTTCAGAGGAGTATGTCCGCACATCGCGTCAGGTGGTGTTCACCATACAAAAGGCTTTCAACAGATCGATTGTGACAGGCTTGGATCAGGAATATTTTGAAGATGAGGCGGTTGACAGACTTTGCAAGGCCGCAGAAGATTCTGGGGCCAACCGCAACAGGATTCGGAAGAAGCACATGGTGTGCTCCAGCCTCTCTGGGAAATTTTGTCTTGGGGGAACATTCCCCACTTTGGAGGTCTTGCCAGATGATTGGTTCGAAATTGGTGAGAACGAAGAGGATGAGCTCACGTTGGCTGCGAACATCCTGGACCAGAAAACCAGAGATGAGGCTACGTCGAAAGAGCAGTCAAAGTTCTTTGTCACCATCTCGAGGCGCACAGCATTTCGCAGGTTGCACCTCACTGGATGTTTTGTCAAGCCGTCCAACTGCACTGAAGTCCGTATGTTGGACGAAGTTACCAATGAAGATTTTGACTCAATCTGCAGAGCATGCAAGAGGAAGATGTTAGCTGAGAACGGGAAGGATGTGAATCCTGAGTCAAGTTCGACGGCATCATCGTCGTCCACAGGAAGTGCAGATGACGTCGCAGGCTAAGTTGCCGACGTGTTGCCAAAGGAGCAATGTCAGGCTTGCCGTCAATGGGTTCAGACCTTTGTTTGTTTCAACTTTCGTTACCTGCTGGCTGCATCGAAAAGTTTGTGTTGATTCTGCGTGATTTTGTTTATCTTTCTTGATCAGAGATTGGTGAAGACCTCAGTCAAGTTTGTGCATTAAAATACTTGGGCAGGCACTGTTGAGACAGTCTGGACAGATGGTTACATTTGTGATGTCCGAAATTCTGGCTTTAGACCTCAGGGTGACGTGATGTCGATCACGGTTCAATGACTTGGCATGTGGGTGATTCAGATCACTTCATTAGATGTCAAGTTCATTACAGATGGCTCAGACCTAAGGGTGCCTCTGGTGAACGTTTCACTGTTTTCATTTTCATTCATCATTTTGTTTGGGAAGGTGTTCATTGGGCATTGCACTTTGGTTGGTGTCAATTCACATAGTGCCTGGACAGTACGTCCGTCCCTCGGTGCAATGGCCGTGGACCCAGATGAAGCTGATAGGGAATACATTTCTCAGAACATGGATGCAGACTTGCAGTTTATCCTGAGTGAATCTGGCGTTTCCGTTCACAGACAGGCTGCAATTGCAAGGAGATATGGGTCCCTTAGGAAGTTCAATGCAATTGGTGACGACAGGCCTCAGATTCGTACAGCTTGTTTGCAGGACTTTGCAATTCCCCAAGATACTCCTGAGAACAGGGCAGAGGTAGCTTCAATTGTGGCGGCATGGGAAACAGCAAAAGAATTTGTCGCGAAAGAGATTGAATTACGAGCCGAGGCAAAGGTTTTAGGCCAGCCAAAGATTCTTCAGTCTCATGAGAGGCAATCAATGATTCGTGCTGTTGAAAGGATCCATGGTTGTCTTGGTGAGTCTGAGACGCCCAGCTCAGACTACTTGGCACTCAAAGCGGAGGAGACGGAGCTCAACGAGCCAGTGGCCTCGCCCTTAGACGAAATAATCAGCAAACGAGACAATGCAAGCTCACATATTCAGTCAACAGTGGATTCTTCAGGGCATTTGAGGGTCACTCGGACCAAAAACAAAGCCAGGATGCCCAGCAACACTGAGGAATATCGAAAGATCATGAGGGTTGAAATGTTTGCTTGGTTGTGCATGTCAGCACGGTACAGGGCGAAGAATTGGCTTCATGGTTTGGAGGCATCGGATTTCAACAAATTTGTCGATTTCATTTTGGGAGAGAGAGTGTTGGGAATACAGATTCCAGCCGCAGATGGAACACAACAGAAGGTCAAACCTGATTGGGGGATCATTTTAGCGTTTGAACACAAGCTGAGAAAAGAAGCCATGCGCCTGGTGATCAATGAGGGCTACACCTTAGCCAATGCATTGCGTGCAGTTACAAAGGATGCTGACCTGAAAGAAGCATTCTTCACGACGCCTGTTGCATTGCGTGCTGCAACAGCTGATGTTCCACAGAACAAATGGCCTCGTTTCAATAGCAAAGGTTCCTTTTCTGGAGGGAAGTCAGGACAGCAGGCTTCGAAAGGAAAGGGAAAAACTGGAAAGTCAAAGGGAAAAGATTCGAGGCTTGCAGGTCTGCAGCTTGCTTGGAGGACACCCGATGGTCGGGACCTGTGTTTTGCATACAACTCTGGATCATGTGACAATAGTTGCAATCGTGTACATCAGTGCAGAGTCAAGGGGTGCTATGGCGATCATCCAGCCATTCAACATAGAGAGAAGAGTCGAAGTTCGACTTGACAAGTGGGGTGTGGCACTGAAGACCCCAGCTCTAAGCCGCACCCATCTCATGCATCGCCTCCCGAAGTGAAAGTGATGTACTTGTTTGCTGGGAAGAGGCGTCAATCGGATGTGGCCTCCTTTTTACAGCAGGCCCACGATGCAGGCCGTATCAAACTGACTCTCAAAGAGTTTGACATAGAGATTTCACCAGAGCATGACCTTACAAACCTGTCCATTTGGGAAGACATATGGAACACCCTCAAAGAGGGGGGTTGGATGCTCATAGTTTCCCCTCCGTGCAACACCTTTTCACGGGCAAGGTTTCATTTTCAGGATTGGCCGGGTCCAAGACCCTTGAGGAACATCAATTGGCCACGTGGTTTTCCGTGGCTAGCCCAGCATCACAAAGCAGTTGTGGAAGAGGCCAACATGTTTGTTGACAGGCGCATTCAATCCTGTATCATCTGTCATGCTGCAGGTGGCAAATTTATCATCGAGCATCCGGAAGACTTGGGACTGGTCAAAGATGAGCGGCCTGGATCCATCTGGCAATGGTCAGAAGTTCTTGACCTCATTCCTTCATGTGGCGCTTGCACTTTTGCAATACAACAATGTCACTTTGGGGCTTTGACTCCCAAACCAACAAGATTCCTGGGTACTTTTGCAGTCACTGACACAAGATGCCATTTTGGTTTACCGCGTTTTGACAAACAAGGCTTGTACAAAGGACCTTTACCGAAGTCTTGTGGCCACACACACAAGCACAAACTTTTGGGTAAGACTGCAAACAAATGGAACACCAGTCCAAGCGCTTCATATCCCCCTGCTTTATGTGAATTCCTTTCACTTTTGGTCCTTCATGCTGGAGCATCCTGCGGGAGGGGGACAAAGAACCAAAAGGGCAATGAGGGAAGTTCCCTTGTTACACAGACTGCTTCTGGCAAAATTTCTGGTGAGGGAAGTTCCCAAGGTCCACAGGCTGGCTCTAGCAATGGAAGTTCCTGCAAATTTTCTGGTGAGGGAAGTTCCCGAAGTGTGCCAATGAGTGGAGTACAACACCCAGCAACATCGAGTGGTCCACAGCAATCAACAATTTCGAGTGGTTCAAGTTCTGTTCAACAAACAGCAGCAGCCGGGAGTTCAAGTTCGGTGCAACAAGTGTCGACTACTCCTGGTCCTCCCACAATTGATTTGACTGGAGATGCTCAGGACGCAGCCACCCCCCTTGATTTGCCAATCGACGCCGAAGAGTTTGATGTAGCAAGGTGTGGAAATCATGGGCCACCGATCAAAGTGGAATGGGATGGCAAATCTCACGACCTCATAGATGGTTTTGGGTTGTGCTCTCCCACGAGATGGCATCCCCGTTCCAGGGGGCATAACCGCACTGTTGAAATGAAGAAGTTGGCGGCCGAGACCTTTAAGCGTTTACAGTCAGCAGTTGCGGAGTCGATACAAGATGTGAGGAAGGATGCGTTTCGTCTGGTCACTGGCAAAATTCAATCTTCTCCTTTTACTGAAGAGGTGCTGAACAAAGTGCGGGGGGAAGTGGCCATGTTGCTGAGGGATCCAGAAGATGCGTTGGTTAGAGATGAGGGCCAGCCTTTCTTTCTACGGATGTTGGCACAGTGGCTGGAAGTTTTTGGTGATCCAGATGTTCAGTGTTTGGTGAGTGATACTGACTCGTACGCTACTGGCGTTAGCGTTGGAGTGGACGCCCCATTGCCCAGGTCACCGCAAATTTTTCCACCGAAGTTGAAGCATAGGAAGTTGGATGGAACTGAGTTCAATCCAATTGCTGACAACTACATTTCTGGGCAGATCTCTTCAAAGGAGCTGGAGGAGAAATTTAGAGAAGAAGAAGCACTTGGCCGAATGGAACCTTTAAGAATGTCAGTTCTCAAGGCCAAGTATGGTGATAAGCTGCGAGTCGCAGCAATGGCGGCGATTGTCAAGCCGGATGGTGGAGTCCGTCCATTACACGACGCCACCCACTCAGTCATGGTCAACCACTCCATTGTTTACAGGGATCAGCTACAATGCCCAGGCCCAGCAGAGGTGGCCGCCGTAGTACGGGAGGCGGTGGAGTCTAGGGAAGCAGCCTTTTGTGTATCAGCAGACATCAAGGCAGCCCATCGCTTGGTGAAGATCAGAGAAGCTGACTGGCCTTATATTTGCTGTCGTGCGGATTCTTTATCCGAAACTGTTTGGATCAACAAGACTGGGACTTTTGGAGTGTCAAGTGCGCCGTACTGGTGGTCGAAGCTTTTTGCAGCCATTGGGCGGTTTGTAGGACATGTGATGCAGACAACAGTGTTTTGGCATTTGGTTTATGTGGATGATTTGCATGGAGCATTTGCAGGTCGATGGAAGTTTGATATGCTCTGGGTTTGGCTCCTTGCGTTTGAGGTGATTGGGACGCCTTTTGGGTATCATAAGTTCAAGGGAGGCTTCTCATCTGACTTCGTTGGTTTCCATTTGCGTTATGACAAATGCGAAGTTGGCATTACTGAAAAGAGGGGGATGTGGCTTTTCAATTGGATCAAGGCGTTGATAGAGAAGAAGTTTGTGGTTCAGGCCAGGGAGTTCAGTGAATTCCTTGGCCGCCTTGGTTTTGTGGCTCAATTGTTGACGTGGCTCAAGCCGCATCTGGCACCATTGTTCGCTTGGAGTGCTGTTGCGACGCCGGGGCTGGTTGGGAAGCTTCCGGATACTGTCATCTTGACCCTGCTTTATATTCTGGGGGAAATGGAGAGTGAAACATTCAGAGTTTCTGCAAGGAGGCCAATTTATTTTTCCGGGGAACAATTCCGGACAGATGCAAAATGCACAGATGAACATGTTGTACTTGGTGGATGGGAATTGCAAACACGCAGGTGGTTTTCGCTGAAGCTTGATAGGACTCAGGTCCCCTACCTTTTCAAAGCTGAGGGGGGGGGCTCTCAGTGGGCATCCACTTCTGCTGAATTGCTTTCTTCTTTGTGCGCACTGCAGGCATTTGGATGGTTTAAGGAGGGCACGACTCGGCAGACTGTTACCCTTGCGTTGAGGGCTGGCACAGACAATATTGCAAATGATGCGCTCACCTCCAAGAGGTCCACAACCAAATGGCCTCTAATGCTGATCAACATGCAGTTATCTTCCTCCTTAGCAAAGGCACGCTTGAGTTTAGATCTGAGGTGGAGACCTCGGGAGGAAAACGTTGAAGCTGACAACCTCACGAACGAGGAGTTTGCAGGTTTTTCTGAAAGTGACAGGGTTCCAGTGACTCTTTCTGACATCGATCTCTGCATCGTCGAGACCTTGTGGAAAACCAAAGCACAATTTGACGAAGCCAGGCTTGAGGCAAAGAATTTGGGAAAGACAGTTCCCGGTGGGAAGAAAAGGAAGCTTGAGAAATCGGCGTGGTGATGTTAGTGCGCAACACGTCACTAAAGTGGGGGAGTGCATTGACGTTTTGGCACTTGCATTCCTGGAAATGCTTTGATGTTGGGGCGATCCAACATTTGCAATGTGGAGTTGAATCCTTGACGTTACGTTGACAGCAAATGTTGTCTGAACGGATAGCGCAGGACATCACCACCACCTGAAAAAGAGTGAGTCCGGTTTCAAGCAGCAGTTTTTCAGACATGTCAACAGTTTGTGGTCGATGGAGTTTTCTGCAGTGCAGTTCTTTTCATGTCTCGCGATTTCTTGTGTGAAACTGTTTGTTGTTTTGGTTGTTCCTTTGACAACGCGCCCTGCGATCCTCCACCTCCCTGACACATAGTATAGTGTAGGCTTCATAGGGCGTGCCCGTGAGTCTATACGGTACTATGTGTTGGGTGGGTGGGTGGGTTCCTCCTGGCCTTGGTGGCCCTTCTGGCGAAGTTCGTGAGATGTGGCTTGTGTAGCGATTGGGTTCACAAACTTGGATCAACCTGGTGAACTTGGTTTTCCTCTTGCAGTTGCTGTTTTTGGTATTAACTGTTGGATGGATCGATGCGTTTTGGTACAGTTGCTTTTGAGAAGAGTTTTACAGCTGGTCTTTTACGTTGTGACGTTTTCGCTGCTGTTTGGTTTTTCACATGTCGTTTTCAACAAGTGACTGAAGTTTTTGGAACTGGTGAAACTGTTCAGCTCTGGCTTCTTCGCAAATCGTTTTGCAGATTTGACTTCAACTGGAATTTCACTCAATATTTTACGTGCAGCACAGGCTCTGAAACTTGGACACCCACCCTCCCATGCCCTGATTTGGGTATGGGTGATCCCTGCGCTGGGGGAGTGCATTGACGTTTTGGCACTTGCATTCCTGGAAATGCTTTGATGTTGGGGCGATCCAACATTTGCAATGTGGAGTTGAATCCTTGACGTTACGTTGACAGCAAATGTTGTCTGAACGGATAGCGCAGGACATCACCACCACCTGAAAAAGAGTGAGTCCGGTTTCAAGCAGCAGTTTTTCAGACATGTCAACAGTTTGTGGTCGATGGAGTTTTTCTGCAGTGCAGTTCTTTTCATGTCTCGCGATTTCTTGTGTGAAACTGTTTGTTGTTTTGGTTGTTTCCTTTGACAACGCGCCCTGCGATCCTCCACCTCCCTGACACATAGTATAGTGTAGGCTTCATAGGGCGTGCCCGTGAGTCTATACGGTACTATGTGTTGGGTGGGTGGGTGGGTTCCTCCTGGCCTTGGTGGCCCTTCTGGCGAAGTTCGTGAGATGTGGCTTGTGTAGCGATTGGGTTCACAAACTTGGATCAACCTGGTGAACTTGGTTTTCCTCTTGCAGTTGCTGTTTTTGGTATTAACTGTTGGATGGATCGATGCGTATTGGTACAGTTGCTTTTGAGAAGAGTTTTACAGCGGGTCTTTTACGTTGTGACGTTTTCGCTGCTGTTTGGTTTTTCACATGTCGTTTTCAACAAGTGACTGAAGTTTTTGGAACTGGTGAAACTGTTCAGCTCTGGCTTCTTCGCAAATCGTTCTGCAGATTTGACTTCAACTGGAATTTCACTCAATATTTTACGTGCAGCACAGGCTCTGAAACTTGGACACCCACCCTCCCATGCCCTGATTTGGGTATGGGTGATCCCTGCGCTGGGGGAGTGCATTGACGTTTTGGCACTTGCATTCCTGGAAATGCTTTGATGTTGGGGCGATCCAACATTTGCAATGTGGAGTTGAATCCTTGACGTTACGTTGACAGCAAATGTTGTCTGAACGGATAGCGCAGGACATCACCACCACCTGAAAAAGAGTGAGTCCGGTTTCAAGCAGCAGTTTTTCAGACATGTCAACAGTTTGTGGTCGATGGAGTTTTCTGCAGTGCAGTTCTTTTCAATGTCTCGCGATTTCTTGTGTGAAACTGTTTGTTGTTTTGGTTGTTCCTTTGACAACGCGCCCTGCGATCCTCCACCTCCCTGACACATAGTATAGTGTAGACAAGATTAGTCAGCCCTGGGCAGGACACTTGTGACTTGGACGGAGGAGTTGAGTTTTTTGATTTGTGTTGGCAGTGGATTCTGTCAGAGCAAGTTTTTATTTTTACCTTGTGTAGGTGCGTAGTCTGTGGAAGGCGTCCATGTGGTCTTGGCAGTATTCTGGTAGGGGTCTGTGTCATGGTGTGACGTATTGCTAGCGTAGGGTCACTAGTGCAAGGCTACGCTGGAGTATCTGAAGATGTTTGCATGGATGGAGCGTTCCTAGACGTAGGAATTTCGTTTCGGCAGTAGGAAGTGACAGTAGGTAACTTGCTGCAAGATTGTAACTTGGAACTCCCTGAGGGTGGGGCAGCAGATTGCCAGGTTTGACATCCTCGGACACTGAGGTATTGGATCAAGGTGCAAAGGTTGGGAACTGATGGTGTCAGGTACATGGTTCTTGCGAACAACTGAGGCACGTCTTGGGTCTTGAACTCAGTTGGTCTTTAGAAGAGTGATAAGAGAAGGTGTATCAGGTGACTGAGATGAGCATGTGAAGAGCGCTTTCTGAGTTGTCATGGCAGTGTTACTCAATCTGAAGGTAGATTTGATTTTTTTGAGCCCAATACGCATGAAACTTTGTTTTTGGAGTACACTGTGGGTGATTGAAGGTGGAAGTCATGCTTGTCACTGATGACGCCAAGTATTGTTCAAGAAGGTCAAAGGTAGATCTGGCTGCCATGTCCGATCGGGGAGACCAGAAGGAAGTCTCTAAGGAGGAGCCAACATCTGTAACGTCTCGCGCTAAACAACCAGTGATCAAGAATAGCTTCGACAAGAAGGGCCAGTCTTCCAAAGCTGTGCGGCGCCGAGCATATCCCATTGAAGGGAGCCTCCGTTGACTGATGCTGCGACAATGTCGACGTCTGGGAAGGAAGGTCACTGTGATACACGTGCCAACTCGGACGATGAGTTGACGAGTGTGAGTGACGTCCCGGAGAGGACAGCTGAAGAAGAACTGCTCAGAGAGGTTGGGCTGAATGATCCTAGTTAGGCCATAGTTTGCTGGTTTAGGAAGAGACGTCAGTAGAAATAGCTTTTGTGCTCTGCGGTTGGCTGCCTGGAAAGAAATGACCCGTCTAGCTCTGTTTTGATGCAGGAGCTTGAAACGTTGAACTGTTTGTGACCTAGAGTCTAGAGGTGTATAAGGTCGTTGGCTGAGAGAGGTAAAGCTGGAAGCGACAGAGAAAGCCGTTGGGTCAGTCTTGTGATGTTTGCACATGAGAAGTGTGGGAGTTTTGGTTTTCAAGAGTATGAGCTTTGGATAAACCTCTACTCATGTTTCCGCAGCTGTTTGTGACTGTTTTGTGTCAAGAGCTCTGAGACCGTGGCTGTGTGTGTGCGTTTCAAACATGGAGTCGCTCAAGCTCTGGATTGCTTTGACGCCTAAGCAGTTGGAAGAGTTGAACAAAGGCAATGAGGTGTTTCCAGATGAATATTCTGGTCGCTTTGGCCTGCACTTGGGACCTAAGGAGGCTGTGGATCGTGCCCAGTACTTTATGGATTGGACGCCTGAAGGTTTGAAGGGTGAACACCATCAGAAAGACTATGCGGTGATGGAAATGGAAGTCTTTGCGCTCGGGTACCTTCAAAAGGTTGAGAGTGGAATATTGGAGAAGACCAAACCCACCGAGTATCGCTGGCATGGACCTGTGAAATGTGAAGAGTGGGACAGCAAAGGGCGCTTGTTGTACCGCATTAGTGAGATGGCTGTTAAGTTCATTTAACCGGTCAGGGTCCAAGTATAGCAATTGGACAGACCATGGGGTCTTAGGTATAGTTTTTGAGTCCCAGTTTGAAATGCGGAAGGGAAAGAAGAAAGAGTTCCTTCGGCAGCCTGGAGGGTCTGCGTTGCTCATGTGATGAACGGACAGTTTGCATTGCTGTGGGGAAACTTTGAATTTGGACATGTGGAGTTGTCATGCGGAGTTGGAGCTTGACTGTAGGGTCATGGGTCGTTGGTTCAGAGGAACTGTATGCGGCAAGGATCACAGTCAAGAGATCAGCCTGTACTGAGATTTGCAGTGAGTGTTTTGTTTGCCACATGAAGCATTAGTTGCATTGCATGTCTGCATCGATGCCGCGAAGCCATTTGTTTTGCTTTTGCTGAGTGGAGGGATCTAAGCCACTGCTTCGACATGCGAAATGGTGGCATCCTCCAGGTGTGGCACTCCTCTCAATGCTGTGGAGGCGCTTGGTAGCTTGGACTCCGCTGCAGGAACTGCCACGCTACGGAAGCTATGTGACAAGCTCGCCTTGGAGGCAACTAGTGCGGTGCTCTACGGCAAGCCTGCCTCGGTGATCCTTGCGCTACAGACTCTACTGGCCTCCAAGGTGCTCTGTGCACAGCACTGCAGGCAAGAGTCCGCCTTCTGCTACCTTGATGGTAGCACACTCCAGTGAGTTGTAGATTAGTGTACTTTAGGTCTCTAGGCTCAGCTGTGTGAGTTGTTGCAAAAGGTGGAAAGTGCGGTTTGAGTGCGGGCAATCGGTGATTGGCACATTTCAGTATTTTGATGCGGTCATGTTGCAAGAGTGTGGAGTGCAGTCATGTGGAATCTCAATTTTAAACGAAACGAAACAAACGAAACGAAACAAACAAATGAAACACGAACTTTTTTTGAGTGTTTTGTGCAATGCTCCTTGTTTTTGTTTGCAGTTAAGATTTTGTTGTCAGTTTGTCAGTTGGCGAGTGCAGCTTTTCTTGTGAAAATGACTTGTTGAAGGGTTCTTGCAAAACCACGGAGACAGGTTCATTTCCAGGACACTTGCATGTCTGTCAATCGATTTGATTTTGAGTTTGTGCTGCATACAGCAGGGAGTGCACAGTGAACTCATGGGAACTCGTTTTTAGTTTTAGGGATGGTGACTGTTCTGGTGTTTTGTAGAGAGGGATGGTCAGTTTTCCCTGTTTTGCTGCTTTGGAAACGAATCCAGACTTTGGTTGCATGTTGGGACATGTGCTACTGGTTCGCAAAATTCCGGTATGTTGGTAGCATCTGGAATTTTGGGAAACAGTCTAGTTGGTTATTTGTATTGTTGAGCATGCACCTCATGTTGGTTGGTTGTTTGATTGCTTTGATGGTTTTCTGTTTGAGACCTGGGGACTGTAGGGCATGCGGCTCTATCATCAGCCTGGCCTGTCGAACAGGGTAGTGTCAGCTCTGCGCAATCGTCTCGAGCGGGTACTGTTAGGAATGTCGGCCGATGGAGATGCCCGTGTCCATGGCAATGGAGCTCATGGGGAAGAAGGTGATGAACACCGTGGGCGGTCACGGTCGCGTGGCCGTGCAGCGACCGAAGCCCATGGAAGCCCAGGTTTGAATGCGGATGGTGGTCCAGGAGCAGAGATACCACCATTGGAGGCATTGCTGGGAGAAGCTGAGAAGTCAGCCTTGATGGTAAGTAATGCTCTGGCAAAGAGCATCGGTGACTGCGCTTCCAAGCTCACCACCTTGACAGAGGACTTGGGTCTGGCTGTGGAAAATGTTAGTGACGCCCGCAAAGAGCTCTCGAAAGGATTCGGCGAGCTTCGAGAGCAATTGAAGGCCCAGTCATATGGTACTACTGCCGTGACGGGAGCGGTGTCACACCAGAGTGCCGAGATTGTGAAATTGTTGAAAGCATTCGACAAATTCTCCCATGCTGGGAAGTGGGCCCTGTCGGGGAATGAGACGATCGAGAACAATGTCAAAGCTGTTCGGGAAGAGATCAAGACTCAGGGTGATAGGCTTGAACAGTGTCTTCAGGGCGGTTTTGAGGGAGTCAGCCGATACCTCAATGAGCTTGTCCGTGTGATGGGGACACCGGAAGGGATCCATAGGGACACACCTGAGACGCCGGATATGGGTGGATTCTTTCCACCGAACCCACCTGTCAATCCTCCTGGCATGGTTGGGCCGACAGAGACAGCTGCCGTGCCCGGGGCGGGGTTGCCTGGAGGCACTCCACCATCTATGAGTATGCCTGCCGCGCCTGCCAGTGGACATCCATTGCCTGCCGCGCCTGCCAGTGGATACCCAATGCCTGCAGCACCTGCCAGTGGACATCCAATGCCTGCGGGAGTAAGTGCGGGGCTGCCCCCGCCGCCAACGTTACCGGATTCCTTGTTCATGGCTTATTGCCCAGAACGTCCAGGTGAACAGCGTCCCTCTGTCCCGATGGGTATTTCAACTCCCAGTCAGAGAACTGGGATAGTCACGAGGGACCCAGGCAGTGGCGTTTTACGAACGCTTTCACCCACTCCTTATCGTGGCGACCAGGTTTCAGCCATTACGGCCCTGTGGGCCCCGAATGGACTCGGCATGCTGAGAGACGGCAAGCAGCAGTACCGCCGTATCTATTAGAAGGACAAGAATGGCTGGAGCATTCTCAGAGGTCCTCTATTGAGTGCTGTGAAAGGGATCCGTTTCCTGTTCTTTGGATGGAGTCCAGGGTCTGTATATCTTGTTAATTCCTGGCAGTTTGTGCAGTAGAGAGAATAGTTGGTAATTGGTTTGTCAACCGCTGGCCAGCTCGAGGTTCACTCTAGTTTGCACGTGTTCGCTATGATCACTCTGGATCCTTTTGCGCTGCAAAAAGGAGAGAAGGGAAGCAGATCTTGAAAGGGGGTGAGAAGCTTGCATTGTGGAGTTGAGTTGTATCCTGGAAGGATCAGCTCTTGGTAGGAAAGGTCTCATGCATGTATTGCACATGAACATGGATGTGAGTTGTATCCTGGAAGGATCAGCTCTTGGTAGGAAAGGTCTCATGTATGTGCTGCACATGAACACGTTTGTGGATTCGTTGTGAGTTTGTGCATTGTGATTGTTTTACTGTTGATGGTGGTTTGTATTTTGACTTATGTTTGTCTGCCGCCATTTTTCCAGATGATGACATGGCCAGATCCGATTCTTGAATGAAAGAAGAATCAATGAGGATCCAGGCTAAATGTCTGATGGAAACCCATGTAAGATCTTGTGTTTGATCTGAGCGTTTTGGTGGTTGCTTTGCCTTTGATGTCAGTGGATTGGACATCCCTGACTTGAGGTACATGTCAATATTGTTGGATTTGTACTCTTGACGTATGCAAATGTGTTGATGTCAGTGGAATGGATTTCCCTGACATTGTTAATATATGTGTTTGTAAGTTTGTTTTGGTATTTGTTTTCTTTGTTTGACTATGTAATAGATCAGCTTTTATGATGGCCAGAATTCATTTTTGAAGGTTGATGGACTTTATCTCAAAAGGGGGACAAGGTCCAGCCTTGGAGCTTTGCCCTGAGCTTAGCGCATCTAGTACCCTGCGTGCCCGAAACTTAAAGCGCTTGGTTTCTAGCATGTCCGAAGCTCAGCACATCTAGTATATAGCTTGTTTGAAGCTGAGTTTGCCTGGTGCATCAATGTATTCACGTTCAAGACTAGTGACACCACGAATGTGGATTTTGGACTGTGAGTATTTGAACTGATGACAGTTTCGCTTGTCTGACACGCCTATCTTCCAATGGAAGATGCGGATTAGCTGAAACAGTCGGCCTTGTTTTTGTATTGACTCCGACAGTGCTTCGTCTGTCTCCGTCTTGGATCTCGTGTGTGTGTGTTGTTGGTGTTTTCGTTTGTTCTAGGGAAACAACAAACAGCACTGTAGTTGATCGCGAATTGACGCCATGGTTCCTTCGATCAGTTGATGATCTGGTATTGGAAGAAAGAGATCGTTTCGAGGAGATACCTGGTACGATTGATGGATTCTGAATTGATGATTTTCGACTGGCTGAAGATTGATGGAAGTTTTGCTTCTGGAGATATCCCTGGAGTATTGCTGAAATCAGCGATGGCGATGATTATGGATATGGATCGACTATTTCATTGTGAAGAGCGAAGCATTGGAAAGACAACTGTTTCTATTTTGAGAATCATCCAGAATTGGATCAATTCTATCTTGCTTTCAACCGGGCTTCCAAGCTGAAGGTGGACTGAAATCAGTTGAATTCTCAGAGACAGTTATTTCAGAAGAATTTGGAATTCATTGTGCTGGTGGATGAAGAACATATACGAGCACCTCAAACAAGTCCTCGACATTATCTTGAAGATGTACTGCACTGATGGAATGTCAAAGTCTATTGGTGAAGACTTTATTCACCAATAGACTTTGAAGGTATGGCGAAGTTCATGCTGGATGTGACTTTCGTATGTGTGTACAGAGAAGAATGAATGACATCTCGAAAGGGGGTGTGAAAGTTTGTGTCCCTTACAGGGTTACAACTTGGCTTTGGTGCGAGCTGCCATTCATTGAGTATTTGGTAGTGGAACTGGACTATGGGAAGATGTCTGCAACAGATTTGAGCAGTTTCGATATTGCTTTGTAGTATTTGAAGCTGCCGGAGTTGCTCTGAGATATCGACCTGTGGGTCTGAGTGAATCTACACGGAGTTCAAGACACTTTAAGTACAGTTTGGAGCTTTATTTAGCTTTATGATACTGAGCGAATGCTTCCAGAAGCATTCGCTATGCAGTTGAGTCGGGATGCTATGATTCCATCGATCTCGGAAGTTCTTTGACCTCTTGGAGGAGTATGAATCTAACTGAGATGGTTTTGGATCATCCGTTTCGATTCTTGTCATTGCTTCGTACATCTGAGATGTTGGTGAAGCCTATTTGATTACTTCTTGCGAGTATGTGAGATACTCCGGCATTGTGAGGACAATGCCTACGTATCTTCTTTGACCTCTGGGTATTTGATCTGGAGATCTACTTTGTGATCTTTATATCTGTGGCTTATAGCTGACGTTTGGTTATTGCAGTAAGCGAACTACCTTAGCGCTATGACTGTTTATGACTGGACATTAGCTGAGAAGTCAAGCAGATCTTTTGAGTATGTGAGATACTTCGGCATTGTGAGGACAATGCCTACGTATCTTATTCAACCTCCGGATACTTGATCTGGAGAGCTGCATTATGATCTTTGTCTTTGTGACTTATTGCTGACGTTTGGTTACTGTGGTGAGCGAACTACTTTAGCGCTATGACTGCTGATGACTGGATATTAGCTGAGAAGTCGAGCAGAACATTCTGTTCTCCACGGTAGTTTGGAGCTATGAGAAGATATCTCTGTGTGAAGAACTGTTTTGGAGATGGAACAGGAGGTTCCATGTTGTTCTGTATTGCAAGAGGATTTTGTAAAGGAATTTGAATGGATCATTTCGTTCTTGAATAGCCGTGTGACTAGTCTAGACGTTTGGTAGAGACTAGTAACACCGGCTAGCTGGTTATTTGCGTTTGGACGAGAACCAGTTTGACTTGAGAACTTTTGGAAATGTTTCTGACGTTTTGTGACTAGGTGATTTGTATATCATAGCAGTTTGGAATTGTTTCAACAACCTTTGAAGGAAGGTTGTGTATTGGAAACCTGGAATCGAGTTTCCCAGTTGAGACATCGGCTCAAGGGAGTGGTGTCAAGTGTTCCGAAGAGAACTGAACTGCAGTGTCACCTAGGGCACTTGAAACAGTAGCCACACTGGAACTTTCTTGCTTCCTTTCTTTGTTTGTGGGCTGTGGCCGTGTGCCTGCCCTGGTTCTTGTTGACCTGTTCCGTTGTGTGTGGCGTCTGGAGAGAAAAGAAGGAGTCTGACGTGCACTTAGGAGTCGGGGTGGAACAAGTTCCTTTATTGACATTGCAGAGAAGTAAGTAACTGCGGAGCCGCAACCACAGTAGGTGTTTGCGTCTGGCGTAGTGATTTAACGAAAGCGTTGATTTGGGTACACACGAGGTGTACTTGGGTTTGCGTTTTTCACAGCTTCCCATTCCAACAATGACAACAATTAACGGAAGCATCCTACAGAAAACAAAAAGCACTCGCAATCCTATCTAAGTTCCAGACGTCACGCGCCTAAGTGGGGGCGGGGGAGGTCGCGTGAAGAAACGGAAGGAGCCAAAAGAGCAACAAACCCAGACACAACCACAAACAGGAGGGAGAGAGGGGGCGCCGGGAAGGCAGAAGAGGACAGGGATGGAGCATGCCGCAATTACAGCCAAGAATAGCAATAGCGCAGCTTAGCGGTGTCCAATGGGGGACCTGGATTGTCACAGATGAATACCTCAGCGTGGTAAAACTGAGCGCCCGAACAACATCTGCAACATGGTGTAGAGGGTAGAACACCCCACACAGGGCCAAAGGCCTTTGCTGCCATGAGACACACGACAGAGCACGACCACACCCCCAGCATTAAGGCAAGGCAACCAGGCCGTCACTAGAGCAACCAGATACCCAGAGAGAGGGACCAGCGCAAAAACTAGACCAGGGCGCCACAAGGGACCAACCGCAAGGGGAAGGGAAGCAACAACTGGCCGGGAAGGGTGCCGACAACGAACAGCAAACACAACAGACAAAGAGGAGCCCACCACACAGAAAAGGCACGACGGCCACGGAAAGACACCAGCAAACGCGCAGGCAGAAACACTAAAACGACCAAACCACAAAACGGGAGAGGCTACGCACAAAGGGAAGCAAGAAAATAAGGCCTAAGGCAAAGGAGGGCAGGAAGGCACGGCCCAAGTCAAACCCGCACCAGACAAATTGCAAAAACGTTAGTTGACAGAAAATAGGGGGCCACGAGGGGACAGACCCCAAAAAAGCACGCAAAAAGGGCCCCCATAACATGGCAGCAAGTGGGAACAAGACGCGATGTGGCACCCAAGGATGAGGGCACAGAGGACAAAGGCAAAACGCCACAAAACAGGGGGAGAGGAGGGGGAGGAGGGGGGTCGCTACGTCTGACTCCGTACAGTATATTCAAGGTAGTGTTGCTTATCTGCTCGGAGGGTGTCATTCCAGCTGTTCCCAATCGCGAAGGAGACCGGGTTAGCCCTCTCTGCCCCTGCGGCAAGGAGCTGTAGCTCGTTGCATTTGGTCTGAAAGGCAACCCTGTCAGTTGTTGGTGTTCTCCTACGTAGTCTCCTGTCAGGGAAGACCCGTTCTTGTACATGTTTGCCTAGTAGTAGTAGTGGTGGTGGTGGTAGTAGTAGTACTACTAGTAGTAGTAGTAGTAGTAGTAGTAGCAGTAGTAGTAAAAACGATGCATATGAGAACAAAGGACGTAGGATTAGCCAGCAAGGGGAGCCTGTTAAAAAAAGCGGGTGGTGCAGGGGGGAGGCGCTGCGCAATGCGGACCAAGAAAAGTCGTAGTCGTAGTCGTAGTCGTAGTAGTAGTAAGCTACCCCTTGAAGCCCACCTTGAGACCCTCGCTGAAGCTCCCCTTGAAGCCCTCCTTGAAGCGCCCCCCTTAAGCCACCCCTTGAGCCCCCCCTTAAGGCCCCCCTTAAGCCTCTCCTTAAGCCCCCCCTTAAGCCACCCCTTAAGCCCCCCCTTAAGCCCCCCTTGAAGCCCTCCCTTAAGCCTCCCCTTGAAGCCCCCCTTAAGCCCCCTCTTAAGCCCGCCCTTAAGCCCCCCCTTAAGGGCTTCCACCCTTCAAGGGGGGAAGGGGGGGCACCCTTCATGACCCCTTAAGGCGCCCCTTAAGCCACCCCTTAAGCCCCCCCTTCAAGCCCCCCTTCGACGAAGGGGGTGGGCCCGCCCTCAGATCATTATCAAGGACGTTCCAGGCCTAATTAGGTCAAACATTCGCTCTTGGCCAAAACTGCCTCCGTCAGTGTCGAGGTGGCGGCATGGGCAGCCCTCTGTCTCCGGCCCTGTGCCTCATAGTTGTCTCCATCAGTGAACAAATCTGGTCCATCAACTTCAAACATATCCTCTCCAATCACAACCTTTTCATTCGCCACATCTGCTATGTGGACAATCGTCTCATCTTTGGGGATTCACGCCTCAAAGATCTTTCACCATATAGCACGGCTTGATGATGGGTTCTACGAAAAACCAATCATCTTCGAAACAGAGCCCGATCAAGAATTTCCCGGCTTCATGCTGAAGACAAAACCATTGGAACTGATCTATCAGGGTCCTAAAAGATGTCTCCCAAGTCCTATCTCCTTTCTCAGTATCTCCACCCAAAGTGCTTCTAAGTGGCTTCCGATCTCGGTGCCACATCGTCAAAGGAGCATTCCCGGAGTTTCGTGTTCGACAAGGTCTTCATCAGTTCATTCATCTGTACACTCTGGCTGGATTTCCTAATGAGGAACTCCACAACATCTCTACTCAAATTCTGATTCAGCATCAGAACCTTCAGACGCATGAGCAAAAGGAATCAGATCGACCTCTCATTCCGTCTTGCTGTTTTTAGGTTCTTTGGCGTCCGGACTTCTTGTAGTTTTGAGACTTTATAGTAGCAAGGGAGCCTTATGTCAAAAAATATTTTATTTATGATTTTATGATTTTAATATGATTAAATTTATGATTTGCATTTTTTGGTTTTTTCCTTTATGAAAAAATATGATGAAATTTATGGTGAAATTTATGTTTTTTTGGTGCTGGCATTTTCATGTTTTTTTTTAATGATTTTTTAAATGTTTTTTTAATGTTTTTTTTAAGCCGAGAAAAACAAAAATAAAAAACCATAAAAAAATAAAAACCATAAAAAAACAATCAAAAAATGAAAAAAAATCATAAAAAATCACAAAAACATAAAAACCAAGATCATGAAAATCTTAAAAATCTTAAAGAATCATAAAAAATCATTAAAACATCATAAGAAATCATAAACTTTATGATTTTTTATGATTTTTTATTTTTTTAATGATTTTTTTTTATGATTGAAATTTTGTGTTTTTTCACTTTTTTCTCTTCCAAACCAAGTGAAACTAAATCATAAATTTCATCATAACAAAAATCATAAATTCAACCATAAAAAAGTATAAAAAATCATACCTGAAAATTTCCCATTTTTTCCGACATAGTGAAATCATGAAAAATCATAAAGAAATCATAAATAAAATTATTTATATAATTCTCGTTTAAGCTTACTATTAAAATCTCAATTGTAGTTAATTTTCTTTAATTTTCTTTCATTTCTAAGGTGTTGCTCGCTCTTCTTGTTCGACAACAGCCTGGCTCAAACTCGCTCACTCATCCTCGTTCATCGTGTGATCCTTTCCATCATGGACCATGCTCAAGGCCGAGCATTTCACCATCACCTGGCTCGGGCTATCATGCATTTGAACTACCTAGCGGGACTCCTTCCCTTCTTTGTACCATCGATTGAATGGGACGACCCATCCACCGAACATCATCCCAGGTCTGGGTGCTCTAACCAGCTCCGAGAACACTTCACACATTCGTCCCCCTGCCTGTCTCGTCAACACCACCGACAATGGTATCTCATGGAGGCATCCCGACCCATATGGTCCTGAATCCCGAACCAAACCTCCGTCCGCTTACGATTTACACCAGCGGAAAGGAGAACAATACAGAGAATGCACATCACCCACGAGAAGAAGACGTCGAAGTCAACACTCGCAATCCTACTTCACGTGTGTGCCATCCATCAACACCGTTTCATGAAACCCCCAAGTGGGGCAGACCAGTACCAGATTTCCCTCGTGCGACCACTCGAACCACAATACCTGTTCCGGTTCGGTCAAAACAAAGATCCAATCCGGTTGAGGATCCGCAACCGAAGACAAAGCAGCGAGTGACCCACTCGGCTCCCGAATCTACTGCGCGCCCTCCTCCTCTTCCCATCATTGCAGAAATTCCTCCTAATGGCCTCAACTCTGATGACTCAGACGAAGATGCAGCCTCCAAAGCTCCCTTAGCCCACGAAACCTCCACAGTGGACACAGGTCCAGTTACCTTGACACCGAACACCCATACCACACCACCTCCGGGCACTTCCACTTCTATCGCACCTACTCCAAATCCCACCATTCGTATCCTCCAACCTGCAGACTCTGCAAGTGGCCATGGATCCGTCCCGTTTCGTCCGTGGACGGACATTGAAGATCAAGAACTGATCATCTGATCAGCCTCAAGAATGACACTAAATCTCGCCCTTCATGGAAATCGATTGGTGCGAGGTTACGTCGTGATCCTCAGACGTGCATATTGCGGTGGGCCATTCTAAAACAAATGTCCGACCAACACGGTCCGGAGCAGCCTCCTCATGAGCCAGAGGCAGAGGACTAAGAGCTTACGACAGAAAGAAAACAGAGCGGCTGTTCTACTACTCAAATTAATGTTAATTAACATGTCACCTCATCTCATCTCCATGTCTTCGTTTCTTGTTCTGTTTGGTTGGTTGTTTGTTTGTTTCTCACTTCTGTCCAGTTTCAGGGCCCAACCTAGGGGGACGCGGTTCTGGTGGATCGCTGGGGGCATGCCCCCGAGACAACTTAGAGGCACTTAGAAGACCCCAGCCCTTCTAAGAAGCAGCCCCCTCCATAGTGTATATATATACTACTATTACTTGTACTACTACTACTTGTACTACTACTACTTGTACTACTACTACTTGTACTACTACTACTTGTACTACTACTACTTGTACTACTACTACTTGTACTACTACTACTTGTACTACTACTACTTGTACTACTACTACTTGTACTACTACTTGTACTACTACTACTACTTGTACTACTACTGCTACTGCTACTGCTACTGCTACTGCTACTGCTACTGCTACTGCTACTGCTACTGCTACTACTACTACTACTACTGGTACTACTACTACTACTACTACTACTACTACTACTGGTACTGGTACTGGTACTACTACTACTACTACTACTAGTACTACCACCACCACCACCACCACTACTACTACTACTACTACTACTACTACTGCATTGACCCTTCCGAGAGACGCAGTATTGGCGTCGGACCAACTGGAAACGCGTACAGACTCCTGGAAAATTTTTGTTTGGTGAAAAAACCTAGTCAGGAAACCAGACTAGCAGGGATACGAGTAGGGCAGGGATATGGGTTGTTTCCTTGGTCTCATTGAAAGCTGCCCTGGTGAAATAGTTTCTGTTTATCGTATACTGACAATGAGGTTGCTCATTCCCCGAGAATCGGTGTAAATAAGTAGCTCCAAATCGGATAAGTATATGGAATTTGCATATCTATATGTATTTCTTTCTTTCTTTGTTTCTTTCTTTCTTTATTTATTTATTGATTTATCTTTCTCTCCCTTTATGTATATGTATGGTGTATATGTTTTGATTCATCAAAGCACACCTGAAAATCCTCCACTTTATCTTAAAAACAATTTAGTGATGTTTTACATCCCCACAAAAGATACGATTTTTGTCACCGTTTTCCTCCAAGACAATCTATTGTGTTTTCCGATCCATGCCAGGCCGACCCAAGGATTCCACAGCTGAGGCCAAATAAGCTTTGGTGAAATCCCTAACTGCAGCAACATTTTATTTTTACAAATCCTTCGATAGGTTGCTGCAAAGCCAAGCGCTGGAAACCCCGTTGAACTTGTCGAATTTGACCTTGACCTGGCCCTGCACCAAAGATTTCCCAAAACCTTCTCCGGGACCTTCTCTACAACCTTCTCCGGAACCCATTGAACCTGACTTGGCTTTGCTCCAAGGCTTCCTGGAACCTTCTTCGGAACCTTCTCCGAAACACTGTTGAACCTAACTCTGCACAAACATCTCCCAGAGCTTCTGACTGGAACCTTCTCCGGAATTCTGTTGAACTTGACCTGGCTCAGCACCAAAGCTTCCCGGAACCTCGGAACCTTCTCCGGAACCTTATCCGGAACCGGTTGAATCCGACGTGGCTTTGCACCAAGGCTTCCTGGATCCTTTGCGAACCCTGTTGAACCTGACGTGGCTCTGCACCACAGCCTTCCAGACCTTCCGCGGAACCTTCTTCGGAACACTGTTAAACCTGACCTGGCTCTGCAGAACCTTCTCCGGAACCTTCTTGGGAACCCTGCAGAACTTGACCTGGCTTTGCACCCAGACCTTCTTCGGAACCTTCTTCACCCTGTTGAACCTGGTCTGGCTCTGCACCAAAGCCCCCTAGACCTTCTCCGGAACCACCGGTATATTCTCCGAAACCTTGTCCTTCTCCGGAACCTTCTCCGGAACCCTGTTGAACCTGACCTGGCTCTGCACCGAAGCCTCCCGGAACCTTCGGAATCTTCTCCGGAACCTCGTTCAACCTGATCCGGAGCCTGCACCAGAGCATACCGGAGCTAGACTGGGCTGAAGACCCCATTAGCCTATGCTGTTGCAAAAAAAAGGATTTTGGTTGTAGGTGCATTGGAAAGTAACATCCCAAATTATGTTTCCGGAAATGGGGGTACGCCGCATTGACCCAATATGAAACGGACAATGTATATTGTTTAATTATAATTATATATACAAATTATAGTTGTTACCCAAACCAAAACGCATTATTTGGAGGTACCACCATTCTAGGAAACCACCATAATCTAACATACCTATTTGCAATCTGTGTCGAAGTTTCCAACCCAATCACAATCTTTGAATGAATGGCTATTTGGATGTAGCAGTGGCTACCAATTGCCATCTGACATTTCCCGGATCCAGCAGGAGCGACCCATGGGTTTCGCACTCCAATCCCTTGTTGGCATGTGGTGTTGCTGCCCGGGTTTCCTTGACGCAGTTTGGCTGAAGGAGGGTGGGCTGGGCCCGCCCCTCCCGGGACGGATGAAGCCGAGGGTTTCATGGAAGGCGTGCGCATTGCATCCAGTCTGATCCGGTGGGTGGCAGTAGGTCCAGATTAGGTATCAGGGGTTGCGGGAGGCTGGTTTCAAGGCTTTGTAGGCATCTTTGGGTTTTAATTCGTGGGGAATTGCAGAGGCAATCTGGAAATTCCAGCTTGTGTTTGAATGCACGTCACTTAAAATTCGCCAGGCAGTGGGTTCCAGCGTGCCCGGTGCAGGTGGTTTGCCTGTTCTTGATCAGCTCTTCTCTCGCCGCAACCGATCAGCCACAGAATGCAAAGGATCCGCGCTACTTGGGGTTGTGCAGTCCAGGGACTTGAAGAGATATTTCCATTTTTCGTGGTGTCTTACACGTTTTAGAAGAGAGGAACCTGTGGTCCTTTCGGTTTATAAACATAACTATACTATACCCACATCGTAGATCATTGTGGCACATCCTACTTCAGGCTTCTAGCTGGAATTTATGGGATTATTGTCGTAAAAAAAATGTTTCCTCCCCAAATGCCGACCTTTCCAATGGGCAGTTCCCAACTGTTTAGGAGATTCGCAAAAGTTGCTGCAGCATCAAAAGCTGCAGGTGGATATGGATGGGCCATGCTTTGCGGGCCGGGCCTTCACGGAAGATTCTTAAACAGTTCGTGCAATCATATATATCTATATATATATATATCTATATATATATAATATATATAATATATATATATATATTGAAAAATTGAAATGTTGCTGACTTCTCTGCCATCACTGGCGTCGGATCAAGGCAGCGGATCTACGCATTCGGCCTGTGACTCGAAGGATTCCAATTTCCTGTGCAAGACAAGGTGTTGAATCCATGTTTCAAACCTATGTTTGCCTGCCGATGTCCGTGTGTTTTTGACATATTTTACGATGTATACATAGTATATACATATATGTGTTTAGTTATATATACATATATACAGTATATGTTGTTTCGAAGCGAAAAATGCAAACACTTAAATCGCTCGAAAAAATGTGTCAAGCACGTGGTATACCTTTTCCCACAAAATGCGACGGTATACGCTAGTCCGTATAAGTTTCACTTTGCATACGTGCCTATATTGTGGAAAGGAAGGATGACCTGTGGTGGCTTGGCGCGTTTCGTTCCCGCTCCTGCTACGACCATTTTTTTTGGGTCTTCATCGGCATGCCCGCTCGCCGCTTCCGTGCGCGAAGGTGTCTATGTTCGGATGTTTTTCCGTGCAATTACGACCTTTCTAAAATGCCAGGTATTTTTTCCCTTGCGTGCGCGCGTCGCAGGTTCGCGCTGCGTGAATTAGTGCCATTCTAACGCCTGGGGTTGCCCTGTTGGTATGCTATTTCCAAGCAGCGTCCGTGCTGTCACGTCCATGTTAATTCGATACAAATAAACTCAGCCTGAATACGCGCGCTATTATACCTGCGAGTGAGGACAGAGACGTCTTCAAATAAGCGCTGTAGGAGGGGATGGGAACCGATGTGCACGTCTACGTTTCAACGGCAACCTGCTGCTTTGCTGCTGTGTATCATACATTTTTATGCCTTTGCTCTTGTCTCCAATTCCGCGTCATGCGCATGCGTCTCGGGCTGTCTGCGTTTTCAGGTATACTTTTCCTTTTGTGCTTCGATAGCGATGACGGTTCTTCTTGTTATATGCTCCCCGTCCTTCTTTCTACTAAGATGGACCGTCGCATATTCGCCCAACATAAGTGTAGCATGTTTCGTAGTTTCTCCAACCAAACCACGAATTTTCCCAACAACATAACGCGCCGCCTCGCGCAAAATATCCTCAAAAGACTACCGATAACCGAGATATTTTTCACATGCCGTTTTCATGTGGCCGATGCCCAAACATGTTATTTTATTACGCGCAGAAATTACCTATAGTACGGTAGAACTGTATATATATACATATTTCTACATGTATAGCTATATCTATAGGATGTACATACATGCAATTTAATGTCTATTCTTTTTCAGAGGTACATTAGACAGTCAGGTCACCGATGTATTGAAGTTACTCCATTTTAAAGATTTGCAAATGTCACGGCGCAACATCCAGCGCCGAATCAGACACATTCACCCAGTTCGGGTCATCGGCAAAGCTTCCTTTTTTGTCTCCAGTGGCGGCAGGTTTGCACACACACACATATATTTATTTATATTATCGAAGGAAGTTTAGAAGTCAAACTTCCGACAATATGGACAGATGAAAAGTAGAGATGGGAAGAGTCACAGTCACAGAGAAGAGAAGAGTAGAAGAGAGAATGTCAGAGAAGAGAAAGAGTCAGAAGAAAGAAGATGCAGATGCGCGAAAAGGTAGGAAAGTCGCGAAACACTGTGTTTTTCCAATGATTTGTGGCTCCGAAGGGTCGAAAAGTAGGCTCGCTAAAGCGGCGGGTGCGGAGCCAGCTGGCCAGATGAGAGATGAAAAATTGCACGTCGTTGTGGCGCGAAGCACGTTTCGAAGTCAAAATGTACAAAACACACCAGCTCCGGACCACTTTTGGCAGTTGAGATGTCGAAAAAGTGTACGCCGTTGTGGCGCGAAGCACATTTCGAAGTCAAAATGTTAAAAAGACCAGGGGTTCGGACCACTTTTGGAAGCTCAGATGTCAAAGTGACATGCAGCAAAGTGAAAATTAAGCTGCGAATGGAAACCTTCGAGATACATCTGGAGCACCTCATATGGAGCTATTGTACCTGTGCGTCAAGCACCGTGACAATAGCTTCCATCTTCGTGGAAAGAACTGGAAAGAACTATCCTTGTCCCTAAAGATCCTGACTCCAAACTGCATCTATGATTAGTGATCGCTATAGATCGGCTTGTCCAAGATTGTGTTCCTACCACAAATGAACATGCAAGCTGTTTTCTGCTTGACTCATCCGACCATGAAATCAACTTTCAAGCTTCTTCACTATGTTCGCAACATCCTTCGGCATGCTTCCATAACCGAACTGCTCGCTCCAGGTCCATCTGTACTTCAAACACGCAACTGCTGCAACATTGTGACCGCAGGCTGTCCAGGAGATGCACTTCTGCGTTCCGGTTGGAACCCACGTCATTCGCCAGCGGCCGTTCGTGTCATCAGCCCATGCCCGTGCCTGTCGTGGGAGAGAAGCTTTCAAAGCTTTGTCAGCATCCACATTTCGGTCAGCATAGACACGGGCCCTCTCTTTGGCATCTGCAGCTGCTTTCTTGGACAAATCATTTTCCTCCTTTTCTTTTGCCTTGCGGCGTTCCTGGCCACTCTTCAGGCGATCCTTCGGGAGCGCAGACAAAGCTGCCTTGTACTTCTGAGACAGATGGCTAGTCAATTTTGCCATCTTGGATGCTTTCTGTGTCTCCTCAGCTATGTCGTTGATGACCTTGCGTTGTTCACTGGGCAACAAGCAATCCACCACAGTTTCGACTAGCTCTTCTTCTTGGACATGAACAACTTCCCTCAAGCCATTACAGCGCCTCATAGCTCGAGTTCTGCCTTCCCTTTCTGTGAGAGATGGGTCCAAGTTCAGCATGAGGTGCACGGACAGCGCTAGCTCTGCATCGCCATCATCAGTGCCCCATGTCACGCCACGAAAGCCCAGAGCAGCGTTGAGCTTCAGCAAGCAAGCTTCTTTCACCCCATGGAATCCGCGCTCTGCATGCCACTGAAGCAAAGGCAAGGTAGACCCAGCCAGAAGGCAGACACCCTTGTTCTTCAAACATGTCTCACTCATTGCCCTGGGGCAACGAGCAATCACACTGGCAACTTGCACATCTACGATGTCGTGGATGTGCACCCAGCGCAGGCACTCTTCATTCTCATCGAACTTGATTGCTCCAGCATCGGACAATGTCACCGGCCACACTAGACAAGCATGCTTGTATGTTTTCAAGACATACAATGGGTAGTTGCGAATGAAGACAATGGCACCTTGCGGTACCAATCCCGTGTGCCAAGCAGTTTCAATATCTTGCCACTGACCGGAAGCTGCGACCTTGTGAAGCAATGAAAAATCTGCTCAGCGCTGCTGCTCTGTTTCTGGAGTGTGAGTTGGCCACTCCAGCTTGCCCGTGATATCTTTCACCAAGTTCCAATCAAGCTTCTCTTCCTCAGAGGCCTCCCGTGAAGCATGGTGCTGGAAAACCGGCGATAGATCGAAGCCTGCAGGAGTGTGCTTCAGACGTTTGTTGGACACCTCTGGCCGATCATATGAATGCAACAAAGAGGGCTGCATCAAAAGGAACCAGCCTTGTTCTGGAGACACCTTCTTCGAATTGGAGGAGCGCGTTTCTTCTTCTCTTTGCAACTTGTTGCCATCCTCAATGATCTTCGAATTTAGCAGGCAAGAAAAGATCTCTTGCAAGTAGTCTAGCAGAATGTCCGGCACGGACCCGAAGCCAGTTGAGGACAGGGCCTTGAACACCCACTGCATAGCAGGAGTCGTAAAACAATGCCCTCGCAGGGCTTGCTTGGCTGCCAAGGACCCGTCCTGGTTCACAATTTCCATTGTCTTGAAAGCCCCGCGCAAGTACAGCAAGGAAGCGGCAACCTTGGCTGTGTCAGGGTGGAGCAAGCCAGCCGTGCTACCTGCACCGCTGGTGTACCACAAGTTGCTGCCACCGCGGCGACTCAGCAAACTGGCCATGAATTTCCACAAAGTTGCCGCCAACGCATCTTCTGTGACCAAAGCCTCTGGGCTAAAAGTGCCACTGAACTGAACGTTGAAGCCAATCAAGTTGAGCAAGGACAGGTCGGAAAGGACAGCTAATGTGTTTCGAGCGGTGCTCAACCACGACCAGTGGCTCCACCGAGCATAGAACTCTCTGGTCTGCCCAGCTGAACGCATATTCTTGAACATCATGCCAGTTGCCAAGCTCTCTGGTTCAGAGACATACGCAATGATGCGAGCGGTTGCTTTCATATCAGGGTCAAGCAACAACTTCGTCATCAGGTGCAAGCTGTTGCGTGAACGCTTTCGCAGCTGGTCGAGATCCTGCTTTGCTGCGTCCTTGGCCTTCGAGCGCGAGACCCTGGCCCCCGCACTGCTGTTGGGACTGCGCAATTTGCACTGCTAGGCTCCTGGTTCACCTTCTCCTAGACAGCTCGATCCTGAGCACAGCCAGCTGGGCTCCATAATTCATCCGCGTGGTTTGCCCAGCCCTGGAGCAAACAGCACGCAGCAAACACACAGCCCTGCGATGACCACATGCGATCTAGCCACTGATGAGCATGCACAATGCTGAAGAAGCGGTTCTGCGACGCCTTAGGCCCTTTGTTGGTGATGCACGGTAGCGTCGGAAGGCTCTGGAGAAACTCTTTTCTTTCCTGCTCTGTGTTCTCTGACTCATCTCGCCTAGAGTCTGCTAGAATTGCGGGAAAGAACTTCTGCAACAATGGGTCATTGGGTCCCAGCTGTTGGCTTAAAGTCTTTGCTGTCTCCTGTACCCGAGCAAACCAACCTGACTTGTTCCATGGACCATATTTCACATTGTACACGTTCAGCAAAATCATGGCTGTCTTTGCAAGGTGGGAATCGGAAAGTGCTCCCCAGGTGTCATTCCAGCATCTGTGCCCTGGGTCCTTGATATGTTCAATGAACAGCCGCCGGTGGTGCCTGGCAAAGTTCAAAGCGGCGATTTGCACACTTTCCTGGTCACTGCAGACCACAAGGGTTCGTGGCTTTTTGAGGGGAGCTTCATCAGCAAGCAGATCCTCTTGTCCACCGAAGTCACGGAGCCTTTTTCCTGCTGATTGCAATGCATGGTTGATATCTTGAAGGAAATGCTGGGAAGCTAGCCGATCAGGAGGGGTTTTCCGACGAACTCTTGTAGCAGCAGCTGGGTCAGCCACCTTCCTTGTTCAAGCTTCGTGCCAATTGTCCACGGTCAATTTGTTGAGACTCCGCTGCACCTGACGACTGCCAGGAAAAGGTAGCGGGGCGAAAAACAAATAGTGCCGGCGCATCTTTTTGGTGATGCTATTCGGGAAGCGGGGATGCGGGGGGAAGAGGGCAAGCGGGGATACGGGTGGAAAAGTCCGGAAGCGGGGATACGGGAGGAAGCTTCGCAATAGAACGTATCATGACAGGAAGCGGGGATACGGGAGGAAGCTCTCCAAGCGGGGATATGGGAGGAAAACTTAACCTTACAAATACGGGGATCATGTCTGAGCGGGGATGCCCGAGGAAAGCGCATCAACACGGAAAAAACGCTCTAGTGCGCTGAAGCTGATGATGGAAGAGGGTTATTGCACGGCTTTTCCACCAAAACGTGAGGAACTTGCAACCACACAAAATTCAAAAACCGCATGAATTTTCCAATGGTCCAGCCTGAGGCGGGCACACATAACCCACAGCTCTGTCGGCATTCCACAGGATACAGCTCAGACAGTCTGAGTCACCAATGTGCACAGCATCGCACGTCAAGCCAATGACACCAGCATCACTGAAGACCTGCTTGCCTTCTTGCATGTAGCTCCATCGTTCAGCTGCTGTATATTGTGCAGGGTTCTTGGCACTGTTTTTGACTTCTTTCTGAGTTTTCACACCCTGCCCTGTCATGAGGGTTGCAGATGCCAAAACTGTTGCCACACTCCGCATGTGTGGCTGCGAAGTCGCTTGGACAACAGAAGCCCGAAATCCATGTGAAGGTTTCCGGTAGCCACGGATAGTCCTGCCTAAGGTACGACATGACGGTTCTGATGTCGCATGCCTGCCGCGAAACTGCTGTGACATATCTATGTACAATGTGACTTTAGATCAAAATTCCACTGGCATTTGTGCAAAGGGTCCTGAAAATATCTCATATAATGTCTGGGACCCAGGAACGGTAGAGTGTGTCTGATACCAGGTAGTGCCCGGGACGCGCCGGTGCGGACGTTTCGAAAATAGGATACGGCTATAGGAAACCGTTTGCTTATAGGAGTTTTGGGTGAGTTGGAACGAAGCGAATTGAAATGAGATGAAGTGAAATGAAAGGAAACACAAATGAACGAATGAACGAGTGAATCAACGAATGAATGAGGAAACGCAAGGAAATGGTATAAAATGAAATGAAAATCCAATGAAAATTCTGGGTAGGGAATTGTGAGCATCACTTGAGCGTTGTTCTAGCGTCGTTTGAGCGACGTTTGAGCCCGTTTATAGGGTGAAATGTGCACAGCGTATAGACATGACCAAAGCGAGGGAATATAACAAGTTTGGCAGGAAGGACCTTGTGGGAGAGAAAAGATAACCTGAACTAGCAGCATCGGCAATGCCTAAAATACCCTGGCCACAGCTTGGAAAATGACGATAAAAGGTATCCTGTGTACAGTATCTTGATCATGCAGTGCGAGACACGGAACAAATCCTTTCATATATTCAGATCCTCATACAAATGGCTTCCCACAAGAGATCCCAACATTATATACCCCACCTAGTCGATTTCTAGAAGATACTTTACACAGGATACCTTTTATCGTCATCTTCCAAGCTGTGGCCAGGGTATTTTAGGCATTGCCGATGCTGCTAGATCAGGTTATCTTTTCTCTCCCACAAGGTCCTTCCTGCCAAACTTGTTATATTCCCTCACTTTGGTCATGTCTATACGCTGTGCACATTTCACCCTATAAACGGGCTCAAACGTCGCTCAAACGACGCTAGAACAACGTTCAAGTGATGCTCACAATTCCCTACCCAGAATTTTCATTGGATTTTCATTTCATTTTATACCATTTCCTTGCGTTTCCTCATTCATTCGTTGATTCACTCGTTCATTCGTTCATTTGTGTTTCCTTTCATTTCACTTCATCTCATTTCAATTCGCTTCGTTCCAACT
>CAMXCT020003251.1:0-45000 GCA_947184155.2 Cladocopium goreaui
AAATAAACATAAAAAAATTATTATCAAATTAATACATTTTCATATTCATCACCATTTTTTATAATTTTATAATATTCTAAGGTTTGTTCTTTAGATTATTAAATTTTTATATTATTCAATATTTTAAATTAAATATTTATTTTATTTGTTTTCATAGTTTATTAAATAACCGAAACCTCGGTTAATAAATATTTTTTCCAATTTTACCTTTTCCTCGTCAATTTTTATATATTTTATAATACCATTAATTTTTTTATCAAATTCTTCCTATTTTGTCAAAATTAATTTCACCTGTTTAGCTTATCAATTAATTCCTTCATTTCAGCTTTATTTTCGTCCCCACTTATCATTTTTATATATTTTCTTTATTATTAAAAGGACACGAAATTAAATTTAACCTCTTTCCGGAAGGCCAGGGTTAAGTTCCTTGCTTTTTTATTGTTTTTCCAATAATTTTTATTAATTTTCCAATTATTTTTATTGGTTTTCTAATATTTTTCGTCCATTTTCGATAGTTTTCTATAATTTTTTACCGTATTTAATCAATTTTTTTTCCATAATAAAAAAAAAACGAGTGTTTCCTTCAATTTTTCGATAATTTTTCTTGTTTTTCTTCGCTTTTGCATTATTTTTTCTTATTTTTTTTATATTTATCATTATTTTTTTAGTATTATTTATCCGCGGAAGGAGGGCTCTTTTCAATAATTGTTAAATATATGGGTTTTATTATTTTGTTCTTATTATTTTTCTTGTTGTTATTATTATGATTGTTTTAAAAATAAGCGGCACCTATTTCTATCGCAATTATTCCTCTGTTTATCAATCTATCTATCTTTTAATAATTGTTGCGGTTGTGGCGGTTGTGGTGCTGGTTGTGGTTGTTTTTTTTTGCTTGTGATGGTGGTTGTGGTTATTGTGATTATGGTGGTGGTGGTCGGGGACGGTCGGATTAATTTTAAAAAAAGCGGGTGGGGGGGGCGCTGGGGGAGGGCGCAGCGCCTCCCCCAGCAATGCATCCTATGCGACTTGCACCCCGGCGTTATTTTTCTCCATTGTTTGGATCGATTTTGATGGTGTCATTTGTTACTGTTGCTGTTTGCTGTTGCTGCTGTTATTGTTGTTGTTGTTGTTGCTGTTGGTTTGATAACAGGCGGCACCCATTTCTATCGCAATTATTCCTCTGTCTATCGATCTATCTATCTTTTAATAATTGTTACGTATATGGATCTTGTTACTTTGCTTTCTTTTATTTACATGTACACGAAATTATTTGTTGGATGTTATTTCCGGGATATGTTGGGCCTATGTTGGGCCATTATAGGCTAGGTTGGGCCTATATTGGAGCCAGGTTGGGTCTATATTTAAATAAAAATCATGGAAACATGAAGAAGAAAATCCAAGTAGCACGAGCCAGACACGAAGCCAGAAGCTAGAACCGCAGCCAAAAGCCAGAAGCAAGAAGCTAAAATCCAGAAGCCGCAATAGTCAGAAGCCAGAAGCCGCAGAAGCCACAAGCCAGAAGCCAGAAGGTAAAGGCATGAAGAAAACTCATGTAAAAATGAAGAAACTGAAACCTATGGAAACATGAAGGCAACAATGCAAAAAATATGTTTCATTTAGGGTTTCTTTAGGGTTTCATTTAGGGTTTCTTTTACGATGTCTTCGGCGTTTCATTTAGGGGTTTCATTTAAGGTTTCTGTAGGGTTTCATTGATGCTTTCATTTAGGGTTTCTTTAGGGTGTCATTTAGGGTTTCTTTAGGTTTTCATTTATAGTTTCTTTAGGGTTCGTTTAGGGTGTCATTTAGGGTCGCTTTAGGGTTTCACACACATCAACTCACATAGATAAAGTGGAGGCCAGATTCAAGAAGTGTCCTGAGATACTTTTTTCAGACATAAAAAAAGAGCTCGTTAGGACACTTGATGTTGAAAAAGGTTGCAGTTTCTCTCCGATAAGCATGCATATAAATTCGAAGGTGCACATGGAAACTTCTGACTGCCATGCAACCATTGTGAAACACAATTCAAGCAAATATAGTTGGAGAACAACAGTTCAACAAGTGTCTTGAAATAGGGTCTCTTTCATTTAGGATTTCTTTAGGGTTTCTTTAGGGTGTCATTTGGAATTTCTTTAGGGTTTCATTTTTAATTTCGTTAGGGCCCGTTTGGGGTGTCATTTAGGGTTTCTTTAGGTTTTCACACACATCAACTCACATAGATATAGTAGGAGGCCAGATTCAACAAGTGTCCTGAGATACTTTTTTCAGACATAAAAAAAGAGCTCGTTAGGACACTTGATGTTGAAAAAGGTTGCAGTTTCTCTCCGATAAGCATGCATATAAACTCAAAGGTACACAGGGAAACTTCTGACTGCCATGCAACCATTGTGAAACACAATTCAAGCAAATATAGTTGGAGAACAACAGTTCAGCAAGTGTCTTGAAATAGGATCTTAAGAACTTTCAGGAACAGCAAGTAGTTGGGACACTTGTTGAAAACAGGTCTCAATTCCTCTCACAACAGCATGCATATAAGCTCATATTACGACTATAGTTTCTGTGCAGTTTAGATGCAATTTATATGCAGTGTATTCTATGAAATTATGAAATGTTATAGTTATATGCAAACTACAATGCTACACATACATTCAACAGAAGTGCGGCCAAAAGCCAAAAGCCAAGTGAAACCAAAGCCAAAAAAACAACAAAAACCAAAAGCCAAAAGCCAAGAGTCAAGTGAAGCCAAAGCCAAAAGCCAAAAGCCAAAAGCCAAATGGGCATGCAAATTGGCTCCAAACTGCAGCAAATAGCACGCAAATCAGAGATTTTGGCTCCAAAATGCAGCAAATAAAAGCCAGAAGCCAGAAACCGAAGGAGCCAGAAGCCAAAAGCCAAAAGCCAGAAGCCAAAAAAAAATGCAAAAAAATACCCCTCCTATTTAAAATAGTCAATTCAAAGTGCGTTTAACACCGCTAAATTGACTAATTCCGGATTCGTCTGGATTCATTCCGGTTACATAATTTACCTTCAGCTGTCAAGGACAACACTTTGGTATTTGTCTTAGGGGGCTGCGCTTCACTCCCATGCTGGGAGGAGGGCAGCCCAAGAGTTTCCACGTTTTCCGTGTTCTTCCACAACCCGAGCTTTCAATGAGCATCCGGGACATCCTGGGCATGGGATATTCATATGTTAAGGCAAATTGAAATACCAAGCTTGCTGAAAATCCAAACAAGGAGCGAACAATGTCTGGACCAAGAAGTCAACACCTGCACAGACAAAAGGCGAGCCTGCCAAAAATTACTTCAAGAACAAAATCTTCCCACCATCAGGCATGTGCAGACTATGGAACATGGTCCTTACACCAAAGTCAGTGCTGAAGAATCCAAACAGGCATAATTCTGAACTTTATCTGCTGATGTTTGCACAGCTTTACCAAGTGTCTGAGGCACTAACCACACTGAGCTGCTCAGACGCTGCTCATCCAATGACACCTGAACTCCGTGCCTTCAGTGACGGACTGGAGCTCCCCCATTTGCGGGTACGAAGCACCAGCGTTCCAAAATTCGAGGGCCCAATGACTTAGACTTACCATCAGAATGCCATCAGGGTGTGTTTTTTTGCGCAACTACCAATCATATCTTTGATCATGTTTCCTAAAAGCACATCTGCTCTCACATTATGACCGCCCTGTCGAGCTTTTGCCAAGCAGCTGCGAAGTTTATGGAGAAGAGCTGACCTTTCCACAAAAGCTGCATCTGATTTTCACTTTACTAGTAATTGACATCCGCTACAAATAGCCAGGTTGAGCAGCCTTGGTGCCTCTTACTTACCCCTCCTTGGAATTCTAAGGTATGGTTTCCTTCTTCGTTTGTCGCGGATTGCAAATAGTGCACCTCCTTGAATTCTCTTGGCCATGACAGGCAAATGCACGGTCTTTGGCTCGAAGTTCTCTGGCCTGTCGCGCATTCGTTTGAATGGAGGGGTACAAGTAGCAGGAATGTCTTGAAATCCTGTTCCATGAAACGCATTCAAAAAGAGGAGTGTTCGTACAGTGATGAAACAAGTTCAATTTGTTCAGTTGGTGTGTGTGTGTGCTTCTAGTCCATTGGCCACATAGTGAACTGGTTCGATGATGCTGTGCTCGGGCTTAGCATCTTGACGCACAAGGCCAAGGCACCTGCAAATGTAACTCTATCTGATCATCGGTGTCCACGTGCATCCAAACTACCAAAGAGCCTGGGCGCAATGGACGGCAACTGCGCACGGTCGGGTCTGAGACTTCAGATATTTTTTTGAAATGAGCTGGGCCATCGCTTTGGAGATCTGGTGTCACCATGACAATTAACCCAGAATGGCTCGGCCTGGGTACTTGGTGGTAGTGCTGTAAAAACCTTCAAACCTGTTTCACAAGCAAAACCTATCCAGCACTACACAGCCCATAATATGATACAAGTAAGCTAACAAATAACATGTCACAGCTTCAAAGCACATCTACAAACTATGATCCATGGGAGACTACCAGTATGGGATCGCGAAAAATTGTGTTGACGATGTTGAACCCGAAAGAAATCACAAATGTGCAGAAGTATCAGCAGTAATACCAGTACATCATGAAGGATCACTAAGATTTTGGTTCCAGATGGCTGCCACGTGGCACCTCCAGGCCTCGCAGGTTCCAAGTAGATCAAGCGGCAAAGTTCTTGAAGATCTCGCCACGGCATGCCCAAAGTGAAAAGCATGGAGAGCTTTCAACGTCTTGGCATAGCTCCTCTGCGCCTGATGCAAGTGCCACCGAGGAGAAGATTGTGCAGGCCCAACAATCATTGTGAAGGCGACGACCAAAATTAAGATGACGCTCCAATAAATATCACGATGACCATGATAACCATCATCATTATCAAAATGATGGTAGCAACTACGATGATGATGCAGATGATGATCATGATGATCATGATGATGATGATGATGATGATGATGATGATGGCGGCGGTGGCGGCGGTGGTGATGACGATGACAATGATGACACTATAGTGATGAGGATGACTTTGAAGATAATACATAACAAGGGGGAAAACCAGTTGAAGTGACCTTTGCCCTAAATCTCAGAGAGAGAGAGAGAGAGAGAGAGAGAGGAAAAAAAAAGAAAGAAAGAACTGTGAAGTGACTTTAACCATGCGGTTCCCAAGGCCTTGGTTTCCAAAGGGAGGTTCCAAGTGGTTGGTGATAGAGAGAAATTGGTGGTTGGATCCGTGGATGTTATGTAAAAAAATCATTCGAAAAAATATTCGAAAAACCATTGGAAAATCCTATCTTGGTGGAGTTCCTGAACAAAAACTGTTTTTTTTTGTCAAACGCCTGGTGGTTTCATGGGTGGTTCGTGGTTGATGATCGGCGAACAAACAAATCAGCGTTTAGTGTTCTTGCTTAATGATTGATGATCGGTGGTTCATATTGAATGATTGATGGTGACTGGTTGGTGGTAGATGTTTGTTGGTTCAAACTGCCCTGTAATGATTCGTGGCTTTCATCATGCGTGGCTGGTGGTTACTGGATGTGTATGGCGCAAAACTGATGCATGGTCTTAACGGCTCATTGGTAAAGGCTAGGATGATAAGGGTCTATGTTTGGTTGATGATTGGTCAAACAAGTGGTCTCACTTCAACTCAAGAACCTGACTTGCTGACTAATACCGCCATAGATTCTAACTAAAAAACGTGTCCCAAAAGGAGAGTTTAAGTGAAAAGAAAAGGCTACTTAAACTGAGCCGCAAGAAAATGTAACGTCTTATTCAAAACTGGTTGCAACAGACTGCCCGCTCCAAATTGCCACGAAATCAAAAGAAGTATAGCTGGATGTTCAAACCACGGAACATATTTCTCAACCAAGCTGGCACTCATAGGAAACAACTTTCACAACACAAACCTTGTGGTCAAAAATTGCCGTTTGCAAACAAATGGCGAGCTGCCACTCTGAACTGCAGAGGGCTTAATGCACAGTCAAAAAAAGAGCAACTCATGGAAATTGATATTCCCACCCGACAAGAAACTAAACTTAGGCAGAGCTTTGAAGAAATGCAGCTTAGAGAAGGAACAAGTGAAAAGTTAAGATTATCCTTCAGTTCCACACTTGAAATGCCGCCCGCTGCCCAAACGGCAACAACAGCAGTAGACATGAGCACCAGAAGGAATCTCGTCGGAATTTACTCAAACACAGCGGTTTCATGCCAACAATTGTCCTCAGTCTTTTTTGGGTTTCGGTGATGATTGTGTCCATAAACCCCGTGTTGATTTTTGTATTGCAAATGACTATTTAATTAATTTCCCGTCAGTAAAGTACATTCTTCCCAAAACATGATGCCGACAAACGTGCTTGTAAAGATGCCAGGATGGAAGGTTTTCCGGGTCCCTGGTCACCAGACAGACCTTTGCGCAACTCGATTTTGCACTCGCGCCAGAAAATGGAAAAAACACCATTCAAAACGTTCACTGACATACAAACATTGCTATTGACAGCGACCATGCACTAGTAAATGCGGATGTACAAGTCAAATATGGATCGCAACCACAAAGTGACATGTTTCAGTGCAGTTATATGCGATTCCATCTATCGACATTGGCCCAAATTGCCAGTTACAACAATTATATAGACACTCCAGTGAAGCTTGTCTTGAAAACAATCTTGGCATTTGTGATAGGTTTGTATCATTGATCAACGCAGCTGCCCAAGCCTCCCTTCGGACAAAAAGCATTCGCCAAAAGCAGATCTATCTTTCTGGCCATACTTGGCAATTAATCTGACAAAGGCAGCGCATGAGAGAACAACGGACGTCCGTGAAGAATTCCTTTTGAACCGGGGAAATCAAGAAACGTGCTCGCAGGGATAAACTCACTTGAAAGCTGAACAAACTTGAAGACCGTACTGACAGCAAAGCAGCATGGAAAGAAGTTAGACGGGAAAAACAATCCTTCATGCCTAAATTTTACGATTCCCTTCAACTTGCGGTCTAGCACGTCTAGCCCTCTTCTTGATTCTTTGTTCCTTCCCGAGTGTCCTTCTGTGAATGATGCCAGTAGCTTTCTGTAAATGGGGTGAGATTGGGGAAAGGGCTGCTCCTTTGGTTCTGGGAGGGCTGATATTCATCTAGATCTACCACTGAGGCAGCTCAAAGTTCCATTATTTCAATCAGCATCTGGAGATTTCAGGCATGAACAGTACTCTTGTTTTAAAGTTTGAATACAACTCCCATGAACAAAGACATAGAATTTTGGAAGGCGATGCCTGATGCACATGTGATGGGCTCGTGGAGTTGGGTTCGTCAAGAGTTAGCGAACAGTGCTGGATCACGACTAGACATGACGAGACCATTTCGCCATACAACTTTTCGTGTGGACTTTCGAAGCTGCAGTGGCAGGTCGTTCAAACCTTGAAATATTGATCCAATGCCAAAGTTGACTCAGTTGGCCTTTGCTGCTGGTTCGTAGTTGCTACTTGTAGTTGGGTTGTAGACACTGGTTTAAATATGCATCAAACAATGCGACTTCTTGCAGAACAAGCATCGGCCCAGCAGTTTGGCATGCGGCCCCCGTTGCAGGTGGCGGTAAAGATGGCTGGGATCAAGCAAAGATCTATGAGGTCCTTCCTGACCCTCCCCCTATCCTGGGTGATCCTGGCTGGGATATTCCCACTGTTCTTATTGGACATTAGTGGATATCTTTTATGCCATGAAATTGCTGTTGGGTCTAACCTTACTTTTAGGCATGTTAGGTTATTTTGGAAAGGTGACTGAAAAAAAATGAATGGGGCACACAGCAGATGCAATAGCCGAATACCTTTTTGAACAGCAATGGGGTGCGGTGGCCAATTCCCCTCACTTGATCCTCAGCGAAATAGAATCATTCATGCAGATCTTCCTTTCAACACAAACACCATCTCACCCGAAGAAGTCCAAAACGCCGTTGCGAATCTTAAAAACAAAGCTGCTCGTGCTGATGGTTCTATAGCTGAACTCTTCAAATTGTTGAATCGAGCTAGCCTGGCGTCACTGGTACGTTGTTTGACTTCGTTTTGGTTGGAACAAAAGGTGGCTGACAGTTTCACTCAGGCGCGCGTTTGCTGTTTATACACAAAAGGTGCCCATGCCAACCCTGAAAACAATCGCCCAATTTTTCTCCTCAATACTTGTATAAAATGTTCATCAGCATCATTCAAGTCAGACTTTCCTCTGTCCTAAAAATGTTTGTAGGAGACACTCAGCGTGGTTTCAGATCCAAACAATCCAAGGTCGAACCGCTATTTTGTGCACACAGACTCACTGAATTAGCTGCAAGGGGTACGGACCCTCTCTGTCTTATTTTTCTTGACTGGGAGAAAGCTTTCGACAAAATCAACCATGAAAAAATGTTTCAATCTGTGGCGACTTGGAATTCCAACGGCCATTCTTGAAAATATAAAAAGTCTTTACGCAAATTCCTTGTTCCAGGTCATTCAAAGTCCTAATGAAAGCAACTGGCAAAAACAAAACATCGGAATAAGTCAAGGATGTCTTTGAGCCCATATTCATCTAGATTGACGATGCACAAAATGTTCCATGATGTAAAGTACAGATTTCAAGATCCTAATTGTCGCAAAACTTTTAAGGCATAAACTTCCAAAAGTTGCTCTGCGCTGATGACACTTTGATTATTTCAAAATGCATATTTGCACGTCATTGAAGAGGAATCTGAATACGTGCACCTAAAGCTCAACCATAACAACTAGGTTGATGACAAAGGAATTGTTCAATGTCGTTGTAGTTTGACTATGGTCCATCAATGCATTGGTGTGTACAAAAAAACATCATTGCGTTCAACGCTACCACCAGAGGTATCACATGTCGCAAGGAAACCTATGGGGGGACGATCTAGTACAGTGATGCTGGCTGGATCATTTACAGGATGAGGTACTGAACTCCCCGGTGACACCTGCGTCCAGGTTGACATGCACAGTACAGGTCGAGGGGGCTGTGCATGCAGTACCTTGATTTTGATTCCTTGTAGGGCATCTTTGCGTAATTGCTGCCTGGTACGGCATCTTGCTGGATATGCCCTTAGTGTTTATTGGTTCGGTCTGCGGTACCGTACCGAGCCGCGGCGGCATGGCATTGCCAGGTGGATCATGATAGATTCTCTGCCCGCTTTATTGCATTCATGTTACTCGGCCTGTGCCGGAGACGAACACCAGGTGGTTGCCCTGGGGTAGGCTTGTTCTTGTTGCTTATTCGCAACTTTTTCCGGTTGCTGGTATGTAACCTTTCCATTAACTCTATGACACTTGTCTGTTGCTTGTATGCAACTTTTGTGTTGTTTGTATGCAACGTGCCACGACCTGATGGGTTTTCCAGCAGCGTGGATTTTTGGTCCTTGATAGTTACTAGTTATTAGCGGAGTGCGGAGAGTAGAGTGTAGAGTGCCAAGTGTAGAGTGTAAAGTGTGGAGTGTAAAGAGTAGAGTGCGCAGTGTGGAGTGCAAAGTGTAGACTGTAAAGTGTAGATTGTAGAGTGTGGAGTGTGCAGTGTAGAGTGTAGAGTGTGGAGATGTGTGGAGCGTGCAGTATGGAGTGTGGAGTGTGGAGTGTAAAGTGTGGAGTGTGGAGTGTAAAGTGTGGAGTGTGGAGTGTAGAGTGTGGAGCGTAGGGCACGCAATGCGACACGTCTGAAGCACGGCGCCTGCCACGCAAAATGACGACAGAGATCTCCAAAATGCCGCGCCTGCCACGAAAACTACAACTCATCTTGTGAAATTGACGCAAAAGTATTGCGCCTGCCACACAAAACGACTTTCGACACATTATCAAACAGGTTGGAATGTCACAAAGTGCCGCGCCTGCCATGCAAAACGACATGACAACCTGCTTGGAAACGTTCGAAAATGAGGATTGCGAAAAACATATGGTGGTGACTACATCAGAAAAAAACTTGATTCAAAGTACATAAATTGGTTGTCTGATGGGCTCAGCCCAAACAAGTGGAAGCCATTTGAAGCATTCTTGCAAGACATTCGGTTGCAAAGAACCTCAATGCTTTTTCGCTGGCTTGGGAAGAAATTCTGCGTGCAGACGAATCCAAGCCAGCAAACACCCCCCAGCCCAGTCAGTCCCAGTATGTCCTTAGATTGGCACCTCAAATCTTTCAGCGACTTCTTCTCCGTAATACGAGGGCCACCACCAACATCCTGCAGCTCTCTGATTCGCCGTTCAAATCACAATCTAAGCAACCCATCTACTTGGCCTAAAACATCCTAAAACCCTGGCAAGGGTCAAGCTGGTCGAATCATGTTGGATTCAAACACCTTTGTTTGGTTCCTGACTAAGGAATTATTAAGTATTATTAATGTGATTGTGAAGACCATACATCAGTAACTACTGTCTCATGTCATCTACCTTCGCCTACTGTCACGTGCAGTGTCAATGTAACACGTGCTATCTTGCATTCCTAAAATCATGTATTCTAGGATTTCAAGGGCCTGCTCCTTTCAGCAAAAAACGATTTAGCAAGGAGGAATGGCCGCCGCTATCCTTCCCAACAAACATGACTTAAATAAGACGCCCTTGAAAAGTTAAGGTTGGCCGCTTTTAACTACCATGAACAGAGCATACTGCAGCGGCCTTGCTTTCAAGGAGGCCACTCTGAAGGTCGGCGCAGCGAAGAGATGCAAGAGACCTGAAGACAAAGTAATATGGGGATGGGCCAAACACCAAAAATTGCAATTTTTGCAAAGTTGTTGGTGGCCAATACCCAAATGCAAACGCATGCACGGTATGGACTGCATTGTATATCGCAAGCACCCCGCTGACCCCTCCATGAGGTTCCAGCAAAGTTCTTGTATGAGCTAGAATTTTCCGCTTGAGCCAATTTCTGCGTTTTCGACCAAGTGAACCCACAGACCACAGCTGAATTCTTCCATGCAGCCGGAAAGAAATCCGTGATGAGCTTACAATGGCAACAGATTGGGGCCAAAATCCTTTCCTTTGTGGCGTCGTGGGATGCGTGGAGAAGCGCATGGAAATTCACGTTGTTGCGACTTGTTGCCAAAGCTGCGTGCTTGGCACATGCTGGAATGACGTTCGGGATTTTTTAGGTGGTGAGCCTCTTTTCTGCCCTCCTGGTATAGTATGAAGCAGCCGCGCATCGAACCAGATCCACGCTGCAGATTTTTTTCCTCGCAAAGAATTCAGATACCTGAGGGCCCGCTGAGAAGCTTTGACAGGGCAAAAAGGGCCATCTAATCAACAAAATCAGGGTTTGCAGCTAAATGACAAGCTTTACCGAACAAACAGATAAAATGATTTGGGTTGTATAACTGCAACCGCTCCCGTGATAAAAAAAAGCAGGGTGTGATCAAAATTGAGACTCGGCACTTCCGCTCCTGGACTTAGCTGCCAACTTGTACATTTGGTGGTCCAAACTTTGTGGGGACCCGAATAACACTGCCTTGTTAACTAGCAAGTCCGTGAATCTGTGTGTGAACTTTGCACCATTGCTGCATTTTTTCTTCATACTATGGACTTCCTGCCTGCACATGTATACAATACACATACTCCCTAGTGTATGAGCAATTACGAGTAGAAGTTAGGAATCTGCAGGAAAACTGAGGCAGCGTCAAAGAACATTGCGTACACCAGGAATCACATCGAGCCGTGGGCGCCCCAAATTTTTACAAACCATTACAAACCCACATCTAGAAAAATGTTGCATTAAGCCGGGGGTTGATAGAATACAGGGAAGTTGTGAACCCACTGACGTCTGAATCTCTTGACTCTTCGTGTTATCATAATTTTGACCTGAAGCCCGAACAAAGCCAGTCTTAGACCCTAGACGTTGCCAAAACAAAACATGCTTGGCTAGGCAGCAAATGTCCCAAATTGACACTCGTCAAGAAAGCACCAGCAACGGAAACTAACCCTTCTCCCGTGGGTTCGCCGCCAAGCCGCAGTAAAAGAGGTTCCAAGTCGCCGTGGTAGGCAGCGTTAATGAGTGCGCCGAAGCTTTGCAGGATGTGGGTGCCTTGCGGCTCATCACTTGTGTTTCATGGATGCCACTGACCTCATGGAGCAGCGTGGGGTTTGCGCCAATTCAGGACGCGCGCCCCTACCGGCAGTGCCGTCTGAACGTGGAGCCTGCTGACATCATGCCACCGTCCACCATGGACGGCATCCTACTATGAAGCGGCATACTGGCGTGACGGGCATCAGTGCGGCGTCGCACGCATGGCACCAGGCTGCAGCAGTGACATCTGGCTTTGGCCCTTGGGGATGCTGAGTAGACTTTTTACCCGGAAATAATCTTACGTAGTGTCTTACACTAGCGCTTGAAAGGTCATGTTCTTGCGCAAAGTCTGGAGCGAACGATTGGAGCAGGGCCGGCTCGCTCGGGTGCTCTGAACTGGGCCACTCTCACGGCAACACAGAATCCACCTGGAAACTTAATGAATCGACTAGTGATATGGGTCGAGATCTGCAACAAACGCGTCATCAACACAAATGGCTGGGTGACACAGACGCTCCACACAGGTACAGGTTGCGAAATGGTGCTTTCACTTTTGAAACATGGAAGGAGTTTGGCATTGCTGGTATATGACATATTCAAACAAAAAACCGTAGCTACAAGTGGACTTCCTCAGTATCTACTTGAGCCAAAGACGGCAAGGTCAATCGTTGAACAGCTTCAAGCAGTTCTGGGATCCAATTGCAGACTTTGAAGGCTGACAGCGGGCATGATTTAAGGTGCTTTGGCACGCTGACGTTTCGCGTCCGACCCTTGGACAAACTTCAAACATCACAAGAGTTGGCCAAAAGGATGGCGCTGTGACCCAGCAGCTTTGGTTCCACCGAACCCGAGCTCACACACATTGCATTATGGTAATGCAGCGCAGGCTGCGCTAGGCCACGCGTTTCTAGACACTTTGTCATCATTGAATTGGCTCACAAGAAAATGTGCGAGTAATGCTTTGTCTTGACTGCAAATTCGGGGGTTTCCTGCACACGCGTCCTTCATCCAATGAGGTTGTTTTCACATGGAGAAACCGCTAGGGAATCTTCCGAGATGGGTTGAACCAACAGCCAGAAGAAACCCCTGGGAGTTCGACCGGGGTTGGATGGAAAAGCTGCCCATGTAGAAATGCTTTCTTAAGAGACGTGGGGATTGATGGAAATTGCGTGTTTACCAAAAGGCAACGCCAAGAAAAGCGCGCCAAAGCTACAAAACCGATTAACAAGCTGTGTCGAGCGAAGTGCAGGGAGTATATGTGGGGAATTCAGGCCTCTGCAGAAAATGGAGATGCTTGAGCTGATTCATTGTCAGCTGGTTTGATTCAAACGCGACGGCACACTTGGGAATCTCACATTGGATCATTTCATGCCTGGGATCTGCCCGGGATAACGCGCTGACAGAGTAGCTATTTACAATCTGGGATTTGTGAAGAATGGGCTAGCTGGACAGCAATCTCAGGAACACAGCAGGGCACTGGCAACTCACCTGTGCCCAAAAAGTGCTTATGGTCTGGGCATCCATGCTCCAAGGTCCCGCATCACAACTTGAAACGATTCTGGATACCTTGGAGGGGTGCACATTCAAACGAAATCCGTGTCCCGAAGGACATACCTCAGAGAGGTGGCTCATTCTCCTCATTGGTCGAATCAGAAAACCAGAGTTGGTCTGGCTGTGCGTCTGCGGGCCCAGCACATCAGGTCCGTTTGAAGATCCTCCGGGGTCAGGCCGTTCGCGAAAAATAACTGCTATCCCCTTCAAGCCAGGGTCTGAAATCTTCAGCTGTCATCTCAGTGATACGGCAAACCGACGGAACTTGAAACAAATTGGATGTTCATAACATTTCACAAATGTAGTTGCGTACCTTTGGTTATCTTCGCGAAGTCAGCGGGATTGCAGCCGCATTTTGTGTACCGAATGTCAGGGAAGCTTGAACATGCTGGGCCGGCAGGACTTAAAACACAAGGGGAGGGTTTTCCCATGTGCCCCTATTTACACAAGGGGGAGAACGTGCTGAACTCGTAGTGATCAGCAATCCTCGATTTCTGAGCCGTCAAATCATCTCAAATCACTGCAGCTTGCTGTTGTCATCTAGGCAAAACAGTACAGGCACTGCTGACAATCTTTCGGCGATGGACAGCAATGGATTCACGTCCTGGTCAACTGCGTAAACCCAACGGTGTGGATTTTGATCACAGTTGCAGTGGATTTGGGTTTAAACACATTCCGCAGAGATGGGAATGCAGCTCCAAGAGGGCTTCAAGGTGACGGACAGCATCACCACCTCAGTCCATGCTGGAAGGTCCGCCATCTTCGCATAACTCTCCTACCCACCTAGATCGACCTGGAGAATGAAAACTGCGCCTTTTGTTTTTCCAAATGTCTACCAGTCATCCAAAGCGTTGATGAAAATTTCATGACAAAACTCTGACAAGAGCTGGCTGGAGCAAGCTGTTTGTTGGCTGCCAGACAGCGCTGCAAACTGAGAGAAGACGGGGAAACCCTGTGCGCTGCAGGTCCCTCTCTCTTATGTTTGACCTCAGGAGGTTCAGTCCGGACCTATCCCGCGAAGAGAAATCCCCCAGCAATGGGAACCCTGGATCCGTTGCAGTGGAAATTCAGCAGGGCTGCTGAAGGCTCATCTGACGGTTTGGCCAACCCAAAAGTCCACAGATTGTCCGTTTGGAAGTTTGGACTTCTGAAGCTGGGAGCACATGTGCTGTGTGCTCTTGCACGATGATCATCGGATCTTTTTGGCGCATATTTATAGGCCACATAAGTCATGCATTAAACGGCGCCTTGATTGTACGGCATCGCTGTGCAGGACGCCAGGACAGCTAGCAGAATATCATGTGAGGCTGGCTGTGGATGTTGGTGACCGTTTGATTTGTCTGGCAAGTGCTGCCTGCCCCCATGTTGAATCTCACCAATTCAACGCTGCCAAGCTTCTCTGCTTCCGGCATGTGAGTACTCTTTTGAAGCAGCACGCAGCATGAAGGATTCTTTCTCGAACCAAAAGCACTTAGAAACACCATGCTTGACAGCTGAAAGTTTCGGAAACTCAGGTTGGAATCGAGAGGACGGAGCAGTCCAGGCCCTGACAGAGATCTGATGCAAGATCTTGTAACATCAGATGACCTTTCTCCTCCCCCTTAGCAGCAAGAGACAGCTCACAATTTCTGGTGGTCAGTCCTGAAATCATGAAAGTAAATCCTGTATAACTGCAACCGCATCAGGGCTTCAACTCTTCATGCCTGGAACGGGGGGTTTTGCTTTGTCGTCTCATGTGACTGCACGAAAAACACAAAATGAAATTGTGTGGACAATGGTGCGAAAATACACAGCCTATTTGGGCGGTGACCGCTCCATTCTTCCAATTCCACGAAACTTTGGGCGATCAATTCCGTATCATCTTTTTTCACTAGCTTCACATGAGCCCTAGATCTTTCTACGGCGGCCCTCTAAGCCTGCGGAGCCCGTTACATCTCAACACATCCTGCTCCATGTCTCACGATTACAAACTTGAAATGAAGAGATGATACGCTTTGAAATCACTCCGAGTCCTGTCCTTGCGCATACCCAAGCTGCGCCTAAAGAGCTTGTTGGTCCCTGCACCGACACAACCAGGTGCACACATCTTGCAGCCTACTGCTCTATCTCCGAAAAAGGACCAAGAGCTGGGTGAACTCCACTAGATTGTGCTTGTCAAGGTATTCCCGTGCAGCATTGGCCTAGAAAGGGACCCAAACACATGTGAATTCACAGACAGCTGACCACACCTCTTGAATTTGGACGCGCAGCCAACCACAAGAGTCACGAAGTGGCAGAGGTGACTGGGGATGTACGAGTAGCTTCTCTGATCCACCACAAATGGGTTCCATCCAAAGCAGAACTTGGCACTACATGGGCACAAGACATTCCAGGCAATATTCCCGGCCCACCTTCCACCAAACCAAGGTCCATGCATGTTCTTCCAAACCAACATCGTGTCACCCTCGCAAGGTGCTCTGCTGAACATAGATGTCCCGACAGTTGTGATGTCACTGCGTGTCGCCCAAAAACCGCACCAAGCCTGACACATTTCGCAGCAAGAGACCGACCTGATTTCACATTTCCTTTGTAGCGTGTGCTTGCACACTTCCTTTAAATTTCTACCTTTTTCATTGGCGCAAGACAGTCACCAAAAGCAGAAAATGAAATGAAGAAATCTATCACGCAAACAGTCCCTGATGACCATGGTTTCAAGTCTAGTTTGGCAGGTGCGGCCACCTAGGTGAAGGAATGAAGATCAAGCGGCTGCGACTAAAAGAGGTTTCCAAGATCATGTCATGGTGATGTCTTGCTGTAGCTTGCATTGATCTCTAATACCAATGGCCACGCTTGGTGTGGCCAAAACCGCGCCAAAGCCACTGGCTTTCAGCCCTTCGCATCGCCAGCGGCTTGCTAAAAACTGGAATGGGGTCGAACAAAGCGGGACCTCAGCGTCGGGTCAGCTCCAACCTGCGACTCTTGCAAGTGTCACCCGGACCTTAGCACCTAAAATTGCAAAATCATCGTGGCCGATGTAAACATGGCCTTGTCGCCAGGGCCATTCTGACCAAGCTCTCTTTGAGTTGCCATCTCACAGGGTCCAGACGGGCACCGGAAAATAGCAAACGCAGCGAGGTTTGATTTGCCAACGGCATGCTGGACCTTCACGCAGGAAAAAAGGTCTCAACAGCCTGCGCTTGGCCAACCACCTTTCAGCAGTTGCTGTCATTGGCGTCTTGAACACTGGCATTTCAGTTTAGGGAAGGATGTCTTTAATGTCTCTACTTGGTGCACAGACATGCTCATGCTGATCGTAGGCGTTTTGATACCTAGGTTTGAATCTCCTGATTGGCACGCCAATTCGCCCCACTGATAAAACTGATGCTGGAATCTTGGGACATAAGTGAGATGCCTCCAGAACCACAGCTGAAAATCATGATTCTTTGGGTGCTGGCGGGGCTTAGTTCGGTTTGATATCATTGAGCGGTTGGAACTTCGCTCAAAATGAAGCTACTAGTATTGAAGCGGACCAATCATTCTATGACATGAACTTTTCACGGATGATATGACACTATAATTTGTTCCTTTGCGTGGACACACCTTCAATCGAGTTGCGATCTGGCAAATTTCAAACCGCGCACGGGGGAAAACACAGATCAATGAAAGGGACAACTTCGCACTGGAAAGGAAAGAACCCATGCTTTCGTTCTCAGCAGTACCTTGCCAGGCATTCAGGCTGTTTCTTCATTTACATTGGCAGAAGATAAATTTTCTGGCGCAAAACATTGCCTGCTAAAGCAAGGTTCCTTGTTCCATCTGTTGACTGCTCCCAATGGCTGCATTCCACATGTCCTCCAGCATTGCCGTAACAATCCACAGCGATGTGATCGCACGGAACCAAAAACAAAATGCGTCGGTTCCGAATGCCCCGAATGTGGCGATGCTTCGAAAGTCGAGCAAACAATTGGCACACCCGAGGCCCAAGCCCTGGAGCACGTGGCAGCGGATGCAGAGAAACTCAGTTCCAGCCAATTTGCCTGCATGGGAAAAAAACAAAGGATGGCAAACTCGCATTCAAAACGATGTAAATCATCTACAATGTTGGCAAAACAAGGAAAAGGAATGAAAAGGACTAGCAATAATCAGAACCCAAACTAAATCAAACATCGATCATTTTGCATCGAGCCCAAATCCCGCCATCCAATTCTACTCTGCAAAGCGCTCAGAAACAAACCCTAACACCCCACAGGAGAAGACTTGCTTGCAACCTAAAAACTGCGCATACTTATGTCATCGGATTGACAAGCATTCCCATCGCCAAAGGAATCTGGGAAAAAATAATTGTAAAACTGTTGGATCCGAATCCGCATTGCAGTTTCATTGCGTTTTGTGTCCCCTGCCCAAATCTATACATTCAACTGCAACTGCAACATTCCATCATACCGGACATGTTCGATTCAAGACTGGTTTTGGGACTTTTTGTTTTACTATGCTTCAGTATTTCAAAATCGTACTTTTCATCCGAATGTTCCTCGGTTTGACCGGTGCAGATTCCGTATTATGCAGTTGAAATTGGCTCTCCAAAACTCTTCATTCGTTGTGGCTCCCTTGGTACATGGACATGTTGGACCTAAGGCCAAACCCTCTCGGGCCCTTCACATCTTTTTTCCGCCGCCCTGGGCTCTGGGCCTCCAGCAGTGCAGACTGGGAGGAATGTGGCTTGAAAGCCAAATATGGACTTGAGAAGGCCGCACCCCAACAAATATGCAAACAACGCGCGGCACAAGTGGGACAAGGATGACAAGGGGTGAGATATGAGTTTGTCGTAGACGTGAAATTTGACAGTGCTGGGAGCCTGCAAACCAGTTGTCAACAATCATAGCCAACTGCAAGGAAAGGGACCATAGAACAACGCGGCCTGCGCTTGGGCGCTCAAACCACCACTTCTGCGACGTCGCACCATGGCCCCAGCCAAGGTCCTGGTATGCTCTTGAGATGTCGGTGTCAAATGGAACCGCAAGGGTCATGTCATTTTGGTTCTCCTCATAACTGCCTATCCTCATGAGAAACCCGCCTCTTTCCTGGAGCGCTATCCTCATTTTTGCTGTGCTAGTCTTTGGGGAGCTGGAGCGGCCCTTGCACCGCTCTGCAACTGGGAGGTTTTGATCTGAGGTCTAGCGATGATCAACAAGCCGGTGTCCCTCACCATGCTTGCTTAGACTTGATCACTCGATGTTGGGTGGCAATCTTGGACAACTTGTCCTATGATGTTTGCTGCATGTTGGAACTCCTGTACAGTAATTTGGCAATGGAACATCCATCATTGAGAGATGATTCACTGTTAAACTTGGGTCCAGCGCTGTTTTTGACGGGAAGATCAATTGGCTCTTTGAACAGCTCCCGGCACCTTCAAACGACTTGTGCGGCGCAAAGGAAGGGCAGCTTGGGTCCCCTTGGCGCTGCGGAACCGACGAGGCTTGGTAGGCGTGGATGGTCGAAAGCATGGAACCTGAGCAGCATCTGATTTGTGCAGCGTCTCTGTACAGACCCGCAAAGCTCAGGTCTGGTATTGTCTTGTCGCTTCTCTCTACTGACTGACTGCTGATCACCCTCTTTGGGATCGGCCGATGCAATATATTAATTACCTCTCTATAAGTATAAGATGTATACTGTATAAGCGTAGACAAAAGAAACTATGATCAGAATCATGCAAGTCTATTGTGCTGCATCTCTCCATGACTCTAAGACAAACTCGTATCAACTTCTCGCCTCTGGCACGAACGTCCCATGTCCGCCCCAGAAACAAGGTAAGACGTTGCTCAATCAAGCAATCGCAAGACCCACCAAATCGCAGTGTCGGGCAACTCACGCGCTCGTCTTGTCCTATGACTTCGCAGCGCTCCTCTGGGTCTTCTTGAAGATTGAAGAGCCGGGGTCGATGGTCATCTGTGAGGTTCAGGAGCTTCGAGAAGTTCCTGCAGACCAATCAAAGCAGCCGGCGAAGACAGTCGTTTCAGTGCGTCTGTTCGCGCCATCCCTGGTGACAACCTGAATATTTTTTTCAGCCTTCTAGAACGTGACTTTGGGCGGTAAATGGAACATATGCGGGCAACAACCAGCCATGGATTTCATCTTATAAACATTTATAAACTATATTCGAATTTTCTTGAAAACATCACCAATCCCGGACCTTAACATCGACATGGATAGTTTGTGCATGTGAAATTCAAAAGATATGCAATGCTTGCTCACATACCCTGCCACACACATTGCACCCTATAGGTCGCTTGTGGTCGCCATCTTGTTGATTTACCTCCAGCTACTCCCGTATGCATGAAATCGCATATGCATCAAAAATCGCAATAAATATAGCATTGAACATATACATGACGAGTGAGCATACCCTCGTATTGCATATTGGAACAAGGTGTATGCAGTACCTACGCTATAGGCCCTCTCCACTAACTTCTCAGATCTTCTCAGATCTTCTCAGATCTTCTCAGCATATCCCCAACTGCCATACGCATACGCCATATCTCCTCCACCAGGGCGGATGATCTCCGGAGCCACCACCCGTACCCACAATGAGCTTCCAGTGGCCCGACCGCAGAGCAGGACCATGGTGCCCCACGGATGAGTCCGAGAGTCCATAGTAGAGCTCGCGGCGAGGAGACGGCAAGTTTCCTGCACTGCTGCACTGCTGCCCAAGCTCCAGTGATCTTGTGCCTAGTGATGAATGAGTTTCTTGAACCATCAAAGCTGATTGCCTTGGGAATGTTGAAGCAACTAGCAACTTTGTCGGCCATAGATGCTGGCAGCACAGCTTGCCGAATCTTGCCAGAAAACTTTGTTGTACAGGTGCGGCTCTAACAATATCTCTTTTGATCAATGCTGCTGATACCAGACAAAAGGAAAGGAGTTGGATTCAAAATAATGCGACCCAAGGTCCGATGAGTTGCTTCCAAACCTGCAGTGAGTCAGTCGGGGCTATTCTCATCAGCATGCAAGCATACGTTTGTGGTGGGCTTCAAACACTCGTCTCAGCTCGAATATTCCAATATCTAGCCAAGCTGTCGGCATCACATGAGTATAAGGCGCACGTGACGAACCCGTGAAAGAATGTGCAATCAATAAGGCGCAAAAGATTTACACTTCTCGGTCAAAGAGGAAACCACAGCCCTTGATGTTGATGAGAAGCATTCATGCCATCAAGAGGTTTGGTGGCACCTGGAAGGATCCTGGCCGCAAAACCACAGCACTTGTGGGTGACCACTAATTGTTTTGGCAGCCATCACGATGCAGCGCTGCAGTTTACAAGTTCCAATGCATCCTTTTCTATCTTTCATCCCGGCAAAATTGGCAAATTCAACATGTGCGCTTTCGGGCATGATCGCTTTATCAAATCAATAGTGCCCCAAAGCTTCCCAGTCTCTCCTCTGCTCAGCAGCCCCTTCCACTAGAGTCGGGAGCCAGTCAGCACCATGCATCAGACCCTGCCAAGCAAAGTTCTGCTGAGCATATCCTGAAGCAGTGGCTTGGAAGGAAGCTGGGCACATGGCAAAAAAAACATCAACGACCCCAACTTCAATACCAAAAGTGCAATTTCACCGGAGAGTGGCCAGCTTTGTCTTGATTGTCTTGGAGAGTGTAAGATTTTGCAGCTTTTCAATTCTTTTTCAAGATATTTCTTAAGATGGTCTAAGTCGGTCTAAGTTGGTCCCCACTAGCCCCAAGAGGTGGTGGAGCGATCGTCGTCCGCAAAATGATGCAAACGACCCAACCCCGAGCAACCCCGAGCCCCAAGGAGAACATCTGTAACAACTGTTTCACATTGTTTCTCATTGTTTCTCATTGCTTCTCCGTCCAGAGAATGCTTGAGGCACTTGCTACAACCTTGCGAACATATCACAAAACTCAAAGTTTCTGAGTCAGCACCGACGGGTGGAATGCCAAGAGGGATACTTCGTATAGATTTCACTACAGCCAAGTCGGCTTTAGACTGAAGTCACACCCAAAATACCCAAAGATTTCTGAAAATTTCTGAAGCATAGCCAAGATCTCTAGGAGCGAACAGCAATGAGGTGCCACGAGTGCCGCCTTCCCACAAGGAGCATTTACCTCCTGAAAAATGGACTGTTCGATGTGTGATACAAAAGAACAAAATCCCGGGCAAAAATCTTGCCATAAAAGGTTGAAGCCCGAATGAGTTCACAAAGACACGATCAGTGAGGAAAGGCTGAACGGACCTCTTGCACTCTCTCTTACTCTTTCTCTCTGTGATTCTGGCATTGACGTCCAACACCTTTAGCTTTCGATGCTTTCGGAACCTCCTAGGCCTCCCAGCACTCCAAAATCTGGACATTGCGGAAAAATACGCCCGTGGCAATCCGTGGCACCGGTTTCCTCTAAGGGGTCGGTTCGAAGCGCCAATGCCTGCACAGTCCACAATGGGACCACCATTGTCTGTGGTAACGATGACGACCTCAGCAACCAAAAGGATATATGAATTATATGATATATGGCTTGTTATTAATAACTGACTTAATATAACTTATTATGGTTTTCTCTGCAGGCCACCTGCTGCCCCACATGCAGCTAATAGAATTCCTCACCAGAAGCAGAAAAATGGCGCTTCATCTTAAATTGATTTGCAAGTTCAAAATTCGGGCCAATATATTTGCCAAGATGTTAAAACTCACTTTGGCATGTTTGGCATGTTTGGTTGTTTGGATTTGTTTGGTTCCTTTGGCACATTTTGGCACATTTTGGCACATTTTGGCACATTCGACGTCGAGCATGTCGAGCCACTGAGTTCGCCAACATTTTTTTCTCTTCCAACGCTTTGGTGATGTTCCCAATGCCTTCGTCCACTGCCGTGACCATCCCCGCGAAGGCGCGCCGGGCCGTGTCGTTGATTCGATGCAGGTAAGGCTCCACCTTGACACACCCGCAACGCCCGCAACTTGGGGTGGTGGTAAGCCAAACAAATCACAACATGGCTATAAATCCATGTCAAAATATGTCAAAATATGTCAAATACCTTTTCTTCCTACTTTTGATCATGAACATTTGCGTCAAAATTCTGGTCAATCAAGGATGGAACGGGAAACATGTTGCACCAATAAAAAGCCAGCGCCAACTTTGACTGGCGTGCAATGGCTGCAATGGCCTATTTGACGGAAACGTCAGCCAACATTCGGTTCACACTAGGTTCAAAACGAAAAGTCAGAAACAAGATGCCCTCACCCCAAAGGATGTCACATTGGCTTTCCCGTAATTTAGGTCATGACGCACATGCCTCATTTCCTGTTTGATCAGCTCATGGCGTCTTAGTTCAGCCAGGACTCGTAATACTCTGGAACCTGCCTTGGCGCGTGAACGCCCTGCCAGGCTTGATAAAGGAACAGCGGCTCCTGGGATCCCATCTCAAAGCTCCATTTCTCGATGCGACGTTTTGACACACGAAGTCACACGAAGGTCACACGAAGCAGAAGGCTAAGATTCTCTCAGGGTAGCACTGAATACCACGCGATGCACCTGCTAGAACATCTAGAACCTGTGCTTTTTAATTGCGCCGTTTGTTTCCGCAGCTTTTCTTATCTCCACATCTTTTGGATTGCCAATTCGCATGCTGCCAAGTCTCGGATGCATTGTGCCGATCGATGATCCGAAGAGCTTCGTCTGCGAAGAGGTTGGTGGAGTACCTACGCCAGGAGTCAGCCATGACATGCCATGCGATCTCTGAAACATCACTTCAACACAGCAGGACGCATAGCTTTAAAAAATGCATCCAACTTTATAGATTCTCATTGAACTGTCATGATTGTGATTTGTCAAACGGGGATGTGTTGGTGCGAGGCAAAGGGATTTCCAGGGGTGTACCCGGACCCCTACTTTGTAAGAACAATCAACTGTAATCAACCCTTCCTAATCTCAGTTGCTACAAAGTAGGGGCCCAAGGCAACAAACCGAGATACAAAATGACAAGACCAACCTCATGCAACCCATCTACAAAGTAACACAACCAACCCCACAAAGTAACACAACCAACCCCTTGTTCTACCGAGCCTTCATTTTGTATTTTTTTTCACTTTGTAGTGGGGTCGTATGGGATCATTTACGCTACCTCTGCTCCAATACAGCGAGGCAGAACAAATTACAAACACCCAACACAAAACCTTTGGTCTGAATCTGGCCCGAAAAAGCTTGCAGAATGATTTTTTAAAGAGGCAGTTTATCAAAAAAACTTCAAAACGCCTGTTATTGCGGCATTTCTGCAGTCTTTATGGTTTTCCAGTTTGTCAGGGATGAGACGTGGTTAAGCCTTTATTTAGATGCTTTGGCCAAGATTTTGTGCGGCCATAAGCAGCAGGAACAGTTTTTCGACAAAGTCTATGGCAACAAAGTGGCAGGAACGGTTTTTGAACAAAGTCTATGGCAACAAAGTGGCAGGAACAGTTTTTGGACAAAGTCTATGGCAACAAAGTGGCAGGAACAGTTTTTGGACACAGTCTATGGCAACAAAGTGGCAGGAACGGTTTTTGCACAAAGTCTATGGCAACAAAGTGGCAGGAACAGTTTTTGGACAAAGTCTATGGCAACAAAGTGGCAGGAACAGTTTTTGGACACAGTCTATGGCAACAAAGTGGCAGGAACAGTTTTTGGACAAAGTCTATGGCAACAAAGTGGCAGGAACAGTTTTTGGACAAAGTCTATGGCAATAAAGTGACAGGAACAGTTTTTCGACAAAGTCTATGGCAACAAAGTGGCAGGAACAGCTTTTGGACAAAGTCTATGGCAACAAAGTGGCAGGAACAGTTTTTGGACAAAGTCTATGGCAACAAAGTGACAGGAACAGATTTTTGGACACAGTCTATGGCAACAAAGTGGCAGAAACAGATTTTTGACAAAGTCTATGGCAACAAAGTGGCAGGAACAGTTTTTGGACAAAGTCTATGGCAACAAAGTGGCAGGAACAGTTTTTGGACAAAGTCTATGGCAACAAAGTGGCAGGAACAGTTTTTGGACACAGTCTATGGCAACAAAGTGGCAGGAACAGTTTTTGGACAAAGTCTATGGCAACAAAGTGGCAGGAACAGTTTTTGGACAAAGTCTATGGCAACAAAGTGGCAGGAACAGTTTTTGGACACAGTCTATGGCAACAAAGTGGCAGAAACAGTTTTTCGAGAAAGTCTATGGCAACAGAGTGGCAGGAACAGTTTTTGGACACAGTCTATGGCAACAAAGTGGCAGAAACAGATTTTTGACAAAGTCTATGGCAACAAAGTGGCAGGAACAGTTTTTGGACAAAGTCTATGGCAACAAAGTGGCAGGAACAGTTTTTGGACAAAGTCTATGGCAACAAAGTGGCAGGAACAGTTTTGGACAAAGTTATAGCAACAAAGTGGGAAGAAACAGTTTTTGGACAAAGTCTATGGCAACAAAGTGGCAGGAACAGTTTTTGGACAAGTCTACAAAAAGTGGCAGTACAAGTGGCAACAAAAAGTTGGCAGGCAACAGTTTTTTTGGACAAAGTCTATGGCAACAAAGTGGCAGGAAGAACAGTTTTTGGCATGGCAACAAAAGTTTATATGGCAACAAAGTGGCAGGAACAGTTTTGGACAAAGTCTATGGCAACAAAGTGGCAGGAACAGTTTTTGGACAAAGTTATGGCAACAAAGTGGCAGGAACAGTTTTTGGACAAAGTCTATGGCAACAAAGTGGCAGGAACAGTTTTTGGACAAAGTCTATGGCAACAAAGTGGCAGGAACAGTTTCTGGACAAAGTCTAGGGCAGCAAAGTGGCAGGAACAGTTTTGCGACAAAGTCTATGGCAAAAAAGTGGCAGGAACAGTTTTTGGACAAAGTCTATGGCAACAGAGTGGCAGGAACACTTTTTGGACACAGTCTATGGCAACAAAGTGGCAGAAACAGTTTTTCGACAAAGTCTATGGCAACAAAGTGTCAGGAACAGTTTTTGGACAAAGTCTATGGCAACAAAGTGGCAGGAACAGATTTTGGACAAAGTCAATGGCAACAAAGTGGCAGGAACAGTTTTTCGACAAAGTCTATGGCAACAAAGTGGCAGGAACGGTTTTTGAACAAAGTCTATGGCAACAAAGTGGCAGGAACAGTTTTTGGACAAAGTCTATGGCAACAAAGTGGCAGGAACAGTTTTTGGACAAAGTCTATGGCAACAAAGTGGCAGGAACAGTTTTTGGACAAAGTCTATGGCAACAAAGTGGCAGAAACAGTTTTTGGACAAAGTCTATGGCAACAAAGTGGCAGGAACAGTTTTTGGACAAAGTCTATGGCAACAAAGTGGCAGGAACAGTTTTGGACAAAGTCTATGGCAACAAAGTGGCAGGAACAGTTTTTGGACAAAGTCTATGGCAACAAAGTGGCAGGAACAGTTTTTGGACAAAGTCTATGGCAACAAAGTGGCAGGAACAGGTTTTGGACAAAGTCTATGGCAACAAAGTGGCAGGAACAGTTTTTGGACAAAGTCTATGGCAACAAAGTGGCAGGAACAGTTTTTGGACAAAGTCTATGGCAACAAAGTGGCAGGAACAGTTTTTGGACAAAGTCTATGGCAACAAAGTGGCAGGAACAGTTTTTGGACAAAGTCTATGGCAACAAAGTGGCAGGAACAGTTTTTGGACAAAGTCTATGGCAACAAAGTGGCAGGAACAGTTTTTGGACAAAGTCTATGGCAACAAAGTGGCAGGAACAGTTTTTGGACAAAGTCTATGGCAACAAAGTGGCAGGAACAGTTTTTGGACAAAGTCTATGGCAACAAAGTGGCAGGAACAGTTTTTGGACAAAGTCTATGGCAACAAAGTCTATGGCAACAAAGTGGCAACAGTTTTTTGGACAAAGTCTATGGCAACAAAGTGGCAGGAACAGTTTTTGGACAAAGTCTATGGCAACAAAGTGGCAGGAACAGTAAAGTCTATGGCAACAAAGTCAGTATGGCAACAGAGTGGCAGGAACAGTTTTGACAAAGTCTATGGCAACAAAGTGGCAGGAACAGTTTTTCGATAGCAACAAAGTGGCAGAAACAGTTTGGCAACAAAGTGGAAGGAACAGTTTTTGGACAAAGATGCAACAAAGTGGCAGGAACAGTTTTGACAAAGTGGCAACAAAGTTTCTGTCTATGGCAACAAAGTGGCAGGAACAGTTTTTCTATGGCACAAAGTGGAAGAACAGTTTTTGGATGGCAACAAAGTGGCAGGAACAGGACAACTTATGGCAACAAAGTTGGCAGGAACAGTTTTTGGACACAGTCTATGGCAACAAAGTCGCAGGAACAGTTTTTGGACAAAGTCTATAGCAACAAAGTGGCAGAAACAGTTTTTGGACAAAGTCTATGGCAACAAAGTGGCAGGAACAGTTTTTGGACACAGTCTATGGCAACAAAGTGGCAGAAACAGTTTTTCGATAAAGTCTATGGCAACAAAGTGTCAGGAACAGTTTTTTGGACAAAGTCTATGGCAACAAAGTGGCAGGAACAGTTTTTGGACAAAGTCTATGGCAACAAAGTGGCAGGAACAGTTTTCAACAAAGTCTATGGCAACAAAGTGGCAGGAACAGTTTGGACAAAGTCTATGGCAACAAAGTGGCAGGAACAGTTTTTGGACAAAGTTTGGCAACAAAGTGGCAGGAACAGTTTTTGGACAAAGTCTATGGCAACAAAGTGGCAGGAGCAGTTTTTGGACAAAGTCTATGGAAACAAAGTGGCAGGAACAGTTTTTGGACAAAGTCTATGGCAACAAAGTGGCAGGAACAGTTTTTGGACAAAGTCTATGGCAACAAAGTGGCAGGAACAGTTTTTGGACAAAGTCTATGGCAACAAAGTGGCAGGAACAGTTTTTGGACAAAGTCTATGGCAACAAATTGGCTGGAACAGTTTTTGGACAAAGTCTATGGCAACAAAGTGGCAGGAACAGTTTTTCGAGAAAGTCTATGGCAACAAAGTGGCAGGACCAGTTTTTCGACAAAGTCTATGGCAACAAAGTGGCAGGAACAGTTTTTGGACAAAGTCTATGGCAACAAAGTGGCAGGAACAGTTTTTGGACAAAGTCTATGGCAACAAAGTGGCAGGAACAGTTTTTGGACAAAGTCTATGGCAACAAAGTGGCAGGAACAGTTTTTGGACAAAGTCTATGGCAACAAAGTGGCAGGAACAGTTTTTGGACAAAGTCTATGGCAACAAAGTGGCAGGAACAGTTTTTGGACAAAGTCTATGGCAACAAAGTGGCAGGAACAGTTTTTGGACAAAGTCTATGGCAACAAAGTGGCAGGAACAGTTTTTGGACAAAGTCTATGGCAACAAAGTGGCAGGAACAGTTTTTGGACAAAGTCTATGGCAACAAAGTGGCGGAACAGTTTTTTGGACAAGTCTATGCACAAGTGGCAGGAACAGTTTTTGGACAAAGTCTATGGCAACAAAGTGGCAGGAACAGTTTTTGGACAAAGTCTATGGCAACAAAGTGGCAGGAACAGTTTTTGGACAAAGTCTATGGCAACAAAGTGGCAGGAACAGTTTTTGGACAAAGTCTATGGCAACAAAGTGGCAGGAACAGTTTTTGGACAAAGTCTATGGCAACAAAGTGGCAGGAACAGTTTTTGGACAAAGTCTATAGGCAACAAAGTGGCAGAAACAAAGTGGCAGGAACATTTTTTGGACAAAGCCTATGGCAACAAAGCCTATGGCAGGAACAGTTTTTGGACAAAGTCTATGGCAACAAAGTGACAGGAACAGTTTTTGGACAAAGTCAATGGCAGCAAAGTGGCAGGAACAGTTTTTGGACAAAGTCTATGGCAACAAAGTGGCAGAAACAGTTTTTGGACAAAGTCTATGGCAACAAAGTGGCAGGAACAGTTTTTGGACAAAGTCTATGGCAACAAAGTGGCAGGAACAGGTTTTGGACAAAGTCTATGGCAACAAAGTGGCAGGAACAGTTTTTGGACAAAGTCTATGGCAACAAAGTGTCAGGAACGTTCGACAAAGTCTATGGCAACAAAGTGGCAGGAACAGATTTTGGACAAAGTCAATGGCAACAAAGTGGCAGGAACAGTTTTTGGACAAAGTCTATATGGCAAAAAAGTGACAGGAACAGTTTTTGGACAAAGTCTATGGCAACAAAGTGGCAGGAACAGTTTTTGGACAAAGTCTATGGCAACAAAGTGGCAGGAACAGTTTTTGGACAAAGTCTATATGGCAACAAAGTGGCAGGAACAGTTTTTGGACAAAGTCTATATGGCAAGAAAGTGGCAGGAGCAGCATTTGTGAGACAAACGAATGATTGTACGTGTGAGTATGCCCATTCCTCGTTTGATCACGTTTGTTGATTCTTGAGGGTGCCCCAAGCAATGGTTTTGAAACCCTTTTCACAACATTTCGGGGCACCTCAGTTTTTGAATACCATACCCAACCCTCAACACAAAACCTTTGGTCTGAATCTGGCCCGAACAGTTTCCAGCATGAAGTTCTTTTTTGATTAGGGAGTTGAGATAAACGAAACAGTTACTGTATCACCAAAAGAATGTGCTTTCTTTAAAGTTGACCTTCCATGTTGACTTCTACAAAGTGAAAAGGTCTTCAACTAGGGGTCTTATGGGTCCCACTTGCCTGCATGGATGACATACGATCCTATGAGTCCCCTACAAAATGACAAGTCCAGGAGCAAAAGGATATTCCGAATATTCCATGCTATTCCAACCCATCACTCTGCAGTCACCAAGGGACTGATTCACATCTTGCCATGCCAGTTGGGTGCAGCCAGGTCCACAACGGGGCTGACTCTCCTGCGCAAGGCGAAGCCAAAGTCACGCAGAAGACTCAGTCCATTCCAAGGTGTTTCTAAGACAAGTTTTGCACAAGGTAAAAAGATGGTAAATTCGGTACTGGTCATGAGATGTCATGAGCATATAACCATCAGACATGCGTAGATGAACATCTCACAGTGTAGATGACCCTGTCAAACTGCGTCTATTTTAGATGCGAAAGCCAGGATGCCAGGTGAAGATACCAAACAAATACTACTGGTAGGCCCTGTCGCACCAATTTAGCCAAGCTTATCTTAGCGGCGTTTATGTGAATCGCGTCATGATTCTGGGAAGCATCATGAAGGATCGCCAATAGCCACATGAGAACATAAGCTTTTGGGGTCACACGCCCAAAGTGATCAAAGTGTAGAATGCGAGACTCTACGAGACTGAGGGAGACTGAGGGGTTGTTGAGCAGTTGTTGCACTGCTGAGCGGAATGTCAACACCAAACGCCACCACAGCTGTCCCGATGGAGATCGAAACCTCCACTGGTGACATGTTTGAAGTAATCCTGAGGGAAACCAAACGGGAAGTAACACTTTGTCACTTGCAATGATCATCCAGTCTTCCATGTGAGGCTGTTGGAAGAAAACAGAGCCTCTCGCAAAAATTTGCGGTAAAAATGAAACGGAATTCGGACAAACAACACAAATCCATTCCACTTTTGGCACCGTTGGATCTGGACCGCAATGTTATTGCAAGGTTTTGTATGGCTGTCGCAAACGTTGGAAGCGAAATCAAATGTCCAGCAAGGGGCCTTTGAAAAGGGTCGCCCAGGCTTGAATTGCACCCGGTGGTTTTGTGACAACAAAGAGATAAGATACCCTAAGCGTCCCTGAGCTATTGGCTTACCATTCAAACTGGCGCCATTGGATGATGGATTTCGCAGTACTGTCTTCCGTTTTTGATTTCGTACCATCCCCACCCAGAAGGCTACAGTACAAAAACACCAAAACAAAGAAAGTCTGACTGCATGATTTGTAGCCGGACTTTGAGCTTGAGGCTTCCCAGATGAAGCAAAGCAGCTCTTGATGTGTGCTTTGCATCTTCTTTCTTCGTTCTGTCTTTGGCTTGCACACACCAAAACGGAGAATATGCGTGCTACTTTAAACTCTTTAGGAAAACTGGCCGTAAGATACCTTGGCATAAGCAGTCATAAGCTTTCCCTGTGGCGCGCAAGTCTCATGGAATCTGGGCCGAGATTCCTCTGAGCCTTCGTAATATCCGTAGAAAGAATCGAACCCTCTGAAGGTCGGTGTGTACTCTGTCCTTGGGTAAGCGAGTGAAAAAAATTAGCCACGAGCGCTAGGGGGCGAAACGGCTGGTGTCTAGACATGATCAAAAACACTCGATCATCAAAAGCTTACCGCCGCTGCTAAGCATCTGGAAAAATCCCAAGTGCCACTTGCCCACAGCATGGCACTTGTAGCCGGCCGTACCTGCCAGCTGCACCAACAAAGCAAAAAAAAAGAAGCAACGCAAGGAAATAGAACTGCTGAACTTACAAGTGTCAGCAAAGAAACATCATGAGACATCCCATCTATGCACTTCTAAGCGCAATCCAAACGATTTCTGCCCAAACACTGAGCAACTGCGGCAAGGTCGTCTCTCCCAGAGGCAATCCATAAGCCTTGTTGGGAATCCAGTCGTTGATGCCTCGCAATCAGCAAACCCCCAACAACCTGCGCCCCCCACATGACATGTTAACAACCTGACATATCCACTACATATCCCGAATATGTCCAAATCGTCGAACCTGTGTGCAACGGCATGCGGCCACTCATGAACGTTGCCCTGCTGGGCGAACACGAGGGCTGGACATAGTACTGGTTCAAAGTGATGCCCTTCTCATGGAACATGTTCCTCAGGTTTTCTTTCGCACCATGTGGGCCTTGCCCGATTCTTTTCTTATAAGCACTTTAAATTAAAGTGAACTAAGTGAACGCTTGAACATGGGGTCCTCCAAACTCTCACCGAGCAAGTACGCTTGCCTACCAGCCCATCACGGGCCCATCACGGTGGAACAATGTGGAGCATGAAGTGAGCAATGCCTGACTTGCGCCACAGCTTGCCTTCAAAGCGTCAAGGTCGGTGTTGAAATCTGCTGGTTTCGAAAACCGGGATCATCCCAGCCAAAGTCATCAATCCTTTGCTGATTGGCCGGGCACGACCTGTCCTCTGGTTTGCAACACACGTCCAAGTCTTGACTATATCCACTGAAACTAGTCACATAAACAACCAGGAAGAAGACATAGGTTAGAGCAGGGACGAATGAAGCGGAAAAGAAACACATGTTCGGCACTTGCATGAAAGACGATGGCAGCGAGACTTCTTCAAGTTGGGTCTTTGTTTCAGGCTCACGCAGTGGCAAAAACTGACGAACCTGGCCATCTGAACCCAACAACTGCAGGCAAGGTTCACATGGAAAATGATGTGAGGCTTCGCCGCTTCAGAAGGAAGGAAAACCAGCGCAAATCTCGTGAACCAAACCAGCCATCCGCTGCAGAACATGGCCCGTTTCCAACGAAAGGATTTATATACACACATATTATATATATAATAGGGCAGGGCTGACGCAAGACTTTGGATCTTGGTAGAGCCAACAGTTGGACCAAGTGGGCTGCGCAAACCAAAGCCTGCTTATATGGGAACCCTATCTCAAATTCTAGGCGTCAAAGTCCATGTAAACCTGGGCAGATTATGCGCCAATTTACTTGTTGGCTAGCCAGCTTGCCATTGTAGGTTTGGTGAAAGTCATGCATTTTGGGCCCAAAAACTTCATGAACGCACCATGGCAACCGCCATAAAATGCGCCCAGCCAACCTGCGTTTGTGACCCATCTTCCCAGAGCTCGGAATTTGCTTTGGAATGCGTTCAACGATTGACAATAATCTCTCTAAGTGTCACATCCCTCTCCCTATGCGTGCCTTTCTCTCCATGAAAAAAAATATGTAAACACACACACACAAACGCACAAACAAAATCATGCACACACCTGCGTGTTATCCTGTGCTACGCATGTGCCTGTACGCAGAGCGGAACAGGCACCAAGGCAGTGGGAAACTCAGACTGGATCGGTATGGGTTTTGCCAGGCTGATTGGACGTTTTTTAAATGTATGTTTTGCAATTGTTAGCTCCTTGATGACTTCTTGTATGATGCTGTGGGGATTGAACTCCAAGGATTCTCATCAAAATTTTTAGTTCAAATGTTCGGCCACATTCCTTGCAACATCTTATCCAAATTTTCGATTCATCGCTTTCTCGAATCAGGTCGGAAATATTGATCTGAGACGAAGAGACGATGAATGCGTCTTGGGCTCAAACGGATGACCGCTGAGTGCAGCATCTTTGTTGATTGGGATGTTTCCATTATTTTTCTCTTAGCCACTTTGAATCCCTTCTCTGCTCGAAACAAAGAACATCCGTTTGAAGGTCTCCATTTCTTCACTTTATGGTTTTCTTGCCATGCTTTCATGGCACTGCAGCATGGCATGGCCAAAGGCGCGCTACCATTCACTGCTCTTCAGGCAGCCCGCTCGATCTTGATGTCAGTCGAAACTTCTCACCCCTTCCTCGCTGGGAAGTTTTGCAGACTTTGTTTACCTTACAGTGTTGATGTCTATCATCAAATCATATTCTGAGTCCGGTGACTCAGTCAGTATGGATTTATGCCAGTGGTAAATAACAAGAGACACCAACTAACCCGAATGCAGTCACGTAAAAACACTTTTGTGAAACAAAACTTGAACAGTCGAACAGTCTTGTAGATTGCTCCATTTTGACCCTGTTGCCGTCCCAGTGCACTGTATACTGTGGAATGGGGAAGGGGGTGGAGGGCAAAGTGTGGAGCGTGAAGAAAGTGGAGTGTTGAGTGGGGAATGTAGCGTGTTGAGTGTGAAGTGGGGATTGTGGAGTGTGGAGTGTGAAGTGTAAAGTGTGGGGTGGAATGCGAGTAAAGTGTAAAGAGTGTAAAGTCTAAAGTGTGGAGTGTAAAGTGTAGAGTGTAGTGTGGAGAGTAAAGTGTACAGTGTGGCGTGTGTAGTGTAAAAAGTAGCGTAGGGTGTAGAGCGCGACGTATAAAGTGTAGTGGGGAGCGTAGAGTGTGGAGTGTAAAGTGCAGAGTGTAAAGTGTAAAGTGTAGAGTGTGGAGAGTAAAGTGTGGAGTGTGGAGTTTGGAGTGTGAAGTGTAAAGTGTAGAGCGTGGAGTGCAGAGTGTGGAGAGAGGAGTGTGAAGTGTAAAGTGCAAAGTGTGGAGTGTAAAGTTTAACGTGTGAAGTGTGGAGTTTGAAATGTAAAGTGTAGAGTGTAAAGTGTAGCGTGCGGAGTTTGGCGTATCAAGTTGAGAGTGTGGAGTCTGGAATGTAAAGTGTGGAGTGTGAGGTGTGTAAATCGACAAGTGTAGAGTGTGGAGTGTGAAGTGTAAAGTGTAAAGTATAAAGTGTGGAGTTTTGTGGAGAGGAGAGTGTAAAGTGCAAAGTGTAGAGTGTGGAGAAGTGGAGAGGGGAGTGTAGAGTGAAAAGCGAAGAGTGTGGTGTGTGGAGCGAGGGGGGTTAAAGTGTGGAGTGTAGAGTGTAAAGTGTGGAGTGTAAAGTGTAAAGCGTGGAGTGCAAGGTGTAGAGTGTGGAGTGTGGGGTTTTGACTGTGAAGTGTAGAGTGTAGAGTGTGGAGTGTAAAGTGTAAAATATAAAGCGTGGAGTGTGGAGTGTAGTGTCACGTGTGGAGCGCGCGGAAAGTGGAGTGTGGAGTGTGGAGTGTAAATGCAAAGTGTGGAGTGCAAAGTGTAAGTGTGTGGAGTGTAAAGTGTATAGTGTGGAGTTGGAGTGTAAAGTGTAGAGCGCAGAGTGTGGAGTGTAAAGTGTAAAGCGTGAAGTGTAGAGTGTGCTAAATACTGCGCCTGCCCCGAAAAATGACATGCCACACACGATGGAACGTCACGAAATGCTGTGCTTGCCACGCAAAATGAGACTCCGTGTGAGGCTTCCGTCAATTTTCATCACATGTCACAAAATGCCACGCCTGCCACGGAATTTGCACCTTCTCACCACGTCGCGCAGCCCTGACAATGCGATTCGCAAAACACGCGACGCGACACGTCTGAAGTGCTGTGCCTGCCACGCAAAATGACGATGGAATTCTCCAAAGTGCTGCGCCTGCCACGAAAAATGCAACTCATCTTCTGAAAGCGACGCAAAAGTATAGCGCCTGCCACACAAAACAACTTTCGGCACTTTTGCAGACACGTCAGAATGTCAGGAAGTGCCACGCCTGCCACGCAAAATGACGTCACAACGTGCTTTAGCGCCTTCGGAAAGGAGAGCTTTTGCAGCTTCCCCAATTCACAGGGCGACGGCTAAAGAAAACCAGAGAATCGAGACAAGACATGTTGGGCCCTCAAAGCGAGCATTTCCTACAAATTCTTCGCATTTTCACACTTCGTAGCTTCAAAATCGATGTTTTCGTACAAGTTTTCTCATAAACCTCAAAATTTACTGCCTCAAAACCGTCGATGTTTCGTGTGAGGCGTCCGTCAATTTTCATCACATGTCACAAAATGCCACGCCTGCCACGGAATTTGCACCTTCTCACCACTTCGCGCAGCCCTGACAATGCGATTCGCAAAACACGCGACGCGACACGTCTGAAGTGCTGCGCCTGCCAGGCAAAATGACGATGGAGTTCTCCAAAGTGCTGCGCCTGCCACGAAAAATGCAACTCATCTTCTGAAAACGACGCAAAAGCATTGCGCCTGCCACGCAAAACGATTTTCGACGCGTTATGAAACATGTTTTGGAATGAGTGCCACGCCTGCCACACGACGTTTGAAACCTCCAAAAGTGACCGCTTTTGCAGAACTCGCCATAGGCACGGCCATTTTACCCCCACGACGGTGGCTCGCGGGCGGTTGCAAACGGTTGCTGACGGTTGCGAACACCAAAGCAGCGTCGAGCGAACACGTCTCACCCAGACCCCCAAAGTAAAACGAGAACCCTTCGCTACGCATTCGGGAAAAAGCGTTCTTTCCAGCGCAGCCGGTTTACCTTTTTTCATACAGGACTCGCAGTTGCAAAAACCACGAATAAATCACACGCTTTACTCATTTTCCAACTCTCACTGATCGTCTGAACATGAACTTGGTAATGGTGGGGTTTGGAAAATCATCGTCTTCAAAATCTCCTTGCCCAAAAAACCGATGCCCTGTTTACAGGCAAAATCACTGCGTATCTGTCCTTGGCAAAACTTCTCCGTCTGACGGACTTCAAACGCCTCTGGTGCCACTGGGTGGTTTGCAATGTCCCAGCGGGTTTCCATCGTAGCCAAATCTTGCTTGGTCCTGAATTCCAAGCGTTGCAGTACCTGCACAAACCAGGGCTGCAATGTTCCCTCTAACAAATGACTGCTTGCACAAACATAGATGGCACCTAAAGACGCGGAAAGGGCCTAGATCTTTCAACGGTTGTTTGGGGTTTGGCATGACTAACTCGTGTCCAACATGAGCAGAAACTAGAAAACAAACGCATCTTGATCTGTCACAGCTTGACGGTTTCCCTTTTTACCTTTGATCTGGGCAAGCTAAGGCACACAGCGAGCGCAAACTTGCGGAAAGCGCGAGCAAGCGCATTTCGAAAGTTGTGGTTCGTTCAGAACCTTCCCTTGGCATCTAAATCTCCTCGAACCCAAATTACTGAAACGCGTAAAAAAAACTATCTCCGGCAAAATTCACCAGAAATTAATTTGCTTCCAAAGATCCAGGTAACCCATGTTTCTTTACCAAGGGGACCATGTGTAAGGTAGCCTGACCGTTGCTTCTGAAAAGTCACGTGTTTTGTTCAGATGGCTAGCCATCAACTGTTGTCTCTTTTCCTTCGAATTCCCAAACAGCAGGTCCGCTCTTCTTGCAAGGGTTTTTCATCCTTGTCAAAGGTAGCGTGCTTTGCAGAAGGAAAGCCCTATTCGCAAAAGAATAGACAGTTTGGTTTTCTCCCAGCATCTCCTCCTCTCTTGTGGCTTGTGCCCCGCTCATTTCCACAAGTGGCCTGGGGGTCCTGAGGTGGAATTCACCTACCTGCCCCCCATTTCTGTCAAGTCGCGGTCTGTCTCGCACCCCTCAACGAAGCTTTGTGTTGCTCGAGATATGCTCAGGTTTGCTGCGTTGCGGTGCCGTGTTTTTGAACTGCTGAAAATGCTTTCAAATTTTACCTGTGCGTCCAGAGGGTAAGCTAGTTGAGCTGACCAAAAACTGCACGGCTTCTCTCTTAGTTGTCCCTAGCAGATATTGCTACACTTTCTCAGCGTCATGTCACTTTTTTGGCAGTCTCTCCACATCAGTCTGCGGCAAAGAAATGCTCCAAATGTCAAGCCTCGCAGAGGATGGCTTTCATCTCCAGCATGGCGAAGTGTTGCCCGACGCAGCTCTTGGGGCCACGTCCGAAGGGCGTGAAGAGACGATTCTGCAGCGCTGCAGAAAACACAAGTTCCGCAATATGTCACATTTTGAAATTACACACGCACACACATATATATATATATATATACATAATCGAAGGAAGTTTAGAAGTCAAACTTCCGACAATATGGACAGATGAAAAGCAGAGCAGGGCAGAGGCAGAGAGAAGAGAAAGATCAGAAGAGAGAAGAGTAGAAGAGAAAGAGTAAGAAGAAAGCAGATGCAGATGCGCGAAAAGGTAGGACAGTCGCGAAACACTGTGTTTTTCCAATGATTTGAGGCTCCGGAGGGTCGAAAAGTAGGCTCGCTAAAGCGGCGGGTGCGGAGCCAGCTGGCCAGAGGAGAGATGCAAAAATTGCACGCCATTGTGGCGCGAAGCACATTCCCAAGTCAAAATGTACAAAACACACCACGTTCGGACCACTTTTGGAAGTTGAGATGTTGAAAAAGTGTACGCCGTTGTGGCGCGAAGCACATTTCCAAGTCAACATGTAAAAAACATTAGGGGTGCGGACCACTTTTGGCACTTGAGATGTCGAAAAAGTGCACGCCGTTGTGGCGCGAAGCACATTTCCAAGTCAAAATGTACAAAACACACCATTGTCGGACCACTTTTGCAAGTTGAGATGTCGAAAAAGTGCACGCCGTTGTGGCGCGAAGCACGTTTCGAAGTCAAAATGTTAAAAACACCAGGGGTTCGGACCACTTTTGGAGGTTCAGATGTCGCTTCGCTTGACTACACTACACTACATTACACTACACTACACTCCACTACACTACACTACATTACACTAAACTACACTACACAACACTACAAGTACAACTACACAACTACACAACTACACAACTACACTCCACTACACTAAATTACGCTACACTACATTACACTACACTACACTCCACTACAACTACAACTACACAACCACACTCCACTACACTCCACTACACTAAATTACACTGCACCACACTAAATTACACTACACTACACCACATTACACTACACTACACTACATTCCACTACACTCCACTACACTACACTACATTGCACTACACAACATTACACTGAATGACACTGCACCGCAGATAGACAGGTAGACAGATAGACAGATAGATAGACAGATAGACAGGTAGACAGCTAGACAGATAGACAGATGAAAGAGAGAGAGAGAGAGAGAGCGAGAGAGAGATAGATCGATAGGTAAATAGATACATAGATAGATAGATAGGTAGGTAGGTAGGTAGATAGTCAGAGAAAGAGAGAGAAAGAGAGGAGACCTCAAGCACCTTTCAGTCCATCAGTGGCTTCGCTCTGCCATCCCTGATTCACAACAACCAACCTCTCCTATAGGTTTCCTATTTTTGAAACTTCCGCCACCGCCTTGTGCGGTACTACTGGTAATATGATATATGTTTTGTATTCGCACATAAACTTTATAAATATATTATGCATATACACATACAAGTCTTGCAGGGGCACTGCATGCATGACTGCCTCCAAAAGAAGATTTCGTGGCGTCAGGCAAGAAAAAGATCATCATCGCGCAATGACTCTAGAATACCCCATGGGCTGGTGTAGGAATCCATCAATCTTGTTCGCTTAGGTGCAGAATGTTGACCCAAACTCATCGCCATGCCTGACTTGGGTCCTTGTAGCGGTCCGGACTCACATCTGAAGGAGAAGGGAAATACTCCTCACCGGCAAAATCTAGACATGACATGACACGTCAAGGAAACAGTCCCCACAACTTGGCACACTATCTCGTGATTTCAAGTTTCAAAGACCTTCAAAGCTCCACGCCAAAGTAAAATTGCCACTCAAGCACCATGCCCACCTTGTCCACATGAAAATCTCGGATGTTCAAAATGAAGTGCGTCCCACGAGCTACTCGCAGCTCTCCCGATTCCAATGGGATGGCGTCTTCTGCGATCGCTGTGCGCAAGATCATGGGGCCCACCTCAGCAATGGCGCGGTCTGTGGGCGCACGGGCAAGGGGGGAAGCAGTGGATCAACCAAGCTTTGGCAAAGGCAAAAGGCTGACGAGCAAGTGGTTGGATGTCGTGGGTCACAAGGACAAACATGGTCCCATGCCCCTTGTTTTCCATGACCTCTTGCAAACCTGTCTCACAGAGATTGCCTTGACCGGCAGCAATCTGGAACGGTTGGTAATTTTGAGATGTACAGTGTGGATGCTGAGTGTTGGTTTGGAAAGTTCGCACCCAACTGACTTGGAACTCACGTAGAGACATTGTGCAATACTTTGGATCAAAAGAAGATAGAGCCCCTGGGAATCACTCATTGCACCGCGGGTTGATTGCGTAGCCATCATATTGGTCTGCGAGTGTGTTTGGGGCAACTTCTGAGAATCTAAGACTTGAAGGAAACGATCGCCGGCCGTTAGCCAGCAAAAGGTGTGGAAACCCCTGTGAAGACAGTGTTACCTGCATGGTAGCGGAGCCCAATGCTCCAAGGGCCCGAAGAAGTGATGTACTCTGGTCTGCAGAGCCGATCAGAGCGGCCGGGTAGCACTTTGGCCAAGAGCAAGGATGGAGTGCCGATTTGGGCAGGCGACCTCTCAACGTTCGAAGAATACGTTGAGGCCTGGTTGATGTATGAGCAGACGGTGGTGCGAGAGAAGAGATACCTGTGCGGCCCCAGGTGCGCCAGTGAGTTGAGAGGATCAGCTAGGCGCATCCTTGTGGGAAAACCAGCCAATTGGCTGTCTCATAGCAATGCGACATATCAGAGGTTGTTGCTGAAATACTTCAAGGGATCAAAGCGCCAGCGTGGACATCATGAAGAAGGCAGAAGCATATACCAGAGCCCAGCAATCAATGGCACGACTGCAGTGTGAGACCCGGGGGCAATCATCCACTGCTGCCACTGGGTCCCAGAGCACCCCAGTCGCCAAGCGGGACGTCCAGCAATGGGATGCCTGATGATGAGATGGTGAGTGGGGCTGGTCTCAGGACTGTGGCTGGTTTCCAATGCAGGCGAGGCCTTCATTGGCAGACACCAGTGAACTGGGCAGAAGTGCCCTCTACGTGCAGGGATGGTACCTCTTCACGGATACAGGTCTGGATACGATGGAGAGGAAAATGTCGTGCAAGCAGAGTTTCGAGGCAGCTTCAGTGTGAGGGCTGTGGAAGAAGCGCTGAGGAAGCATTGGTCTAACTCAGACCTGAGGAGAAGGGGCTCAGAGAAAGGGAAGGCCTTTAGCCACCTGACCGAGGACCAGAATGAAGAAGTGTTCGCGTGGATAGGTGAGTGGAACGAAGAGGAGCTCGAGGCTGAAGGGATCACCGTGGATGAAATACAATTTCCATGCCTGGCAACTGAGAGAGAACGGGCCATCGAAGCCTACAATGTGATGCAGGGAGCCAGAAGGACTCTCAAGGAAGCCCGTAGTTCTACCCAGTCAAGGGCAATCAGCGCGGTGGGCCAGAGGGACGGCTTTGGAAACAGTTCAAGCAGACTGATGCGAACCTGAAGTGCTCCGGTTGAGGAGGCCCTCACAAAGTAGCAGACTGCAAAGAAGCACCCCAGAGTCGGCCAGCAGCCAGCGCACATGTGGCAGAAGAGGCGCCATTCATGGGACAGTTGCTGTCCACGCAGGATGTGGTAGCCCAAGGAAAAGCTATCGTGGACGGTGGAGCCACCAGGACCATAGTGTCAATTGTGGCTCTGTCCAAGGTGTGCGAGCTAAATGAGAAAACCAGAGGCGCAGCAGGAGTCAGAGAGGTGGACATGTGTGACCGACCTATATTTGGCTTTGGCAATAGCACTGCTATATTTGGCTTTGGCAATAGCACTGGCAATCAATGTGCTAGCACAGCCAGCCTTGAGGTACCACTGGATGGGAAGTTGAGCACTCCGAAGGTACATGCCTTAGATGAGGGAAATGCGCCCATCCTCCTGTCCATCGACTCACTGAGAAAGCTTGGCGCCGTGATCGATTTTGGTTCTGATCGAGCCGTACTGAGAGCGGTAGACTCCGGTATAGGTTGGAACATGCAGCAGTGGGGCAAGTTTTCCCGCTGACCGAAGACGCCCTGGCCAGTGCAACGACCTTGGCTAAGTCTTTGCCGTCCTTTGATCAGTTGGAATAGGGACAGCACCTTTCTGCCTTGGAACCAGCACAGGGTAGAAAGGACCGTGTCAATCTTAGCTGGGTTGGGTGCAAGGAGAGTTTTAGTAAAGGGGAGTGAGAAACCCAAAGTGATCCACCAATCAAGGGCCAGCGGCCAGCAAACAGCAAGAAAAACAGGAGAGCAGCAAGGAAGCAGTAGGTAGATGTCCGCGTGATGAGGATGATATGATGATGAAACTGATGAAACATAAGGAGTTGCGTATGTCCACTGCATGTGTGTCCACCCCTGGTGACTTAGGTGACTTAGGACCGAACGACCGTACAGCTGAGGCGCTACCTTCAACCTCATCGAGCTCTTCAAGGACAGGTGCAGCCCGGGTTGACCTTCAAAATGGGGATAATAATGGGGAAAACTTTTGGGGAAGTAGCAGAAGGAGAACGGAGAAGGATTTCCAAGCCACAAAAGCCGAGACAGAAGTAATTGACAGCCTGGACTTAGAGAGGAAACATGATATGTCATCAGCAGATCTCAAGGCTCAGAAACAGCAGTTGCCACCCTCTCCGTTGGTAGAAGCAGTCCATAGGGAAAGCAATGACGTCAGTTGTGCAACTGGATGCGGCAGGTCTGAGGAACCGCCTGCTAGTGCAACATGGAGAGACCGCCCCCGAGGAATGGAGCAAGATGCAGTTGCTGCTGAGGTTGACCGAGCTAGAGGGTCCCGAGGGCTTGGCCCCCAAGAAGACCGAGATCAGCCCACTTCGAGTGATGGAGGTGGAGATCAACAAGGCAGCTCGAAAGAAGGCTACCCTGATTGGCCTCATCCAAGAGCAGTTGCCGGTGAACCTCACGGGCAACGAGACCATCGAGATCCTCAAGCTGAAGGCCATGGATGCGGCATATCGCTCGGATTTGGCATGCACGCAAGCAAGTAGTACCACGAGGTGTATGCCCAGGAGCCAGAGTACTGCCAGTGGGCGCAGACCGCTGCAGTGGAGGGATCCACGTGTCCAAAGCCCCAGCGCCTTGAGGCATGGCTGGAGCAGCAGGACCCGGCAGGCCGACGCAAGATGGAGATGGACAACATGAATTGGGCACAAGCGCACTTCGAAGGCCAAGGGATCCAAGGAGCTCCCAACCCCAAGTGCAGCCACCAGTCCTCAACTGGATCAGTTGACAGCAGTGGTGGGGATGCTGGCCAAAGAGGTTCAGAGCTTGAAGGTGGAGAAGGAATCCAGCGACTGGGAGACCATGACGAACCCCCAGTGAGAGGACTTAGGGATGAGGGCCATATGAGCCAAGCCTGGGGCTTGGAGACCAGGGAAAAACCTCTGGAGCCGAGCGCCTGGTACCTGATGCATTTCAATCACTTGTCAAACATTGCAGAACAGCTCTTTTCGAAGTAGCATGTGGACCAGACTCATTGCTGACAGCAAAAATGAGGCAGCTGACTGGAAGTGAGTCTGGTGCTGAGAGACTGTCGTTTTTGGAATGGACACGACATGACCACTAGCCTAGGGGTGAGAGCAGTCATCAGTAGAATCAAAAAGGAGAAGCCATGCCATGTTTGGTTGGGTCTTGAGCGTGGTCGTTTTTCAAAAATGCAGAATGTGAACCAGAGAACGGAGAAACAGAGAGAACAACTGAAACAGAAAGGAAACAATTGCATCAGACAGTACATCGGAGGGTTGATAGTGTACATACACTGCTGTCAAAACGGAGTGGCTGTGACTTGGGAATGGTCTGAAACAAATGACGCTTGGAGGTTACCAGTGGTTCAGAGAGTTTCGAAAAGTATCCCCCAAGGTTTTGCGTGGTAAAGGGTTGTCGTGTCAACTTGCGAGACTTGAAGCCTATAGGATACAACTACAGACGCGTTGGAAACTGGCCACGACACATGCGCTCATGCCAGGCAACATGTCACTGCCATGCACATGTAAGGATCCACATGCACCATGTCAAGGACGAATGGCTCGAGAATCAGCATAATTACTGCACTGACGATTTTGCTCGAAGGGTTTGCAAGACCATCCTGGAGGACATTGGGAGCCAGGACCTGCGAGCGGAGGTCACAGGACATTCCGGGGTGCCCAAGGAATTTCTTGGACAAACTAAGGGATGTTCCTGCGAGGCGGTGATGCACCCAAGGAGTGAACTCAGGTGCAACCAGTGTGACATGAAATGGTGAATGAAAGTGAGGAACCCTTAAGCTTAGTGGGGGTGAACAGGGGTAATAATCCGGAGGGGCCTTTAACCATAGAAGAACGAGATAAGGCATTGCGAGGTTGCTACGATCCACAGAAACACGAGGTCATGGCCCATTGGAACACTTGGTGCGAGCCCTGGAAGCCAGAAAGACTGATCCTGGGATCGCACAGCTGGCCAGGGAGTTCCAGTGCGATGTCTGTTGCGGATGCTCCAGGAGGGTCCCAAGACCACATGTGTCGTTGGAACCAGGATCCATCCTCACCCCGGTGAGTGAGTCCAATTTACAATCATGATAGATGAGGGTTGTCGGTTTCGCATAGGAAAGATCATGAGTGTAGGCACAGGGTCTTTCCAGGAGCAAGGCCACAATTTGGAAAACCCGACAAGGTGAGGCTGGATATGGAGGTTGAACGAGGTGAGTGAGTACTTTGAAAACATCCATGTGGAAGTAGATGTAACACGAGCCATGTTGAAAGGGCCATCCAGGCCACCAAACATGTCATGTATCGCTTGGCAGCTGAGGACCCACAAATCACCGCAGCTGAGGCCTTGTCTGAAGCCATTCGAGTTGAGAATGAACGGGAAGTGGTCCGTGGCTATTCTCCTGCACAGCACGCACTATGACGGGCTCCAAATGCGGCTGGGGAGGTTTTGTGGCAGTGAACATTTGGACGCCCCCCCGGTTCTGTGTGAAACTGGAAATGGGGAGTGGGGAGTACAGAAGAAATATTGAAAGAATGAGGAATGCTGAGCAGGCCTTTTCAGAATGGATTGCCAATGAAAGAATCACGAGGGCCAAAAACACTAGGCCCTATCAGGCGAAAAGGTATTCCCCGGGAGAGCTGGTCTATGTTTGGCGTGTCACGGGACCAGTAAGGGTCTTGGCTTTGGAGACCCGGCTAACTGCAGAAGGAAACTACGGGCCAAGGTCGGTGGTGTGGTTGATCTGGGGCTCACGGTTGATTAAGGCCGTCCCAGAACAGTTGCGGAAGGCATCAGTCAGAGAAGAATGCCTGGAGGAGTTGGTCAATCCCCCCCATCTGCCTTGGACTTTCGCACGTTTAGCGGATGACATATATAGGGGTTAGACAATATGATGATGTGACTGATGAAGTACCCAATGACATGGAGTATGAACGAGGGATAGATGAAGAAACCATGCGACCCTTCAAAAGTATTCGGGGAAAGAAAACATTTCCAGAATGTCCTCCCGCGTCTGGGGCAGCATCGAGCTCCAGGGGGGGAATGAGTGGAGGAATGATGAATGAAAAACAGGGTCCATGGGAGACAATGTCGCAAAGTTTTCAAGACGAATATGCACAGTCATTTTGGACACAAGAAACGGCTGCGGTAGAGGTAGCTATAGGCATGCCTGAAACCAAACGGGGTTGGAAACAGTTGAGTGGAAACTTTGGGTCATTTTTGACCACAACTTCGTAGGAGAGCGATAGAAGTGAGTGAAAGATCTCTTGACCCTGAGGAGAAACAGAAAATGAATGAGGCAAAACAGGTGGAGATCAAGAACTTTATCAGCGCTAAGGCTTTGGAAGCAATCCCGGCACACCTTCAGCCAGACAAACAGGCTGCCATGAGAATGAGGTGGATTTTGACTTGGAAGCGAGATGATTCTGGTGGTCAACGTGCAAAGGCTAGGTGCGTGATCCTTGGCTATATGGATCCCCAGTACGAACACCGACAAGAAGCATCACCAACTATGACCAGGACCTCGAGGCAGGTGATGTTAGCGGTGTCAGCGAGCCTTGGATTTGGGGTGTGGAAAGGAGATGTGTCAGAAGCCTTTTTGCAAGGAAGAGAGTATAAGGGGGAATCATTTGTGATACCCACGGATGACATTTGTGATGCTGGGGATACCGGCAGGG
>CAMXCT020003251.1:50000-71218 GCA_947184155.2 Cladocopium goreaui
GGCGCGACTATCATCAAAAACCGCTGGTGAAAAGCCCGCCCAACGAAACCAACAAACCGTAGAGCGTTTGGAAAAATCCTGGCCGTGGAAGCCTGGCCACCATCTCCCACCCTGCCTGGCCCCATGATGTGCTCGATGACCTTGGCCTCAGATGTGGCAAAGGTCGTTTTCCCGCAGAGCCGCAGCTTGACCAAGCGCCCGTGGCTGAGACGGTACCGCGCAGCCGCTTCCGCCACATTCCAGCGCAGGGTGAAATCAAACTCTCTCCTTGGGGCTGAATCAGTTGATGTGCGTTTGACGAAATGGGGAGCTTGATCCTTTTGCCCTGAAACTTGACTTACATTGAGTTACAGGTTTCTCAGTCTGCAACCTCAGGGGGAAAGTGCTACTTTTAGATTGCAGCTTTTGAAGGCAGAGCGTCATCATTTCTCAAACCTACTGACGGGAAACGTAGGAAAACATCGTTGCAAATCCGACCACGGGCCATGCGCAAAGAGTCACAAACACACGCACACACACACATGTGTGTGTGTAACATCTGAATAGATGTAAAATTCTTTCTTTATCTTCCTTCTGTCCTCTCCCTTTCTAATCATAATACTAATGCAGGGGGGCAGTGAATCTCATTCCATCCACTGCCCAACGAAGACGGTGGTTTGAGATTGTGATATCGGGACTGATCATCCCGACGTACCTGCAATTTTCCGAAATAGCAAGGGGCCAAGCTCAGAACCCCAACCACAATGATTTTTATTTCTTCACGGTTGCCACAATCTGTATGTCTAATCATCTAGGCTGGTTTGCCGTTTCAGGACTCAGTTCCTGCCGGATCACTATAATGATCCATTCTTGTCTAGTGTGATTCCTATGGTGACTCCGACAAGGTGCCATAGGGCCAATTGAGGCAACCCCTTTGTGGGTGACTGTCGACAGACTTGACTTCCGAATTCACACATTTTAATTTGGTAATTCGATTAAGGAAAGCGAAACAGCTGGCCTTACCGTTTTCCAGCCTTTTAGGGTTGTCCCGCTGGTCCGTTGGTCCCAGGGTTCCTCGCCGAAATGCCTGTCTATCAGAGTGAAGCCGTTCGGAACAATCAGAAATTTCGTTTTTATTGCAGCTTTTACTTTCTCAGTGACAGATTAAGCATGACATGACATGAACGACAGGCAGGCACACGTCTTTCAGGTGTGGTCTTTTTTTCTTTTTGATGGTTGCCTGGTGAGGTCAAACATGTTGTGCACCTAATTCGATGGAACTTGAACAGCTGTTATATGCCCTTGTGGCTGACTTGAACACGGGCCCGGAGGGGCATAACGCACGACTCCTAGGTATTTAGGAACTGAGTTCCGATGTTTAATTAATTGTTTTGGTTTTCTTGTTTGTCATCAACTAGTCCCCCATTTGGTCCCTAATCCTCCCCGCGTGCCTCTCCGTAATGTGTCGTGGGGTTTAGGTGTGTGCACTGTTTTGGTCAGGTCCGTTTCGCCGTGTAGGTTGGTTTTGGAGGTCCGTCTGTTCCCCTCCCCCCCCTGCGCTGTTTTGGCCTTCTGCCAGTCGTCTGTGTTCGCTTTTTTCTTCCTCTTGCCTTTCAGGGTTGACCCGGCTCCGGCCGGGTGTGTGTGTGTGTGTAACATCTGAATAGATGTAAAACTTCTCTCTTTTTCTTCCTTCTGTCCTCTCCCTTTCTAATCATAATACTAATGCAGGGGGGCAGTGAATCTCATTCCATCCACTGCCCAACGAAGACGGTGGTTTGAGATTGTGATATCGGGACTGATCATCCCGACGTACCTGCAATTTTCCGAAATAGCAAGGGGTCAAGCTCAGAACCCCAACCACAATGATTTTTATTTCTTCACGGTTGCCACAATCTGTGTGTCTAATCATCTAGGCTGGTTTGCACGTTTCAGGACTCAGTTCCTGCCGGATCACTATAATGATCCATTCTTGTCTAGTGTGTGTGTGTGTCAACTCCTGTGCTCTAAGGACTTCGTAAGCGCCAATTTCCTTCGTTTCCGTTATTCCGGCTGGCGTTTTCCAACTACCATCCAGCATGCTATTAGAACAGACAATAGGATTTGCACGACGGCAATTAGCAAAGAAGACGGCGAAAGTATCAAAGAGAATGATGCTCTCAGAGACACATGTTTTGCCCATGACGGTTTGCATTTCAGGATCGCGCATTTCCAAGAAATGGGATCAGTTTTCAATAATACATGCGTATTCAGCATGTATACATGTAATGTAGATCATGAGAGGAAGAGGATGAGCGCGGAGAAGCGTACGATTTTGTGCATTGTGTTTCCCGTGGAGAAGTCCGAAAGATGACGACTTCAGAGATACTTCCGGAGTTCCCACGCAGCGCTTTTAGCTAGGATCTTTTCAATTTTCGAGCATGCAGGGGGTGCCAGGGATCATTGCAAGTCTGGCACTAACCAAGACGCTTGCTTTGATCTGTGACATCAGAAAGGGACGCCTTTCTGACGTACCTGCTCATTTGAAACTGGCAATCAAGCTGTTGCAGTCAGGCTGTTGAGGTAGATCAGGTCAGCTGCACTTGTTCGTGTCCCTGACCGCGAAGGCGACTTAGCAATACAGGTCAGCACATGCAGTGTGTATTTCCGGGTGTTGGACCTTACTTGGTCTCACCGCAATCTTTTTCATGAAGTGCAGCAACGTTTTTTCAAGGAAGTAAGTATCAAGCAGAAGAACAAGCAAACAGAGGAACTGCTGAAGCCTGTCATTTTTACAGCTCAATTTGCGACCCTGATCCTTCATTTGAAGGTGACTGGGATACCAGTGTGTACCGGTCAGAGTTCTGACAAAGAGCTGGCCGTGACCTGGGGCGCCAGGCGATTCCACCGCCGTAGTAGCGGTTATCGGAGATTCCACAGTATGCGGGCCTGTTTTTACAGGGATTCCACAGAACGGGTCTGCCCCACCGTTTTTCCCGTAGCACTGTTCTTCTTTACGCAACAAGAAAGACCCAAAGCTTGGAACAGCACCGGGCCTGATCAGATCTATTCAGGGATTCCACGGAAAGGGTTCGTCCCCCGTTTTTCCCGTTGCAAGGTTCCTTGGTTCTTCGGAGAGGGTAGTTGCTCATTGTCACCAGTGATTCCACGTCTACAACGGCGTTCTTGCCTGGTGTGTACATAAACTGAAAACACAAAAAAGAAGCTTGAAGGACAATTGTTGCAAAAGTTACAAAGGGCAACTTTCTGATAACACCGCAGCCGCTGCAATAGTACAGCTCTAGACTCTTTTCGCATATCATTATTAAACATGTGATTGTTTCCAAATCGACAGGTGTACATTTTGTTTGGCGTCAAATGCGTTTTTCTTTTCTGCGCATTCGCGCGCTACTTGTTTCTACTACAAGAAATCTTGCTCAGTGATCCACTTGAGTTGATTGTCAGCATGTTCGTCCCAAAATGTGACTGAGTTGCTTGACTTTGATTGTGCCATTTCCCGTTTTCCGCAAATAATTTCTTGATCAACTGACAGTGTTCCGTTGCAGCATGTTTTGTATATGACAGGTTTCAAATTGCATTCGTAGCACATGATATCGAAAGAATGACTGCGAACTAAATATTCAGAGATTTCTGTTTGTATTGCATGTGTTCATGCTCCTTTGATGTTCTGATTCTGAACCTTGCATTTTCGAATTCGACATGTCATCTCCGCAAAAACGGTGCTGGAGCAGCTCTACAGAGTGGATGCAACATACATTGACATCGACAGGACAACAACAGAGCGGTGATGTCGGAATATATTGACAGGGATATGCAGCCTTCACGAGCCTTGCAAGCTGTACCTATTCCTCTTGGGCACCCTGCCAACGCTCTATGTGTCTCCGGACATCGTATTAAGACGCGTAACGTCTTACTCACAATCGTTATCGGTTTCCTTTACGCAGATCCAGATCCAGTGTGTCCAGACAGGTGGGTGATGATCTTACAAGCCCAGGCAAGAATGGCAAAAATCTGCCACCTCTTCCAAGATCTGGAACCCAGAGACATTTTCCTCATTCCAGCGGATCTTGTGCAAGGCCGGGCTCTACACATCGAGCGCGGTCTAGGTTGGTTCTCAAACGGCGGCCACATAGATCTCAGGATCGAAGGTTACCTAGACGCACTAGGCATCATCGTGACTCTATAAGTCTTTTGCCAGAGATAGAGGTACTAGTAATCGACGTGGACACTCCAGCTATGCTGAAGAGTTTTCTGGTTCTGTTTCAGGCTCATTTACCAGCATGGGCCATGGTTCCTCAGCAGAAGGGTCGCGAAGCTGTGAAGCATTCATGGCCCCTGTCACCCCCCCCCAGGAAATTTCACTTAGATACCAAAATTGTACATTGAGGGAGCAGTTGCGAAAGCCACACCCCCTGGACCTTTAGTTACGTTAAATCGGACCACTTGCAATGTGCCTGAAAAGGATGGAGAGTTGCTTCCAGCAAAAGATGATTTGTTTCACAAAAACCTTGCGGCGATGGCAACCCAAGTTTGTCCGCCTGGTCACAAAATACAGCTTCGGACTCAGATGACAGTTCCGGATTATGATTGGGTCAAAGAAAAGCTTTCTCGCTCAATAGGGACAGAGCTCAGTGGATTCAACCCATGTACCAGTTAGCATGTCGACTCCGACATTCACATCCGTTTGTACAAGAAGTGAAGCTACGACTGGAGCAGAAGTGTCCTTCAAATCAGGATTAGGTGGTTGCATCTGCGTTGTACACACTGACAAAAGCCATTGTTGCTGCCTCTTTTCCTCTTGCGTGTATTCTAAAATTTTTTCCACATGAAACTGAAGGGCGTCGAATTTGGAAGATTCCTTTGACAGGAAAGCCAAGATATTTTCAGACTCATGACACAAACAAGAATGCATATGTATGGTGTCATGCTACCTCCCCTGCTTGTTTGATTGGTGTACTGAAACTGGGCATTGTTGCCCCTACTTGTAGGGACCAGATATGGATGGACAGATCATGGAGTGGATTTTTCGGAACTGCCACGTACAACCTGACGGAGGAAAACATTTTACGCATCATTCTGCGATGACCTCAGGCAGGGAAGAATATAGCTCGGGGTTCGATATTTCAGGAAGAGTCGTGGCATCCCATTGCAGGGTCGCAAGTGGAGGCGTGGTCGGAACAACAGGAGGTTGAAGAATGCCGACTGATACACCGCCCTCGAGACCGTCGCTGGCGTATTCACTTCAACCATACAGTTATTGATCATAATTGGTTTATTGAACTTTGCTCTGGGCCCATTCGGCTGGATGAAGCTCCCGAAACTAGATCCAAGGGTTGGTCTTGTATATGCCTCCAAACCCACAGTTGATGGAATTCTCTCTTGGGGGCATTTTTTTGCAACATACGACAGGCTTATGAATTTTCACGATCGTGCAAAACATGCTTGCTGCCAGCAGTCATCATGTATCTGAGCTAACAAATAAAACAAAACGACAAACGGCTCATGACTGAACATGGCGTTGGTGTCGTGTGGCTGATGTAGGTTTCAGAATTACAACGCATGTGCTGGAGTCACGTGACGCTAAGCAACGATGAACCTGCTTCACAAAAAAATGACATTCTCTGTACTTGTACCTGCCAGCTCAAGTAAGTAAACTATGCCACGTTTTTGTCTTCTCATGGGTTTTCAGTCGTTCATGTTTTCTGCAGAGTTGTTGTTTTGGTAGGTTTTGTCTCAAGAGCATCCAACATCCAATTCAGTTCGTAGGTATGTCATCGTGGGGTAGTCAGTGGAATCGATAGGATGATGATCGATCGTGGCGTAGCCGAGACTGGCATCAGGACAATATTCTCGACAGCAAGATTCCACCTTTGAAGTCAATCCAGTATTTGCGGCAATGAATTACCGTCATCCTTCAGATCTGATGAATATCATCTATATAGATCTTTCACGCAATCCTCCCTTGCACCGGACAGTTCTATACGGCTTGGAGTCAAATGCAAGGAAATGCGGGACTCCTAGCGGAACAGGTTATACAGTGGCTTCGCTTGCCAGGAATGATCTCTCAGAATGGTCCCTCCGATCTCGAAGCACAGGCCGTTACATTGGAATGGTGTTGACCAGAAGTATTGCAGAAGGCGTTCTATGTTCCAGGATTCTGCGCCACCTTCGTAGCACATCACCGTCAGTGTAAAGAAGTCGGCAGTGTATCAGTGCATTCTGGATTTTCAAAACATAGTCTCGCTATGAAAAACAAACTTTCCAAAATTATGATTCAGTTTGCATTGTTCAGCTATCTTTCGACTGTGGTACCTTCACCACTGTTGACGGCATTTACAAACAAATTCGGGGCACATGCATGGGAAACCAGGCTAGCCCCATTCGCTCAGAGATTGCTGTATCTGCTATTGAGATTTCTTGGCATCGCTCTGTCCGCAATGTTGGCAACTATATAATCATGTTTTCAATTGCTGGAGGCATGTAGAGAATCATGTCATACTCATGCCAGACAATGCGAAGAAAACGCCGGCTGTCCAGATGCTACTGCGAGATGAATTTTACATCCCACCGGTAGAGCTGGAGATTGTCAATGACCACCATTTCCTGGGGTTTGACGTTTTGCCAAATCAAAGACGTACGACATTTATTTTATATATTATGCATGATTACAGCCACAATACAATGGGCCGATTCGACATCCCTACAGCGCTTGTTATCCGAAATTGCTTTATTCGGGCCTACGTGGCAGAATCGCGCTGATTTTCGCGTATTCCTTTCCATGTGCAGAACTTGAACCACAAGCTTGGCGTCCTTGCGGATTCTTCATCGACAACGGCTATGAACAAAGTCAGGTCCTGAATCATTGGAACAGGTCAAACTAAAGATGCGCCGACAAATTTGTCATCAGTGTAGTGCAGTATAGCACCATGCTGGACCATGCGCGTATCGCTGAGTAAAAAGCAGGTGGGTTATTTGACATGGTTGCCTGCATGTAAGATTCCACAACAAGTAACTAGTGCATTCCCGATTTCTTGCCTTCCCTGTTGTCCTCTCTCTTTTGAATGTTCGACCCCGCTTGAGGGGATACTGTGTGTGTCAACTCCTGTGCTCTAAGGACTTCGCAAGCGCCAATTTCCTTCGTTTCCGTTATTCCGGCTGGCGTTTTCCAACTACCATCCAGCATGCTATTAGAACAGACAATAGAATTTGCACGACGGCAATCAGCAAAGAAGACGGCGAAAGTATCAAAGAGAATGATGCTCTCAGAGACACATGTTTTGCCCATGACGGTTTAAATTTCAGGGTCGCGCGTTTCCAAGAAATGGGATCAGTTTTCAATAATACATGCGTATTCAGCATGTATACATGTAATGTAGATCATGAGAGGAAGAGGATGAGCGCGGAGAAGTGTACGATTTTGTGCATTGTGTTTCCCGTGGAGAAGTCCGAAAGATGACGACTTCAGAGATACTTCCGGAGTTCCCACGCAGCGCTTTTAGCTAGGATCTTTTCAATTTTCGAGCATGCAGGGGGTGCCAGGGATCGTTGCAAGTCTGGCACTAACAAAGACGCTTGCTTTGATCTGTGACACCAGAAAGGGACGCCTTTCTGACGTACCTGCTCATTTGAAACTGTCAATCAAGCTGTTGCAGTCAGGCTGTTGAGGTAGATCAGGTCACCTGCACTTGTTCGTGTCCCTGACCGCGAAGGCGACTTAGCAATACAGGTCAGCACATGCAGTGTGTATTTCCGGGTGTTGGACCTTAATTGGTCTCACCGCAATCTTTTTCATGAAGTGCAGCAACGTTTTTCAAGGAAGCAAGTATCAAGCAGAAGAACAAGCAAACAGAGGAACTGCTGAAGCCTGTCATTTTTACAGCTCAATTTGCGACCCTGATCCTTCATCTGAAGGTGACTGGGATACCAGTGTGTGTGTGTGTGTGAACCATCTGTAAAGATGTAAAACTTCTAACTTAGCAGGGGGCACAGGCCCATTGTGGATACCTGTGCCAACGAAGCTATTCCACAATGGGGGAAGCGGAGATTGATCACCTCCGTGTACCTGCAACAATTTTCAATTTCGTCAATGGCGACCGGCTAAGCCTAGTACCGGCATGTCGTTTGTTTCCAATTTCCATTTTGGATTTTGCTGCATCAAAACCTTCCTCAGAACTTCGGTGAAAACAGGTTTCAATCCACTGTACGGTTTTCGCAATCTGATTTACTGCTGACTTCGTCAGATGGAACAGTTGCTTTTTGCAAGGACAAAGAAAGAATTCTTCTACACTGGTTTTCTCGCCAAGTCATCCAATTTTCCTGTCAGACTTTAGGGGATTGTTTGTGCACGCCCGATGCACTCCACAACAGTAATTCGATAAGATATTTCTGAGCAAGTGTGTCATTCCTGCTGTTTACGTCAAGTTGGCAGGAACCCTTCGGGGAAAGCCTTTCCAGGCTAACAACTGACAGTAAAACGATGTCTGAATTTACACTTTTGAATTAGTAATTCGTTTAAGTAAAGTGAACTGCTGGCCTTCTTTCGGTTTTCACCCCGTCGATCGCCAAGTGTTGAACAACTGGCCGCTGTATGTGGCTTCACCATTTTCCAGAGATGCCAGGGTTTGTAGCCTGAAGCCACGACAACCTTCGTTCGGTTATATCAAGAGACAGCCCGCAGCCATTTGACATGAACAGGTAACAGGACATGCTTTACAGGTGTGGTCTCTTCCTTTTGGTTACTTTGGTGAGGTTAAAATTGTGCACGTAATTCAGGGGTTGAACACGTCAGCTGTCCAGAGGGTTGTGACTTGAATGCCGAGGGCCTTTGAGCCTTATCACGAATCTTGCATGAATTGTGGATGCATCATGTCAACAACTAGTTCCCCATGGGTCCCTATTTCATGTGTTCTTGCGTTCTCCTCTCTCCAGGTAGGTTTGGCCCGTTGCGTGCTGAGGTTGATGTAGGTTTTCGCCGTGTCAGGTTGGTTCAGGCGCTTCTGTCTTCCCCCTCCTCCGCTGGTCTTGTTCCGGTTTCCGTCGGCCTCCGCTTTTCTTTTCCCTTGCCTTTCCAGGGTTGCCCGTTGCGGGCTAGGTTTCATGTGTTGGTGTTTTCTCTTTCCCTCTTCTTTTGCGTTCCCCTCTTTGCGTCCTGGTTAAGTAACTTTCATCTCATTGTCATCTTGACCTCATCTTCATTTCCCTTCCTCTTCATTTTCATCTCATTGTCGGGACCTTAATTTCCCACCCTCCTGCGGGAGGGTGTGTGTGTGAACCATCTGTAAAGATGTAAAACTTCTAACTTAGCAGGGGGCACAGGCCCATTGTGGATACCTGTGCCAACGAAGCTATTCCACAATGGGGGAAGCGGAGATTGATCACCTCCGTGTACCTGCAACAATTTTCAATTTCGTCAATGGCGACCGGCTAAGCCTAGTACCGGCATGTCGTTTGTTTCCAATTTCCATTTTGGATTTTGCTGCATCAAAACCTTCCTCAGAACTTCGGTGAAAACAGGTTTCAATCCACTGTACGGTTTTCGCAATCTGATTTACTGCTGACTTCGTCAGATGGAACAGTTGCTTTTTGCAAGGACAAAGAAAGAATTCTTCTACACTGGTTTTCTCGCCAAGTCATCCAATTTTCCTGTCAGACTTTAGGGGATTGTTTGTGCACGCCCGATGCACTCCACAACAGTAATTCGATAAGATATTTCTGAGCAAGTGTGTGTCTGTGTCAAACGTTTGAACAGACGTAAAACTTCGCTCGCCGCTTATTTTGTTAATATTTTATTATGGCAGGGGATCGGTGATCGACGAAGACTGGTGGTGCACCCGGGCGCATTTAAGTGGCAGCTGGTGGCCACCATAATCCCATATATATATGTACACACATATATATATGACATTTTTAAATGTGTTTCCTTTCTAGTTGCATGTTGAATGGATTCAGTTCCCATCGGATCACTTCAATGGTCCAGTTCTTTTCTGGTGTGATCTCTATGGTTGGTCCGACATGGCGCCATGGACCCATTTGAGGAAACCAGTTAGGAGAATGTGGACGAACGGAACTCTGAATTTACACATTTTAACCTGGTATTTCGTCTAAGTATTGTGAAACAGTTGGCCTTGCCGTTCTTCAGCCTTTTCGTCCTGCTGATCCTGCTGTATCCGTGATACCTCGGAATTCCAACTCTGCTCAAGCGATGCTGCACGGAACAGCCGAAAAACTTCATCATTTTACTGACAGAGAGTACACGTGACAGCATGGGTTCATATCATCTGGCATTTAAGGCGTCAGGCATGTCCTGTTCCTGCAGGTATGGTATTCTTTGGTATTTGGTGAGGTTGGCTGATTGTGTATCCCATCTAATTCGTGACGATTTGAACAGCCGTTTAGGGTTTGGCCGACTACCGTCCCTTCGAGGGAGTAACGCACGAACTTCTCATTAGGAACTGGGTTTTTTCCACGGTTGTCATCAACTAGGCCCCCATGCGTGCTTCCCTCCTTAGGTAGGTTGGGTCCTGCGCGTGCTGAGATAGGCTTAGGTTTCGCCGTGGTAGGTTGGTTCAGGCGCTTCTGTCTTTTCCCCCCTCCGCTGGTTTTGCTCCGTTTCCGTCGGCCTCCGCTTTTCTTCTCTCTTGCCCTTTCAGGGTTTGCCCGCTCCGGGCCAGGTGTGTTGGTGTTGGTGTTTTCTTTTTCCCTCTTCTTTTGCGTTCCCCTCCTCCTGTCCCGTATTTTCCATTTCACCTTCATGCTCATCTCATTCTCATGCCCTTGTCATCCTCACCTTCACCTCATTTGTCAGGACGTCACCCTGCCTAGAGCAGGGTGTGCGTGTGTGTGTGTGCGTGCGCGAAACGTCTGAACAGATGTAAAACTTCGCTGGCCGCTTATTATATTACTATTTTAAAATGGCAGGGGATCACCAGGGTCCCGACGGGGTTGGTGATCAACGAAGACACCTCCACGGGACCCGTGTAAACGTATCTGCGGGACTTTGGCGGTGCACCTGGGCGCATTTAAGTCGCAGCTGGTGGCCACCATAGTCCCATACATATATATATATGTATATATGTACATATGTATATGACAGTTTTTAACATATTTCCTTTCTAGTTGCATGTTGAAGGGATTCAGTTCCCATCGGATCACTTCAATGATCCAGTTCTTGTCTAGTGTGTGCGCAAACCTTTTCCCAACGCCAGGTTTGGCATTTTCCATTTGAAACTACCTGCTCGGACAGCCGGAATATTTTAATTGAGATGTGAAAATCCGAATGAAGAAAATTGAGTGCTCATGCGTTCCATGGATCTTCCATTTGTCAATAAACATCAAGGCAAGTAAACTGCCAGCTGTGATGTGCCCTACCCACGTCCAGGAAGATGAGGACAATGGCCGCTCCATGGTGCAGGTTCACCAACAGCGCTTCAGCGGCTGGCGAACTCACCCCGGTGACCCATCGAGCTGCAGAGATTTCAGAAGAGGCAACGGCGGTTCACAGCTTTCAGTCTGCTTGCAGCAAAAACACAGCTTCTGAATACCTGTCCAAAACCCAATCGCATCTGAATGCGATCTGCCATGACTTTACATCCAATCTCCGATGTGTTACTAGCCCATGAGCAACTGCAATGGCAGGCTGGAACCCTCACATCTTCACTAATTTCAACATGCTAGTAATTAATGTTTGTAAAACGTGTGTGCAATGGGCTTTAACCATTCATGTGGGGGCTATGCATCTTGATGTTGCGCTGTCCAACTTTTTGAAGCTGCTGGTGACATGCTGCATGGCTCATTGCAAACTAGGATTGGTTGGCCCTCACAGTCGCGTGGTACCAGTCAATCCATGCCTGCAACAATGCAGAGGTATCTGCATCCGGACAAATCCCGAAAGCTGTAGCTGGGCACCAATACTTCCCACCTTCCATGTTGGGTCGCGCTGCAACATCTTAGCAGACCCTAGGATGAGCAGTCCACGTCGAGCCCGAGTTAACAAAACGTTCAGACCTTAGACAATTGAGACTCAGGCGACCTTGCGCTGTTACACGGCACCGTCACATTCCCTGATCTTCAGCAGTGTTGAACCAACTTGTTGGTTCTATGAGACCCCCTATCCTTCATCCAGTCAAGATACGTCGAGGATCTTGAAGGAAACCCACCTTATGGCGTGCATGCCGCCATGAGCCAACTGGCGCAGGCAAAGCGAGAAAAACCCTCTCCTCCGTATTGTGTGCCTGGAGTCCGCTCCGAACTGCTGTGAAAATGATCAATTCTTTCTCCTTGCCCTGAAAGCCGTCCACTGAACTTACCTGCATCTGTTGGGTGCCGGGAACGAGCACCCTTGGTGCAGTGCTTATCACTGGGCTTCCATCAAAATTGGCCAGAAATCTTTCGTAACATCCCACACTAGTCTTCATGCTACACTGCACGCTGTTTGCCTCGCAACGGATCTGGTTGCCCAACCGGTGCTTCAGCTCTTGGACTTGCCCGCTGTATGGAGTGATGATACCTTACATCCATTCACAATCTCGTTGATTGCATGCAAACCTTGCAATCTCGCTTTGTCTTTGTAAACGCTATGCTGGACTCGGCCTTCACAGTTGGTCTGACTAGCTGCCTACATCCTCCACGGACACGTCCTGGCTCTTCAGAGCCTGCTTCAACATGTTCGTGGCCTGTGCGAAATCGTTCTGGCCATGAAAAATTACAACGGCAAGAGACCCCAAACAATGTGGAGGGTAGGAAGCCAATGTACCAGATACAAACAACAGTAGCTACAGAACAAGAACAGATCAGGTCAGGCATTAACGTAAGTGCAGCAGCACGAACTTGTTTTTGCACAAAAGCAACGCTATGTCCACCCATCAGGACCTCGTGCCAGAACCTCATACGAGGACATCTAAGAGAATTTCAAAAGATCGTCAAGCAAAGACCTTCTAGATAGAGGACCTGAGAAAATTTTCATACACAAGATTTTCCTACTGAGCATCCGGAAGAACTTTCATACGAGCGCCAATGCAAAGCATCTTCAAGATCTTAATGCAAGGACCTCTTCAGAAGGATTCCTGCAGGATCCCCACAAGAACTTCCCACAAGAGCCTGTAGGAGATCGTGCAAGGATATGTAGGGGATTTCACAAGGACATCTTTAAGATGTTCTCACAAGGACCTGTACAAGATCTGACCGCATTTCACTAGGATCGCTGCAAGACCTTCTCCCAAGGGCCTGTACAAGAGCATGCACTGCAAGGTCCTCGTCGGGGCTTCCACCAGGATAACTACAAGATCTTCTCATAAGAACCTTTGCAAAACCATGGAAGGACACCTACAGGATCTCACACAGAACTCTTGGAGATCTTCTCACGCAGACCTGTGCAAGATCATGCCAGCGCCTCTGACAGCATTGCGCTAAGATTTCCACAAGACCTTTTCACAAGGACCCGTACAAGATCATGCACTGTAAGGACCTCGTAAGGGATTTCACCAGGATCTCTGCAAGATCTTCTCATAAGGACCTGTGCAAGATCATGTAAGGGACCTCTAGGGGGTGTCAGCAGGATCTTCACAAGAATTTCTCATAAGGACGTTTACAAGATGATGCAAGGACCTCTTACACTTTAAAGATTACGGGCCTCCAAGACTGCACCATGAAACTGTTGCAAGATTATTATTTAAGGACCTCGCCTAGAATTCATAAGATTCCTTTACTAGAATCTAAAAGATCACCTAAAATCTGCATCGCGCCGCAACGAGACCGATATGACACGCAGCACGCAGCACGCGCAAAGTGCTGAGAGAGTTGCACGCATGTCAAAATTCGCACCGCGCCCCAGCGAGAGTGATCTGACACGCACAAAGCCACGAGAGGGCTGCGTGAGCACATGTTAGATGCCGACGAAAAATGAGCATTGAAAATGACAAGAGCAATGTTTTACCAAGGTCTCAGCCACTTTTTTGTCGAAGTCTACAAAGTACTGCGCTTGCCATGGAAAAAAGCCTGAGGCACCCGAAGTGTTGCACCTGCCGCACGGAATCATCATGTCCAAAACCCAAAACCTAGACAGCCAGGAGTGCTATCCTTTGAGCATTTGGGCCAAGAATTTGCTTGGTTGTGCTGAAGGCTTATCCTTTGAGCCTTCATGCTGTGTCCATCAACTGAGCCATATAATCATGCAGCACCGCGCATTACATGCACGATCTAGCAGCACTGCTGATCAACCGGTTTAGAGAGAAGACGTGCTAATTTTGTGCCCACCAAAAGAGCCATTTTATCACGCTGCACCGTTCATGAAATGCACCCATCTTGCAGCACTGCTGATGGGCTAGTTTTGAAAAAAACGTGCTAATTGTGTGCACCTGCCTTGGCTGCTTGAACCGCTCGTATAATATAATTCTATATATATATACATATGTATATCATATTTGTTTTTTAGAAACACACACACACACGCGCGCACACACACACAACACCTAAACACTAAAACACTGCAAACTGCTTGGCCCAAGCAGTTGGTTGCTGGGAAAAGGGTGCATCAGAAATAAACTACGTGTTTTGATTCATTGCCAAATTGGTTTCCAACCAAACGTATATAACACCGGCTCATACTTTCACCATTTGTTTTGGGAACCCAAAGACGCCGCTAACATACAAATAAAAACCCGAATTTTGAGAACCCAAAGACCCACAACAATATATTGGGAAACCATTATCATCTGCAAATTGTTGAAATATCTTTGGTCCCTTACTTTTCAGGAAATGGAAAAATGGCATGGTAACATGCACCCTATGCATTATTTGACTTGTGTTGGTCTGGTGCCCACCGACAAAAACTATATAGTTCTTCTCGGTTTTTGCTGTTTGCAAACAACATTTACTTTGGCGCCCTAGATATCGTGAAATAGCTGGCTGATCGATGTTTATTCCCCGATCCAATGATAATATGAGTTGTTGAGTAATGCCCCATATGCTTCACAGCGCGTTTGGGTTTTTAATCTTCAATGTGCCGCAATTTGGTGAATTTGCCATTTCCAAATGGTAAGGAAACAAGAACCAACTGATCTGACTAATTTTTTGGTTGACGGTCATATTTGGATTTGCCATTTCCAAATGGTAAGGAAACAAGAACCAACTGATCTGACTAATTTTTTGGTTGACGGTCATATTTGGATTTGCCATTTCCAAATGGTAAGGAAACAAGAACCAACTGATCTGACTAATTTTTTGGTTGACGGTCATATTTGGATTTGCCATTTTTTGCCCATCCCCTTTTATACCCCGTGCCTCTTGCTGAACTAACTTCCCCCTCTATACACTTATCCCCCCCTGATCTCGCCTTCTACCCACCTTGGACTGTCCAGTGACTTCTTCCTATCTATTAAAAACCATTCATATTCCACTCCTCAGTCCCCGCTCTCACAAACGCCTTTTCCCCCTACAACCAATGGTAAGGAAACAAGAACCAACTGATCTGACTAATTTTTTGGTTGACGGTCATATTTGGGGATAGACATAAAGCGGAGGGAAACCCAGCTAGTGATTTAGTTGAGCATAAGCCACCTGTAAATATGCATATGTATATGTATATATGTAACAATGATTTACGTCCCATTTTTAAACAAAACCAAAACACACGTGGGGAAATACTCCATCAACATTCAGGTTGAAAAACTCGCTGTTCTTGCCGTCGACCAAGCACCAAAGCTGTGCTGCAAACCAGGTGATTGGATGATTGAAGGGAGATAGCACTAAATTAGATTGGAGGGATCTTCATCACACATATGATTGGGCATGACATGGCATGATCAAACCACCCATGACTGGGGTAAGTTCCATAGGTTGACACTAGACAGACCTTAGCCTTAGCCGGATGCGCATGCGCTCATCTCTTTTTCCTCATTCGTCGGGCTCCAAGTCAGGGGCGAAGGTGAAAAGCTGCAGCAATGCTCTGTAGCGTTCGAGGGTGACCTTTTCCATTGTCAATGGATGAGTCCTACTGGCTATGCTGCCAATTTGTTTCATCAGATCCTCATCCTGATAGCAGTGCTCATACCTGAGAATCACAGGTCTAAATTGGGAAAAAACATGTCAAATACTGTATTATTTTCCAGAGGGTGTTTGGAAAAAATAGGAAAGGTACCTGTATTCATCTAAGTTGCCGGGGATTGCGCGAGGTTTCATCAATGTAAAATGACAGCTCAAAGAAACTGTGGAACTTTGGAGTGATCTTATAGGTACACCGCCCATCAACCCTCTTGCGGTCATTCGATGTCAGTTTTTGGTACGGGCAATGGACACAACTTGTGTTTTCTCCTCTGGTGGGAAAAAAGGGCCATTCTTGTCCACAAGAAATTGGAACTTGGCAAACGCGTGCATGGTGTGAATACGAAGATGTCCTCCTTCAACATCATGATCGTTCTCTTTCAGAAACTCCGCACACCAGTACATCATGCTTTTGACTACTGCCGCTTTGAAAATGGATCCCAGTTCCGGCGGCATTGCCCATTTCTCTTTTCCAAACCGAAGGCATGAAAACCGATGTGAGCATGCTGTTGCATTGGGACCATGTTTGTGACACCAAGCTCTGTAGTGTCTATAGACATCTTTTGAGAGTAAGACGTCCATTTGTTTCAGGGTCAAAGCATAGTGTTTACATTCCAAATGATCACACACCAATGCAGCGATCAAGACACAAGCCACACCCTGATGAAGGGTATGAAGAAGGTCCTTAGTGTGAGAAACAAGGTCACTGGTACCTAACCCCACTATAGTATAAAACACAAAGATCCCTTTAGTTGATTTTTTTTCCATATTTGTTTGTGTGACTCCAATCCTCCGCAAATAGGTTGAGAAAATAAAACAATATACTTGATTGGAACCAAGATCCTCCAGGTTTCTATCTTTTGTCCATCCTTTCACATATCGCCAACTGCTTTGTTTGTTTCCCTGTAGAATCATGTATTCTTCATGCGTAAACCGATGACTCAGGCAATTGGCCGACAACCTGAAATCTCCAAAAGTAAAGTTCGGATCCCTGGATGCCAAGCAGTGGTCGCATATGTAAGTTGCATTGTAAAACCTTTTGGACTTGTGAATGATGTACTTGGCTTCCCAGTCACCCTTAAAGCCAGCAAAACACAGTGTCCAACCTCCACAAATTTTGTGACCTGCTCGGGTTTGTTCTGGTGACCCCGGATCAAAACATGTTCCATCGGGGCCATGCGTTGGGAATCTCCCTGTCATCAAAGTGTCCATGATGTAGCCAATAAGTTTGCCTACAGCATCATGACTCGCTTCCTTTATGATTCTGTTTTCCCGCAAGAGGATGATCACCAGCTTTGTTCTGATGGATGGACCTTTCCGACATGCACTGCTGAAAGAATACACCCATGCTTTCTGGGATTTGTAAACTTTGACACCATCAGCATGAAAAAAAACAGGAACAGTGGTTCGATGTTGGCTTGGCGATAATTCCAGCCGCTTGTAGAAGTCTAGGTGTGAACAGTGGTTCCAATACTCTTCAACTCTGTCACCGGCAGTATCCGGGTCATCTGCCACCCATTGTAGAAAATTGCCAGACTCCCACAGCCAGTGAAGAATTTCCCATGGCCAAAGAATGTTTGTTGGGCATTCCATGACTTCGACTTCATCCCCCTGGGTATTGGTAACCTTCAAAGGGATTTCCACTTGTCCTGGATGAACCGTGCATACATTTTGGCACCACCTGCCAGGGTTGGCTTTGGAAACATTTGGGATCATCCATATCATAAAAATACTTATGGTTTGTACTTTTTTTTATTGGGAAAAACAAAACATGATATGTATTGATATGTTGTTTTGTTCAAGTCGAGCCACTTTGAGAAAGACCTCTCTGGATGCCCTCCCTGGCTCCAACGTTTCATGAGATATGCCATGTTGCACCGAACTTGATCATGGTGTAGCTCAGTCGCATCCCGGCACCCATCAGCTGCGGATGTAGCCTAAGAAGCCACAGAACTAGCTTTTTTTTTTTTAATATATATATAAATATAAGTATATGTTGTTCTGACATATTCTAGTGGTAAGATTGAACTCAAACTTTTGAAAACCATTCGCAACTGTAGCTATGTACATGTGACATGAAATACTGAAGCTCAGTGACCCCTGAGCAAATCTTCCGTAAAATCCTCAAACTTGATCGTGATACTGCACCTAAGAAGGCGTCCGGATGTGCATAGAATCCAGCTAACAACTTGATTTTGGGATAGAATCTGACACAATTCAATGTTCAAACACTTCCCATGCAATCAATCTTTGTGGGATACAACTTTTAGATTTTCGGATAGAATCTAAGATACTTCAATGTTCAAACCTTTCCCAATCAATCTTGGTGGGATCCAACGACTAAGTTTTCTAAAACGACTCGGGCATAGCCCTATAACCCTTCCCAACCAACTTTTGGGATTTAACTCTTAAGTCTTCTGCTGATGAGGTGCCTTCAAAGATGTCACTGGCATTCACTGGAATTGCAGCAGGAGGAGATCTGGATCGGGATTGGCACCTGCGTGGGAGTTTCCCCAACAAAGGGATTTGTTTTTTCACTACAGATAATTAGTATTCATAAGTTGATTTGACTAACTTGACTCAACAGCATTCCTGTTTTGACTACAGCATCCACACCACAAAAAATAAAGTTGCTTTGACTCAATACTATTCCTGTTTTGACTCTGGTATCCAAGCATCGAACGCATATCCCTGCAGGTAAGCCCGGAGGGTTCCAAGATCTCATTTGAATGTGTTGCGTGTTGCAACAGGTGCCAGTATTGGCAAAACCCTGGATGCAGCTTGGGGAACCACAGAAATAAACGTTTGCATTTTTCATGAGATGACTAAACTTATAGCATACCCCTTTTGTGCATCACTTCAACCCCTTAATGGCTGAACTGACCAACATCGTGGCCCTACTCCAGCTATATAGGCATGTGCCACAACTTGAAATCACAAAAGTGTGAAACTAAGCATGGGCAGGGTCGGGAGCAGTTGTCGCTTCCTTTGCCGCCTCCTTCTCACTGCCAGCTGCTTCCCTATTTGACCTAGATCTAGATTTGGCAGGCTTCTCAGATGCTCTGATCAGTGCCTTCGCAAGATCCACTCTCTCCTTGGCATGCTTGGTGATGTCCTCCACCTGAAGCCCAGGCAAAGATAGGATACTTTCCAACTAGTACACTAACTACAGTACTGAAACATCGAATAAGTTTTTGAAGTGCCATGACCAAACAAAAACATCTTGAAACTCAAACACCTTTTGAAACCCCATCACCTCAGCAATGAGATCTGCGTAGTTTTTATTCTTGTTCTTACCTTTGCTGATGAGATTTTGGAGTGCATCAGCTTGGTGCCCAAGTTTCACTGCGCACGCTTTGAGCTGATCGATCAGATCAGAAGAGAGAGCCAGGGGCCGCAGCTTGAATGCATGGTCCCTTAGATGAGATTGCAGCGCTGAAACAATTTGGGTATATATGCACAACTTCTGTATTCTGACTGGCTCTTGGTCTTTGGTGACACATGTTGCAACTACCTGGCTTGATTGAACCCTTGTATCAACTTGAATGGCAAGCAGCCGACAGTTGTTGGCATCCTTCAGCACCCTCGCAAGCAGGCCCTGCGCTTCCGATATCGGTGTGTCAGGCACCACCACCTGCAACAAAAGGAACAACAGCCGATTAGGTAAAGTACATACAGACTGCAAGAGAACAAAATCACATACCCTGTTTCTGCCTTGGGAGGAGTAGTCTCTTTCTCCCCTTCCTTCTTATTCTTCTTACCCTTGCCGCCCTTTCCTGGTTTCTTTTCAGCATCCCCAGACGGAGCAGCAGTTCCAATTGCATTTGCAAGAGTCTTCATGCCAGTGGCACCAGAAAGCCCTTCGATAGAAAGATGCTGCTTTCCGTCCAAGCAGCCTCCAGCCTTACAAAGTGCAATGGCGGTATGGCAGATCCACTGTAAAACGTTTGGGTCATACACCTTTTGACATCCACAAGTTTGGATGTGCTACTGCAAAAATGAGTTGAGGGAGTGGTGTTCTATAGTTATAATTGCTTTCCTTTGAGCACCGGTTGAACGAAGTGCATGAAGACTGAAGATTCAAGACTTGAAATAAAACCAGCCTAGGAACTTCCACGAAAGCCTTGACACCATCAGCATCCAGTGATCCCTGCATCTCTATCTGGGTCACACGGCGTAGCTCTCGGATGTCATCCATGTTCAGCTCCACCATGACAAAGAAGAGTTTTTCATCTTCGTCCCCAGGGAATTCAGGATCCGGAATGGTCCTCAGAAGAACAGTTTGGGCATGCACCCGTCTAGTAATGGGACAGAAAAAAGTGATTCCAGATGGAAATCCAACATTATATATATATTTCATACTTGGGGGTGCAGTATTCCAATGGCACATGGATGTATAACATAGCTGCTGGGGTTGTATCCTAACCTCTGGGAATTTTATTGTCATATAAAACCATATTTATGATAATTTCAACTGCACCCCCAAGTATGTATTTATATCTCCCCAAACCAGATGTAAGTAATCAAAACTATCAACATACATATTTGAATGTTTATATATATATATACATGTGCATAGACCACAACGGGATGGATATGGACAGATAAGGTATATTCCCTTGTATATTGGCTCCCATCTCCCGAAAGTTCGGGGCTTCCAAGTTTCCATCTTGGTCATGTACTGATAAGTTTTTAAATATCCAATAATGCATCCATTACGCAAAGGAGATGGAAGCTGTTTGCTTGGTGGAGTTCGTTCGTTGGAAGGCCTGCTTTGTGGCTGGAAAGTCAACCTGGAGATGTGCGGTTCCCAACAAAAACCATTTCATTATGGGGCAAGCTTCAATCCAAGTTCGCGTTTGCGAGCCATGATCTTTGTAGCTTTTCGCTCTCCATGGTGCTTGATTAACCATTGGTCATTCCTGAATCCATAACGAATCTGGGTCCTTTGGGTTTCTTCCAATCGGGCCTCAAAACGGGCCTCCACCTGGGCGGTATCCCGATTGGTCTCGACATAGTCCTGGAACAGCTGGTGCCTGGTCTCCTGCGGGTTCAATTGAGATAGGGATACAAGGTGGTGCCCCCAAGATAGCGAAGTTGGTTTATAACTCTAATAATTAGGACTTATGGTAGATATATCTATAGTTAATGGGATTATAAACCAACTTATAACTTGGGGGGCACCACCTTGTACCATGTGGGAA
>CAMXCT020003252.1:0-71114 GCA_947184155.2 Cladocopium goreaui
TTGTTGTGTGTTGTTGTGTGTTGTTGTGTGTTGTTGTGTGTTGTGGTGTGTTGTGGTGTGTTGTGGTGTGTTGTTGTGTGTGTTGTTGTGTGTTGTTGTGTGTTGTTGTGTGTTGTTGTGTGTGTTGTGGTGTGTTGTGGTGTGTTGTTGTGTGTTGTTTGTGTTGTTGTGTGTGTGTGTTGTTGTGTGTTGTTGTGTGTTGTTGTTGTTGTTGTTGTTGTTGTTGTTGTTGTTGTTGTTGTTGTTGTTGTTGTTGTTGTTGTTGTTGTTGTTGTTGTTGTTGTCGTCGTTGTTGTTGTTGTTGTTGTTGTTGTTGTTGCTTGTTGTTGCTTGTTGTTGTTGTTGTTGTTGCTGTTGCTGTTGCTGTTGTTGTTGTTGTTGTTGGTGTTGGTGTTGGTGTTGTTGTTGTTGTTGTTGTTGGTGGTGGTGGTGGTGGTGGTGGTGTTGGTGTTTGGTGTTGATAGTTTTGTTCTCGGTTTGTTGCAGGTGGCTGGCCGTTTCGGCACAGGATTCCAGTAGGTTTTGGATTTGTTTGATGCAATGATTTCAATCTGAGTCCCAAATTTCAGGCTATGAATTGAAGTCTTCACACGGCCAGGAGATGTTCTGCCCAAGGTGAAGGATATGTTGGACGCTTAGTTTAAAAAAATTAAAATTATCCTGAAGAGTGTTGGTCGCAGTTGCCTCAGTGACAAGTCTTTGGCATGACCGTTTCGTGAGGCGATCACCCACACTGCCCCGGGGCCCGAACTATTCAGGTTGATCCACAATTCCCGCCGACAGCAGCATCACTTTACCTTTCTTCAGAGGAGGACCCGCGTGCCCGATTTTTGGCCATCTTAATCTTTGGCTGGGCGCAGTTTATTCAGTAGCATGAACTTGTTGAAGCTGTGGCCACATTGTATCCCCATTTTTGTTGGTTAACCAAGCAAGGTATTTCCCAGCCATTCTCCCACTTATTCACTGGTGGGGTCCACTTCACACCACGAGTGACAGGCGATTCGGCGGGTCTCCGACGTCCCAATGTCTTGATTGCAACGCGCCACAAAAACACAGCTCTACATGAATGTATATTGTACTAAAAAAAAATGCCATACATGGAAAAATCTATCTGGTTGGTGGTTTGGATTTTTTATTTTTCCATATATTCGGAAGAATAATCCCAACTTACTAACATTTTTCAGAGGGGTTGAAACCACCAATCAGATATTTAAGTAAAATGCATATAGATCATATATGCATGTTGATCGATGCCGTTCTTGGAAGGTTTCCTCGAGTGCCCGCTGTCGCAGGAACACACCTGGCAGTGTTTGAATTGTCAGACCCACAGCCCGTCCTTGGCCACAGAATGGGTGGGACAAGGGCTGCAACGGCAGAGGTTGAAGCTGGTGCTGACGAATTGCGGTAGATGACGCTATGGAATCAACTGCGCTCCAAGTTTCAACAGAAGTGTGTTGAGGATGTTGCTATATATATCAAACTTGAAGGGTCTTGAAGGGATAAGTTGTGATACGTGCCCTGTCAATCTAATTCATGAATCGCATTTTTCTAGGCCATTCTGTTGTTGTCAGCCATCTTCCTGCGAGAGCAAGTGCTGCAGGTTGCCACCCGTACCGCCCTTGGCAAAGTCCCAAGAAGAGGCACTGCAACAGGAGCAGGAGAGAAGTGCGACCGGGTTCGGAGCCAGTTTGGTGCAGGGTAACATGTTCATTTATTTTTCATGAAATCTAAAGGTGCACCGAGTTTCTGTGGGGTTCGGATATGCTCAAATGCATCTAAGACCCCCTTTACCTCTTGGAGAAATGTTGAAAAACAACGGCTTGGCACCAGGATTTCAAAAAGGAGGCCAACTGTCGAGGCTGTGGGCAACCTGCCCACTATGTGGTCCAGGCCGGGTTTGTTTGCCTATCTGCCATTTGAAAGTTACCGGTCACAGCATCCCTATAGGAATGATCATACGGGATGGGCATTGGAGACAAGCATGTCACGGACAGAGGAACATGTTGTTTAAGCAGGTTTAAATTTGTTTAAAGCACATTGCAACTTGGAACCTCTGTTCCAAATGTCCGGGTGAGTTTGTAGCGAATTCGCAACGGCGAGAATCATCCCGGAATTGGCGGACATTTTTGGTTTTAAAAGTGTCCATCCCTTTCACACTTCGACCCTGGGAATCACATATTTTGAAAATTTTGCAGCCGAAAAAAAAACATCTTCCAAACCCCCAACTCACGGCAGGGTCCTGACGGCAGGTGCGTTACTTCACCCGACCCACCCAGTGGCTGCGGCCCGGGCACAAGTGCGAGGCCATGAGATCGGTGAGTCCCAGCACCTTACCCTCTGGTAAACATACAAAAAGCTATTGAAAATGGGCATAGAAAGAGTTGAATTACCCATATAAAATGGTGATTTTCCATCGTTTTTTGTATGTTTACCAGAGGGTAACACACCGCGATGTCATATCCCACTTCCCACTATTCTAAATGCCATGCCAGCCATGGCATTTTGCAGTCTCTGTCGATGTCCCATGCTTGTGACAATTTGTCATTTCTGTTGATTCCGGTCAAATCCCAGATTTGTCTCGATCAAATCAGCGCTTTGCTTGTTAAACTCATACCTTTGGTCCCGGAAAAAAAACACAGATTAAAGGACATATGTTCATGATCCAGAAGATAGGTGGTTTCTTAAACCTTCCTGCAAAAGCCGCATGTTGATTTCCAGATCTCCCACTTCCACCAGGGATGCGAACTTGTTTGGGGACAGCTCCGGGGTGAGATGGCTGCGACCATGTGGAGCCCTCGGAGGATTGCCCCAAGAATATGGGAGCAGGGATTTGCTATGTAATCCTGAGTTGCCATGCAGGTCCAGATTTTTTCAACTCAGGATGGATGCCTTTTGACATCGAAATATTTTTTGTTCTATGACACCCTGACTAAGGTCCTTATGGATTTCTTGTTGCCTGGGTTTCTTTGAACCTCATGCTGCTTTCACTTTTTCCAGCAGCTGTGTTTATGAGTGTTGTTGACTGAGGTGCACCCACTATCTTCGAGATTCGGTCTCCCAAACAGTGGGGAGCTTTTCATGACTTGGTGCCAGCTGATCCCGTTACTCAACGGATGCCAATGAGTTGGTAACTCAACTGGTTCTAGCAGTCTCAGCCTTCATCTGCCTTCTTGTAGCCATGGGCCCGCAGATGATTCTGCAACATTCTGATTTTCATAAAGGGTTTGGCTGGCGGTTTCATTTTGGTCGTGTCCTGTCTAGGATGAGCTGATAAGCCCCAACTCATGTCCTGAGGGGATGACTTGAAGCCTCCAAAACAACATGACATGGAATCCGTCAGCAACTCCATTGGGATATTGGGGAGAGTTCAGCCTTGTATTTGACCACTTCATGGTTCAGGAATTTTGCTATACATGATCGAAATGCAGTGACAGGAAATTCCAGCTGCATAAGTATGACAAGGATTGGTGTCCCGCTTTGGTTCCTTGCTGGTGGTGCTTCTTCCTTGGGTCCCGCATGCATTGCCTTCCCTTCTTGCATTTGGGGCTCAACCAAGACCCCCCCGAAGAGGGGAACCCCCCAATGACTGTTTATTATTACTTACTACTTATTTCTGTAGCCAGCAACCACCACCAAGAACTGGGTATCAACCAGCTATCATTGCGGGGTCGCCCTTTAAGGGGCTGGTTAAATCCATCTCTCTGCAAGTGCTCCTGTTGCACATGTGTAGCCACCCTGCGGCTTTCCGCGAAAAAATGAGCTTGGTTTTACCATGCTTTACCTCAGCAATGACGGGCTACCAGAACAAAATAAATATAGGGTAACATGTGATCCAATCAGCATGCATTTGTTTGGTAACAAATTTATGGCAGAGTTGCACCCTAATTTTGATTAGGCAGCGACTAAGAGGGCCCAAGATTCGCCAATATATCAGGGGTGAGGGTTCCTCCCTAAAAATATATGTGTCCATTTCAGTTTGAGTGAGGCTGGGGAGTTCTCATAATTTGTAAGATCTAGATAGATCTAGCATATATATATATTAATATATATATATATATTAATATATATATATATAATTATATAAAATCAAAATCACACACACATATATATATATATACATATGTATATATATATATATATAAAAAAAATACACACGGTTTCGCTGCTTTAAACCATCATTTTCGCTGAAACACCTGGCTTGTGATCCAAGGTCCTGGGCATAGCCTGGAAGGTGATTCGAGAGGCCATGGCATCTGGTGGATGGGGGCTGTTTGTCGGTGGACCTGGTGGAACTGGCTGCAGAATGGAAAGCTTTAGTCGAGAAGATTGTGCTCGGTGGCTCAACATGGCTCAACTATCGTATTGCTTGTGAATTATATTATACCTGTTGCCGGAAGATCTGTCCACTGTGTTCATGTTGGGTTTCAAATGATTTGAGGCATGGTGAAAGGCGGCTGGGGTGCCATTGGAAGATTCCCTTGGATCCCTTTTGCACGGCGGCAAGTTCATGTTGCATGTCCAAGTTACACCCACGAAGGGGAAACGTGGGTTTGGAGGATTGATAGGGTGTCTTTGTGCCATTCTGTCCGCCTAAGATAGGCGTATTTAGCAAATTCACGGGTTCTCCCGCAGCTTGTGAGCGAAAGCACCTCCGCTGCTGTTTGCAAAGGCAAGCCAGGCAAATGAAATTGTTTGGTTGTTTAGTTTCATAGGATCACATATCACAAACATCTTTAGTGACTATGTATGTATGTATATGCGCATATAAGGTCCATATCCTCATATACAAACATGTCAATAAGTTTGAAATCGTGATTGCACCATGGTGGTCAGAGACTACGGGTCATAGCCCCAGCAAAGACTCCAGCAAGGGAAACCCGCTTCAGAAACCATCACCACAAAGGTTCGATGGACTGATTTTCAGCTCAAGGGACACCTTGCTTGATGCACACATATGTATATATATATATAACATATGTCATTTCGTGATTGTTTGCTAGATGGTTTGCACGCATCAGTGAAAGGACAAATGCTGATGTTGATATTGTTCGTTTCACGGTGGTTGAATTGATCCAAAGATGCCGTAGCGAACACCAAAAACGAACCCACGAATTTTTTATGCACCTCCCTTCGTTGTAACATGGCGCTGCGGTATCTTGCGCTGTTCTTGTTGCTGCGACTCCTGGGGGCCGAAGAACGCTGGGACCCTCTCTATGGCTGGATCTATGTGCCTCATGCCAGGAGCAGGGGAAAATTGGGGGTGGCACCTGGAAAAAACTGCCTTTTTTGGGGGGCAAAAGTGGCAACGCCAAGGTAGGGATTGATAAAACGGCCCATTGATTTTGGATGTTAAACATGACCGTGTTTGGATGTTGGAGTGCTTGCGTCATTTCACCACTCCTGAAAGAGTCAACAACAATGAATGGGCCTACTGCAAATTGTAGCCGTTGGAGCCCGTTGAAGGACCAGTCAATCTCCAATTTTGCTTTTCTGTTTGGGCTCATGCGCCATTACTTGGGTTGAACGGACTTGGAGTATCACTTCAGTTCGTTGCTGGAGTGATGGTTGATACTTGCCCAAACTGGTGTGCGGATTTTAGCCCCACTTCTTCTCGCCTATTTAACTGCTTGACCGTCAGATGACCTTTGTGCTAGGAATGTGGGGAAGGAGCTGGACTCCTTTATTGAACCTGGAAACTGCAAAGGCTCGACTTCCCATTCCCGGCTTGGAAAGTCATGTCAGCTTGTGGTGCGCCTCGAAGGTACTATAACTTGTGACTAGTATTGAATAATGTCAACTCTGGATGACAAGCCGTTGCTTGAAGAATCCAGGGGTTAGAGTACACCCAAGTAAGTCAAGTTCCAGAGATAGATAGATAGATAGATAGATTAGATTAGATTAAATTAGATTAGATTAGGTTAGATTAGATTAGATTGACACTAGCCTAATAGCTGTAACAGCGAGCACGATCTAGAGCACGATTTTTGGCACGAAGGAGAGCACCAAAAAGCACGATCTAGAGCACGATTTTTGGCACGAGGGAAAGCACCAAAAAGCACGATTTGTGGCACGAAGGAGAGCACCAAAAAGCACGATTTTTGGCACGAAGGAGAGCACCAAAAGGCACGATCTAGAGCACGGTTTTTGGCACGAGGGAAAGCACTGAAAAGCACGATTTTGTGCACGAAGGAAAACACTCAAAACAACGTTCGCCCAAAATATAATGAAATCGTTTTTTTGACTGTTACAGCTTTTAGGACGGACTCAAAGATAAGATTTGATTTGATTAGATTAGATTAGATAATATAAGATAAGATAGATATATAGGTAGATAAAGATAAGTAAGTAAGTAAAAAATTAAGTAAGTAAGTAAGTAAGTAAGTAAGCAAGTAAGTAAGCAAGCAAGCAAGTAAGTTAGTTAGATAGATTGATTAGTTAGTAAGATAGAGAGATGGATAGATGGATACATGGATAGATGGATAGATGGATAGATAGATAGATAGATCGATAGATAGATAGACAGACAGATAGATAGATAGATAGAATAATGCCATATAAAATAAAACCACAAGACGCAAACAATAAATGTTGAGCATGTCCTGTTCACGATAGGTTTTTTTCCTGGGGAGGAAGCCGCATGTTCACTGGTTGGAGGTGGCGTGTTTGTGCAGCCAGTGACAGGAGACAGCCCAAGAAAAAATACCCTTTAGTCATCGAACATGGCCGTGGAACATATTCACTTGTAGAAGATTTGCCATTAAGCAAGGCCGTTTTCCGTGGCGGTTTTTGGTTTACCAGATGGTATTTCATGGTTTCCATACCAATACCCCCTGCAAGATGGGATAGGGTCGATGAAGACCAGTGGAACATGCAGGTCCAGTCCTGGTCCTTTTCGTGAAGAACGACGCGATACGGGCGGCCGTGCTCAGAAGCCGCTTGGTAGCTGAGCAGTTGGATCCTCTAAAAGATGAAGGCTTAGCCGTTAAGTACTGCAGTTGAAGCAGGGGACAAACAACAACGCAGACTTGTTCCAGAGCAGTGCGAGCACCAGCAGCCCTCCAGCAACACTCTGAATTTGGTTTGTGGTTTTATGTGTGTTTAGTTTTTGAGTTTCGTGTCCTTCCTTCCTTCCTTCCTTCCTTCCTTCCTTCCTTCCTTCCCCTAGCATGGTTGATTAGTTTCAGTTGACCACCAGTTGCCTCTTTGGCGCCAACCACAATATGGTATGCCAAATGCTCGGCAGTTGGTATCACTGTTTCCTTGGGTTGGCATCACTATCATACTCTCATCTACCACCAAGTTTAATCAATTTTATGGGTGACAATATGGGAGTAGGAGTCAATTTCAGTCAGCCGTGGAAACTTGAAACGTCAAGACTCGATGGTTGTTTCATGGCAGAGATGTGGATACGATCGATCGGCACTTTCATTGTTGTGCCAGTTGTTTTTTGTTACCCATATCCCGGCCATCCCTGAGTATTTTTGAGGGGTTGCATTCCAGTTGATAAGTGGCTAACAACCATGTTATAATTGCTATAACGAACTAATAGGAGCAGTTATATTTGGTTTATAGCCCAGTTACTAAGTGGGATGTTCATCCAAGTACCGGTCATTTCTACCGCATACATATATCATACATTTTATATACCACGTATTGTTGATAAAATCCTTTGACTCGACTTTTTTGTTTGCCGAAGTGTATATATTCCCACAAGCCATTCGTTTTTGATTTAGTGATCCCAATCTTGTGCATGACACCCTATAAATGATATTTCTTGATGATCTCCTGATTTGTGGGTGGTTTCAAGATTTCACCTGATTGAAGAGCTGAACAGAAAATGCGCAGCGAGCAGTTCTTTCTTGAAAGCGAGTCTGGCATGGTCCACCCCTCTGAAGTGCGCGAAGGTTGTATCAATTGGACGGAGAAACTGTTGATGGGGTACGCTCATTTCATACGTCCTTCGTTCGCCGTAAAATGACATCCACATGCATAATATACGTTAGGTATATTTGTTATGTATGTGTGTCTGTGCTTGTGTATGCATTACCTAGCTTAAACTGTATAACAAGCAACAACTCTGTTGGCTGAAAATATGAAATCCACTGATAACAGCTGATAAGCATTGCTTTTTACCTGAGAGCATCTAGGATCATCAAAGATAGTGCCGCTCATCATCGTTAAAACCCATATGCAACCATAGATATCGAACAATTAAGATTAAAGCCCCCAGACAATCACCCGCTTTCTTCGTTTGAATTTTGTATATCTCATGCGTATCATTGTAGGATAATCATGCCACCTGATCCATTCAGCAAATTTTAGGTTAATCATCATTACTGTATAATGAACCGATCCTTAGTGCTCCAAATACACTTTGAGGTGTTTGGACCCCCAAAACCAACCCCACATACAGTCATACACAGTCTCGATGTTGGAGCTGTATAGGTTGTGATTTCAAGATATCAGAGGGAATTTCAGGATCCTAAAATGGAGGTACTACCGTATAAGGCCATATTTTCTGGGGATATCCCCTTACATAGCCCTAAAGAATGGGCCTTATATATGGTAGGTACCTCCAGTTTAGGTTCATGAAATGGCCATTGAAGATATGTTGAGTGACTTCAGCTATGCCCACAACCACTCCATCAGGTTTCGAGGATGCCGCCCAGGAAATTGCTGGCTTGGCTTGTGCCTTGAGCTGCTGTTTTGGCTGGAAAAAGATCCCAGATGGGGATGTGGCATCTCAAAAGGAGGTGTTTCACCCACCGACAGCACTAGAGATGGTGGTTTAATCACGAAGAAGTCTGATTTACTCAGGCGAAATTCAAATCAATATGCCTTGTTAAAGAAAAGCGGGTGCTGCGCCCCATCTCGTCTTGGATCGAATACATGTTCACCAAATTGTTCAAGGTGGGGCTATGCTTATAGTATGGACAGTGCCCCAAATACAACCTATCAAATCATTGTAAATTACACCAGGATTACAGTACTAGAACCCATTAATTAGAATCTATCATGGAAAGTCCTATGAACTAACCAGTATACAGAGTGACGATACCAATGAAAATCCTCATCTATGTCAAAAATCATCGCTATGAATCCGCATGTGGTGATCAAACGGCCTAAATTGGACCTTTCCGATTTGGCACAACCTGCCGGCGGTTGGCTCAGGTCTAGGCATAGTCCACTGTGACGATCAACCGGCAGTTTGTGCCAAGCAGAATGTGCGGAAAACTCCGTCGGTGATGCTGTATCCCACTGGAAACCGTGCCTTGGCGATCCCCCAGAGGTGATCAAAAATTGGACCAGCACAGCTGCAGTTACATTCACAGCTAGGGACTGATTTCATGGAAAAACAACATCTAAAGTTAATGTATACATTCATGTTCATAGAGGGAGAGGGTGATTTTGGGCTGAGATGCAACCATTCACTTTCAGCTGGATATCCGACTGAAGCACACACACGCGGACACACGCGCCGGTCAAATCCAGGAGCTGCCAGACTATACCGAGGCCGTTGCTTGGTTAGATGATGTGAGTTCCTGTATATTTTTGGTGATTTGAAGATACTCGATATCTTCTCCCACAATCTTAATGAAAGTGCCTGGCTATCCCCACTTCTTGGGGAGATAACGCTATACCGCTATACCATACCCATAAAATAACCCCAGCTGCGACCCCAAATTTTTAGTTGGTTTGTGACCCTATCTAACTCTCAGAGATGTATTCATTACAAACCGTTCACCTATAGTTACAAACAAAGTAAGCTTGGTTTGGGGGGCCTTCCTCAAGTGCGCATCCCTTTGCAAACTGAGGTCTGTCTGAAGAAGGATTCACGGCTGCTGTGGCTCCTTGGCTTGCATTGGCCGTTCTCTGGTGGATAGTTGAAATTCGAACCAGCAAAATGGTGGCTTGAGCAGCAAAAAATGGGATGAACCTTGGCTTTTTGAAATTAGGTGTGCAGCTTGGATTGATGCTTGAAATGGTAATGCAGTGTTGATTCACAGTGAGATGTGATTCTTCTTTTGTGTGAGTGTGGGGATTGTTAAATGTCTTCAGAGGGGGAATGTGTGTTTCATTGTGTTTCCATTTTGGGGATAATGGCTTTGACAGGACTGATATTTGTGCGGCAGCAACCGCAATACACAAATGATGATGGATTTTTCTCGAACAGCTGATGTGAAGGATGTAGCTGGCCCCATTGGCCCAAAAGAGTCCAACAGACTTTACACGTGCCACCATTGGCGCTTTCCCTACTTTGACTGGTCAGGGGTAGAATGTACTTGCCAGTGACCCTGCCTGCCTGGACCACACGAGGCCCAGATGATCGGTTTCAACGATCGCACTGTGCACTTGACTCATAGGTCTCTGTCCGAATTCCTTACAGGCCAGGCCCAGATAGGCGAGGGGAACTTTGGTTTTCTTTGGGCAGGGCATCTAACATGTCTGGTTGGTGGTTTGGAACATGATTTTTCCCATATATTGGGAATAATCATCCCAACTGACTTTCATATTTTTCAGAAGGGTAGGTCAACCACCAACCAGATGTGATAAGGACAGGGCGTCAATGAAAGCTGTGTGAACCCCTTGCCTTGATGCATCCAATTGGTGAAGTTGGCCGACAGCAATGTGAATCTCCCGGTCCTCCGTGGGGAATTGGCATAGATTTCCTGCCCCAAAAAAGTGCCTATTGTTTTTGTCAAGCAGTACATCTCCCCATTTTCCGGAGGTTCAACCATGTTCACCGTCGACTTGAACTAGTTTGAACATGTTTGAACTTTTACAATCTTTTACACCTCATTGATTAGAAACACGCTTAAGCCACCCAACTTCAAGGACGCACCCGGCCCATCAAAGTCTTACTCTTCTCGCGTCGTCCGCGGACTCCTGTGATCTTTAAGGTGCGGGGCCCTGGGAAACGGCAGCGGAAGTCTTGAATTACAGGGGTACCCCAAATCATCCGGAATTAGACTATTTTAGTATTGAAACCCCTTAGTGCTTGAAATTCTTGATAAGGGTGCACTTTCAATGCAAAAGACTCCTAGGATAGTGAGTTGGCCGCAGTTTTGCAACCGCACATCTTTGCATTCAATAGCGGCAATGTGCCCTACCTAAGGCTGCTGGGTTGGTTGGGAATGCTCACCCCTTTTTGATATCATACAGCTGTTGGCATTTGACTCGAAAACCTTGGTTTGATTCAACGGACTGGTTTGGGTGAAACATCTGGAGAAACTACAGGAAAACAATGCATGCTGCCTACAGTGTTCATGTGTATATATATATATAGAGAGATTCAATACTTGAACACGATGCTTTCCAAACATGCCCTCCAGAGGTGAGGACCCCAAGGAACCCAGGGGCTCCACCTTTCCCAAGGCCTTGTCCAGTGATGCGGAGTTGTGGCCACATATGGAGTTCGGATTCATACCCGAGGCGTCGCGCACTCTGGTTGCTTTAAAAGAAAGGATGTGGGCCCAACAGATCAACCCAAAACCAAGGGATACTTCAAACTGCGTGTGGTGTTGCACGGAGGAATCACCGCGAATCGATCGAAACCATTGGGACTTTGTGGCACATTATTAGCAGATAAACTCAATTTCTGCTTGGCAAATGCCTGAAGCAGTGGAAATGTCCGCAAGACTTTTGGCATGTTCATTCCGTGGCACAACTTGTCAACTTTCTGCTGTGTCATGATGCATTTTAAAGTAGACTTGATGCCTTCAATCAGTTGATATCCGTTAAACCGCTGGCATCATGACAAAGCACCCAACCTGAGATGGCAGCACAGCCCTGCAGGAAGTTGACAATGCACGGAATCCCTTGCCGCTTTGTCATGTGAGCAGTGGCCAAGCCTTGGTCGACTTGGGTTGATCTGATCCTTAAGATGAAAGATCAAACTTCAGTGAGCTTTGTCCATGGATGTTGGGATGTTTATTTGATGTTTATGATACTGGAAGCATGTTGTTTTTGATCCTGGATGTCCGGGTAGGGAGACCCTGAGTCTTTGACAAGGGCGTGGGTGTTGCGTTCTTGTCATCAAGCATCTTCTCTGTTGCACAGGTTTCAAGGGCCGGGCGCCGTGCGATATTTTAGGAAATAGGTGCCCTTGACAAAAGATCGTACAGGCAATTTTGAAGGTCAACAATGCAAAGTTCTCCAGAGTGTCCACAACATTATGGTGGTTCCCGCGCAAGAGCAAAATTCAGGAAAATATCTATTTATATGTTTGCCTATCTACAGTATCTATCAAAAAAAAACTTTGGCTTTTCCTCCGGCCACAAGCCCTGGGCCTTTGGAAGTTTGTTTGCATGAGGTGCCCTGCCCGAGGTTGGATGCCTACAACATCGAGACAGTGCCGCAGGTCACGGTGCAATACGGCCCGGACCTCTCCACCAAGCAGACCTACGCAAGCACCGATATCACTTACCCGGCCCTCAAGGCTAGATGACCAGTGGGGGCTGTTGGTTTGATCGGAAAATATATGGGCTGATTTTTGAGAAAGACGCCTGGAAACAACAATGCTTTCATCATCATTTGATAACAAAATATATGACTATTTGGGTTTCTGCGATGTTCCCCGCATGCCAACTCTAATAGTTGGATTTTTGGGGAGACGCTTGCATCCTGCATATACTGCAGGGAGATCCTTTGGCCAGGAGTGGTTGCTTGCCCGTCGTGCAGAGTTCTGGTTGGGGAGTCCGCTGTGGCAGGAGCAGACAAAGTCACTGCACATTGACTCAATATGCAGTGCAAACCCCTTAAGATAAGGGGTCTACCAAACTCTTTCAGGAACATTTATATTGTAATTGTCGGACTAACATGGATTAACATGGAATAACATGAATAGTAAGATAGACCTCTGGCAGGCAATCTGCCAATGCAATGAAAGATGTCCCTTCATAGTCTTCACGGGTGATGCGTTTGGCCGTTTTAGCTTGCTAGATGGCTTGGCCGGTTTGAAGTATGCCCCGCGTTTTGCTTGCGAATCCCGGATGATCATTGTGCTAACATTGGATGACCAAGCCCGAGCTCAGCAAACGCGAGGATACAGAGGATAGATGTTTGTGCCTTCGATTACCTTTCGGAGATCCAAATAGTGCTCGTTCCACCAAAAGGTGCCCTGTGATAATATCACAAAGTTATGGATAGTTCCGTTCTTTTACATCACTGTTCCTATCTATCAAACATTGGCTCCAAACGTTGTGTCTCCTGATAGTAACTGAAGGACTCCCTTGGAGTCTTTGAGTTCCAACACTGGCCTTTTTGACAAGTTTGTCATGTTGCGTTTGATGTGACACATGGGAATAGGTCAATACCGGTTCAACAAGATATTTAATAGGTGGAACAGCATCCATGAATCCCAGCTATTTTGATGTGACAATAAAGGGGTCGATGGGCCGATGGGTTTTGATTCGCAGTCAAATGTCTTCGTCTTCTTGAAACATACCCTCCGGGAATTTAAAAGTTTGCTGTGGCGAGGGGCCTCTCTGGGAGATGTTCCATAGGTGTTTTGTGAATTTTATTTCAAAGCGTGGATGAATTCACCCATGAAACATGGTGGTTATGATTTAACATAAGTTTTCCCTGGTTTTCCAATGTTTTCCATAGGTTTTCCAATGGTTTTCCATTGGTTTCAATGGTGCTTTTCCATGTCCACCAGCTTCACCAATTTCAGTTTCGCCAGGAGACCACCCCGGAAGAGCCCGAAGCCTTGCTGGACGATACGCCTGACAGCAACTATGAAGTCCTGGCCCCAGGACGGTCTCAGGGTGGAGAGACGTCGTGGTGTCGGAAAAAAATGGTGGGAAGGGGGATGCTCTATATAGTCTGGTTGGTGGTTTGGAACATGAATTTTATGACTTTCCATATATTGGGAATTTCATCATCCCAACTGACTTTCATATTTTTCAGGGGTTGAAACCACCAAGTAATAGTCATACAGTCATGCACATGGAGATGCATACATTCTATAGCGCTTCATTCCGCCCAATCCTCCGAGAAAGAAACACGTGACACATATGGAATAAAAAAACATATTGTATGGGGTAAGAAATTGGATCCAACCGAACGGTGGATTGTTTACCAACCGCATTCATACGCATGAAAAAATCAAGAGACATGGGGATGCTTCACTAAGAAAGTGGAGGACAACCAACAAACAAATGGATGAAAGACCATTGACAGGGGCATCACATGGCATCACCAAGAATATACAATATACTTAATATAACTAATTTGTTGGTGTTATAACCACAGTACAATTTCATTTTGTGTTCCGTCCCAAGCTGGCCTGGGTGCAATTGATGATTGGATGGGTGGAAGAAACCGCCCAGCATTTTTGGGATTCTGACACCTGGCTTGGGGTGACACATCGAGAAATCATGAGCAAAGGTGTACACCAAAAACAAAAGCATAAAAGTACATCAAACCCAGTCAAGTGGCATCATACAAAGCCTGGGGCCGTGATTGCTGAGACCTTTGAACATTTGGAACATGATCAGGCAATCCCACATCATCCGCAAACATTGTCAGTTCGCCTGATTTCTGCAGTACAACTAGCCCTGTAATGTTTCTTGGAAAAGATGCCATAAGGTGCCATAAGGTGCCATAAGGTGCCATAAGGTGCCATCAGAGGCATGGTTTTTCCCCAAACGCTGGCTCAAATCTACCCCTACGTTCCACCCCGGATGCCACCCCCGTTGGCACAAAACAGGAACGAAAGGCTGCCCCACTGACCTGGAGATCAAGTCAGCGCCATGGTGGCAATGGCTGGCGAGATACTGGTGAGGTAACATAGCCATTGGTTGGTAGATTTGGTATGATTTGGTTCTCTATGAACAGTTTCAATCGGAGTTTCTGATCCTGGGGCCTCCCTTTTTTCATGATTTGTCTTCATTTCTGTTGGTGGTTTTTCTCAAGCTATCGCGCAGTTGAGAGAGAGAGAGAGAGAATCTAAGTTCCCAGCTGCTGGAGGTAGCACAGTCCTTTCGATGCTTTAGTAGACACTGCAACTCTGTTGTCCCTTTGTCGGGGAAAAAATATTGGAGCTTCCCTTATGTCCAGCTGGTATATAATTGAAGTATTTCTGGTGGATTTTCTTGACCTTGTAACTCCGTGACACCCAAGGTCTCAGAGTGTCAGACAGCTCTCAAAGAGCTTGGAATGGACGTGGATCCCCGATGGGTAGCTCGGCGTTGAGGTGCTTCATGGGTTTACAAACCTTGGCCGAGGGCAGTTTAATGGCCAATTGCCGCTTTACTTTTCTGGTTGGTGGCTGGAACATTTTTTATTTTGTCCATATATTGGAAATAGTAACCCCAGCTGACTAATATTTTTCAGAGGGGTTGAAACCACCAACCAGTTTTGATTTATTTTGAAAAAAACATTTCCCTGTTTGAACCAATTTATGTGTCCAGATTGTCTAAGATTAGAAAAATGTTGCCCGCATACTGACTGTTCTATCCGGAGGGGAACCGTTTTCTTCAATCTTAGGTCTTAGGTCCTCAGCCATATTTGCAGCTGTTTGCATCCGGTGGCTGCTTCTCAAGATGCGGGTCGCCTTCCAAAACAGGCACCATAGATGATACGTCCCATGACCCCATTCAAACGAATGGTATGGAGTATGGCACCGAAATTGGTAAATCATTCGCTTTCTCACCGCAGATGAATCTGATTGGATTTGTTGTTTAACACCCCCCTCATCATTGGAGGTTTATAGCGTAGAGGTGCCGGTGCCATGCTATAGACTTCCGACAAGAGATTAATTGCACAACATAATATGAATGGAATTCTTGCGAAATTGGCAGGTGGTTTACCATAGTTTACCATAGTTTACCATTCATCGCATGGTTCATTTCCCACGATATCCCATGTACTCAACAGCGGTTTGTCCACCTCCAAGGTTTCCAACTACCCAGAGTTGCCCAGCAAATGCTCGGTACGCGAATCCCCCAGTGCCGAACATCCGGACCCAAGGGGCGTTTTTTCTCGCAGCTGCCAGTGTGACTCAAAATAAAGATAAACAGGGCAGCAAATGAGGTATTTGGAAAAAGCCTTCGACGGATATATAGTAAACTGCGAAATTGTTTGCGAACCCAAGTTGATACTAGCTGAAGCCGGCTAATTCATAAGTGACTGCGTTCAAAAAAGTAGCTTGATTGATTCAAGAATGACCTCCTGGATGTAGTTGAATTGGATCTTTCAATGTCCAGAAAAGTTTCTTGTTGCATCACTCCCACCAGTTGGCTTGACGCGTTCAGTATCAGAAATGTCTTGCAAAAAGAACATATATAACAAATCAATACAAAACAACCATTCACAAAATCCTCATGGGTTCTCCTTCCTTCGAGCGGTCCAGAACACTGATGGTATGCCACCACTTCCCGGTGGGCCAACCTTGAGTAGCTAGTTGCGATAAAAGGGAGGATATATTGATCTAGCCGGCTAAGCTTTCAGGGTATTTAAGAACAAATTGTTTACAGAGTATCTAAGATTCTAAGATTCAGTTGGCATATGTACTTCTAAAAAAACTTTATTTGTTTATTTATTTATTTACTATCTATTTATTTGAACGCCTTTTTTGTGATGTGCCACGTCCTGGTGACTTGTCAGGAGAGGATGCACTTCAACTCCTTTGTTGGTGGAGCTGGTCGCCAGGATCTCTCACCTGTTTGTGCCGTGTCGTCCATACAGGGTTGGGAGATTGGATCTTTGTGGTGATTAAATACGGCCCTGGAACACTGGAACTTAATGGAAAATCGTCGCACAAACAGAATGTTTCTTTCAATGTGGATGTCTGTAGACAGGATGATGCGGGCATCTGCCATTTCATGCTAAATGATGGTTTTCGATGGACTTTGCTTGTTGCCTGCAGGGGCCAAGAGGGCTAGACCAGCAACATCGTGCTTGGATGTGGTTGCTCCTGTTTTGCCGGCACTTTTTCCCAGTCACGCTCAACTTTAATGAAAGTTGTTGTGGTAATCGAAGGATGAACCCTCGTATCCTTGCATCGAAGCCGGCTTCAATAACACGACAGCAATGCATCGTGCTGTGTGCACAATGGTACGAAGTACTTCATCACTTTACCAAGCAGCAATCATCATTTATGATGCTATGTCAATGTCTCTGTCATTTTCGTTCAGATTTGTCACACACAATCAACATTATATAAACGACATTAAATTATATAAATCCCAAACTGTCCACTACACTGTTCACTAAAGAAAAAACATAGGAACTACATTCAAGTATAGAAACATGGTTTGTACCTGAAAGTTGTCCCGATCTTCACCAAGTTTTGCCCTACCAACGTCCCCTTGGGCCGAGGCAAACGCCCGGGGGCCGCCACCAGCGCCAGCAGCGCCGCGGCTAGCGCGGCCAGCACGCTGAGCGCCGCGATGCGCGGCGCAGAGGTGCAGGAGATCGACATCTCGTCGTTGCCACAGCCACTTGGTCAACGTCGGATGGGGGATTGGATGAGACCGGGCTTGTAACATGTTGTAACTAAAGTGGTGGGGACGCATTAGTAGGTTTGATTAGTTGGGTTTATATGTTTATACACAAATGGATATATATATATATATACATATGGTCAGAAGGCGTCTTTTAACCATATTTACACTGATATTGTAGTATTCTAAAGTTACTTCATGTTTTATAGCACATATGACCGAAAGTAAGTTGAAACTAGCGTGGTATATACAGTTTATAGCTAAGATATTCGATACTGTTTTCTATAGTCAGCTGGGGGTTCATAAACCGACTATAAACCATCTTTGGTGAGATGGTGATGTGTATTTGATTTTAGTAGATGGATAGAGTCCGGATAGAGCGACAAAGAGAAAAGAAGATAGATATATAAGGAGATAGATAGATAGATAGATCGATAGATAGATAGGTAGGTAGGTAGGTAGGTAGGTCGATGGATGGATGGATGAATGGATGGATGGATGGATATATGGACGGATGGATGGATGGCAGGATGGATGGATGGATGGATGGAAGGATGGATGGATAGGTGTATGTATGTAGTTTAATGTAATTTAATGTACGGTCATGTCATGTAACGTAGCGCTACACAACGTAACGTAAGCTTTTTTGTAACGTAATGTAGCGCAATGTAACGTAATGTAATGTAATGATGTATAGTGATGTAATGTATGTAGGTATGGTATGTATACCATGCGAGCTATGTATGGTATATGATATATGTTGTGTATCTTTTCTGTTGTTCAATACACAGGTATGTATGGTGTATCCATGATATCTATCTAAGATATGTTTGGCATGGTGACATGGGATGGGACTGGATGGGATGTGATGTGCTGTGATGTCATGCATTGTATGTGTGTATAACCAGAGGTGATGATGATGACGACGATGGTCATGATCATGATCATGATCATGATGAATAATATGATTATGATGATGGTGATGTTGATGGCGATGGTGATGATGATGATTATGGTGATGATGATGATGATGATTGTCATGATGATGATGATAATAATAATGATAATGATGCTGATGATGCCAATGACAATGAATATGATGATAATGAGGATGATGACGATGAAGATGAATATTAATAAAATGATGATGATGATGGTGGTGGTGGTGATGATGGTGATGGTGATGGTGATGATGATGATGATGACGACGGTGATGCTGATGCTGATGGTGGTGATGATGGTGACGATGGATATGATGATTTTGATTACAGCTCCATTTTTTGCGGTGGGAATTTCTGATTACAGCTCCATTTTTTGAGGTGGGAATTTCTGATACAGGGGCCCTGGCAGCCCAGGCAACTGCAGAACATGTTGCAAAATCTGGATCTCAACAGCGCAGCTGAGATAGACCTGGATGACCTCATGCGTTTCTTGGATGAGTGGAGGGAATGGGCAGCAACGAAAACTGCCGTGGAACGTTGATGTTTGATGTATTCTGGGTGAAAAAGGTGGGTGTTGTGACGATTCTTTGCAGAATTATACCTGGATGTGGTTTATTGTTGAGGCGCAATCAGGTCTTGAATTTTCTTCCGGATTGTTTTGCCTCCTTTTTTTTCACAAGGTTTCTTTGTGCAACGAGGCAAATTGGCTGGGAACCTGGCCACCAAGTCCAAGCCTAGGGCCGAGGTCAAGGTGAATGCCGAACCCAAGGCGAGGGTTGCGTCTTGTTTGGGGGGTAAAACGTGGGTAGAGGGCTATAATTGCAGGGGTTTTATTCAATATGAATTTATGTTTGCCATTTTATATTATGGAATATTCCAGTTGAATAATCATATCCATATGGTGATTCTCCAATTTATGGAATGATTGCCATGTTTTCTCACAATGAACCAAACAATTTTCCCCAAGTGGTATTCATACCAGTGAAAATTGGGATGTTGCTGAAGGGAAAAAAACGGTGTGGGTTAAACCAGGACAACATGCGATTGCTGGAGGATTAATTACGTTCACCTCCCTGGGGTTTGTTACCTGCAGTCCGGCTGGATGATTTTTTGTTGGATATGGGTTCATATGGGGCGTCCTAGTTTTTATTTCGTTTGTCTATCTAGTTTCTTTATTCCTCGCATCTGCAGTTTCCAGCCGACAATAGATAAGCGTGCCATAACATCGAGGTTCCCTTGGCAGGCCACCAGCACTGCCGCGAAGCAGCAATACGTCAAACTGCCGGTGGGTGCCAACGGTTGCCCCATGGGCTCCGAAATCTTGACCTTCGATGAGTGCAGGCAACTGGCACGGGTTTCTGTGGTCATGCTCGTAGGAGCAAGGGAACAATGCTATTACGAATTGTATTGGCATATTCTGTTCTTGTTTAGCATGTCTCACCTCCATGAAGCTTCCAATTGTGAAACATCCATATTTGCAAACGATGTAAACGATGTAAACATGTGTGATCTATGTGTCACCGACTTTCAGCATAGTTGTGCTGGTCTCTCTTGCGGTATCAAACCCTAAACTGGTAAATTCAATATTCACTGCTTGGTGGAAAGACGTTTGGGAGGTCGTGAGTAGTGACGTTGTAGGGTTGTGGCGTCTAACAGAAATAAAAGGCTGCCAAACTCCACTAAAATGGTGTTTTAAGTTCGCATATTTTGGATGAATGAAACCTTATCATAAGCTATGATGTAACCGCCTGTGTGCCATTAAAAGAAAACATGCACCGTTTCTGACAGGGACCATGCAAGATTTTCTTCCATAGTGGGTTGGTTGCACGGTTTGTCCCTTGATAGCTCAAACCATTCAGAGTTGGACACAGAATGAGGTGTCTGCTGTTGTTTGAGGCTGTTTACATCTTGGGATTTCAAGCCTCATCAGCAAAACAGCAAGAAGGACAGGGACATCTACGTGCAACTCCTTGAATTTCTTTTACATTGTTTTTAAACATATCATAGCAGTAAATAGCGGCTCCCATGCACTTTCGCAGGCAAGCGATTTTGTCGCTGGGATTAAAGCCAGATCCGTATTGGCAGCTTGGCACCAGCAGATGGCTTGGGAGAGACCCTTCGGCAGACCAACATTGCTGAAAAAAACACAAAATCACAATTCAAGAGACCACTTCTTTGGAGATACCCTCTGGTAAACAAACATAGCTATTGAAAATGGCCATAGAAATAGTTGATTTACCCATTAAAAATTGTGATTTTCCATAGTTTTTTGTATGTTTACCAGAGGGTATGGTTTGCTGATTTCTTTGCCTTTTTCGGATGTGGAAGATTGGGAAATTCTTGGCCAATGACGGAAATCGCTGGGAATCGCTACCGGTGAAACGGGACAATGTGTAGACATGGCCTTGGGTAAGCCTTCCGTACGGTCGTTTTTATACAATACTTAGAAGCATGTGCCATAGAAAAATTGAATATACATATATATATATGTATAGATATAGTAACCCGGAGAAGAAAAAAAGACATAGACAATAAATCTGGCATCATTTAGTAGGCTTTATTTTGATATTTTGTGTCTATATTTTTGGGGCTTGGCAAATGGGTGCACATCTCATGGCCCCAAAATAATGGGGCAATCATAATAGCCGTGGACTCCACGTGGACCTGGCGCACCCAGGACCAGCAGTTACGAGGGTTTGCCCCGGCACTGCTCCCTGCGCGAACGTCCTGGCGAGGGTATCGGCTTGGCAACTCAGCCGCGTTTGTCAAATCCCCGCGGGTGAACATGCCGGACGTGGTCGTCACGTGATGTCACGCGGTCTACCGCGAAATTATAAAGGTCGGATTTGGTCAACACACAAGTTCGCGAACAAGTTATCACTCTCTTGTTCAAAGATAAGTTATGTATAATTCCGATTGCAGATTGCAGATGGGATAGCCATGGAGGTCCCAAGCTATTTATTCCTTACTAGATCAAATGACGGTTTACGGGACCACGCATCAAGTCAAGTGAAGGAGCCCTTAGCATGGTCAAGATATTCGCCTGGGTCCAAGGAACGCATGCACTTTAATACGGCCAATCGTGGCAGCGGCCGGGACGACCTGGCACCCATCTGTCGCAAGGGACAGCGTGGAGCTGGATGGATGAAGTGACCAAGTAGTGGTATCTCAGATTGTCTAGGCATTTCGAGGATTCCTCTACTATTATTGTAAAAAATAAATGCCTACTGAAATGATTACTTCAATATTTCATGTTAAATTGTTGTTTAAATTTAATTGACCTGTCTCTTTTTGTATAATAACTACCGTGTTTAAGACGTAAGAAGCGAGTCTAAATCCTGACATACTATCTCATCAGTGACCTTCAACAGGTTGAAAGACTTAGTGTGCATTCAGAATGCCATGAATACCTTGGATGGATACTCATATATAATTCTCACTTGTCCTGCCGCAACGGGGACATGTACAGTGCTTTACCTAAAAATAGTTGGTATCTTACGGATTTAGGGTGAGAAGGGCAGCAGAAATGCTCCATTTTGCCACATTGCTTTCAGGGGCGGCTTTGACTGGCCATAAATATTTTATTTGAATAGAAAACATATATAATTATGTATAGGTAGGTAGGTTAGCAGAATAAATATGCATGAATTTTGCCACGACAACATTCATTTGACACATTGGGATCTGCAGGACAGACTCCAAGCATTGAAGCGACATCCTCAAAGAGCAAAAGTCAACAGAGACAGCCTGAAACTGGACGGCTCGATGGGATGTTTGTTTCCAGCTTAGCCTTATAGTTAGTTCCTTTGCTTCGGGCTTGTAAGGATTCAGCCAGAAGTGCAGTAACAAACAAGTTGAAAGGTTTGTGAACCCTCCAAAATGCAAGTTGAAAGGTGGTGGGGTGCTCGTAGTGGGCTGAAGGGCGTGTGATCCATCACTGTTTGACAGTATTACAACTTTCTTTCAGCTGGGTAGTTTGTCCTTCTGGAAGCTGCAGCGATCCAAGACTGGTGGTCACTTCGGGGGCTGCCTGGATGTTCCTGTTCCATGCTGGTAGCAACATGAGTGGCATGACATGGCCCCCATATATCGTTTAACGTTGCCTTTTGAATTTCATTATAACATTTGTATTTATATTTATGAATATGTATATAAACACTACATGTTTTTGGCAGGTCCGGCAGGTTTAGTTTTGCTAGAGGGCACTAGAGGGCATGACTTTTGAATTAACCAACACCCTCGAATAAATATCCTCTAACCTTGCAAAGGAAAAGAAAAAGGGAAGTGCCTTGACTGCAGCTGAGTAGCTCAACGTTGGCTGCTGCCCAATTTCTTCGTGGGAGGTCTTGGGCTTGCTACCATGGGCTCCCTCCAAAACTTTTGATGGACATTCAGTTCTTCACAAGGGTGCTTCCATACATACAAGGGAGAAGTTTGCCCGAACCAGAAAAGCTGTATTATACCACATGGTTCCTAATTCCATTGCATCAACCTAACTGCCCCAACTTGTCTCTTGCTCTTTGGGACGTCCAGCCCAGCTCCTGCAGCCATGCCCCTTGCTAGTGGGTCAGGTGTGGCGAGTGAGACCTCGCCAGTCATTCAAGAGCTGAACATCATGTCGCAGCAGAGGCTCTTGAACAGAGATTCTCTGACAGAACTAGTCGTGGAGGTTTTGGGGAGCCATCAAAGAAGCTTCGGCCGGGAAGAGTCTCCCCACATCCATTGTGCAGCCCTTCGCAGCTGACCTGTCCTTAGAGTTCCCGAGTAAATGGGTTGTCTGACCCCATCCCACGGTGACACGGAACGACCCCAGTGGAATCCCTGCGCCGCCAAGGACAAGTTCTATTATTTAGTGTACATGACCAAGGGTGGCTTGACCAACGCAGACGAGAGCATGCTGCTGGATGTCAAGGATCACTTCCAGCAACGACTGGACGAGCGAGGCGTTCTGATGGACTTGCTCTGGCTCGAAGCTCGTTTGTTTCAGGGGACTAGTTCAAGTCTTAAGGCCATGTAGTGCTGGGAGGTATGTCGCTGTAAGTCACCCTTGATGGTGGGCAATGATTTCTGGAAAAAAAACATATGTACGAAAGCACTCTTGGAGAAAATTGGGATTGCTGAAAGTTGATTCTTAGATTTGCATACATTTGCCAATTTGCCGTGTTGCTGTTTGAATTCTGCCAGGTAAACAAAAGTCAATGCCTCCCAGTTCATCACATGCTCGGTTCTAGACCTTTCTCTCCCAAACGATTTCTGGCTATGTCTCACTTCACCTGATTGATAATGCTATTCTCCAGGCCCATTCTTGCCTTGAAAGCGCGCAACTCTTCTGGGGACATCCATCCTGTTCCATGCAATGTTGTAAACGCCGCAGTGAGACACGAATACACCTGGCCCAATTTGGTATGCTGCAAACTGTGTAGAATACAAACGTTGCAGCAGTAGCATTTACAAGTTGTTAGACTTTGAAATCTCTTTCCCTCAAGTGGATTCAACGGGTATACGTCATTCATTCCCATTCATTTTCATTCCATATGCCCAAGCAATGTATAGAATAGAAATTGCTACAATATCTATCAATTCTGGTCAATATCATGCAATTAGAATCCATTTAGAATCCATGTCCATCGAACATGTAGCATCTATCTTACATTTAGAATCCATTTCGAATCCATTTAGCATCCATTTAGCATCATACTGTGGATGGGCCAGCGAAATCCTGCACCACTTTGAATGGTTGAAACATGTTGAAACCTTCAAAATAACGGGATCAACTAACAACCTGCCATCAACTGGTGCAGGATTTCGCAACCATCATCCCCCAGGACTTGAGTATCGAGCGGCAGCTGAAGATCCTCTTGGACCCACCCGCGCTCCCATCCGCCATGGTGCTCCGAGGCATGCAGCGGTCCAATGGGACAAATCCTCCGGTAACTTATATGGTTTAGGTGACTTTTAGGTAAGTGACTTAAGTGATTTAAATAAATTAAAGGATCTAAGACAGCAAACTTTAAGTAAGTCATAATGGTGACTTTATAGTGACTTCATCTTGACTTCAGCTGACTCATCATGCCTAATCACAAATGCTTCATTCGTGAATAATCATATCTAGCTATTTTACATTGTAATATTGCGATGGTGTGCAATGTTTTTTTTTGCGAAGACGTGGCTTGCAGAAGTCAAGCGAGTCATTGTGCGATAAAATGTGGCGATGTGATGTCGGGGAGGGCACAGCAGGGTGAATTTCAGGTGGTGGCCAGCCCAAGTTCGTGTTGGCTCACCACAGAGAGGAAGATGAAGAAGCAGTCGGAGTAAAGGAGGAGGAGCCGGCAGAGTGACCAAGGTTTGCCAATCCCCCAACAAACATAGGAAAAACATATTAAAAATGGAATTGATGATTTCATCATGTTTCATCAGACCAAGACTTGGCACACTTGGCGGAGCTCTACTCTTTGGGGTTTACGACACTCTCACAACTTGCTTCGAGGACATAATCCTTTTGGTCAACAAGGTCTTGGGAGATGAAGCCAGGCGATGTCCATTCCGTTTTTGTTTAAAGCCTCTCTCCATTTGCCAGTTGTTTCTCTTCTCCTCCCATGTGACGGAGCTTTACTAGACATCGATTCCTAATGTTCCTGAGGGTTTGCTGATTGGAGTTGTACTCTATGAACATCCGATAACAAGTGTTTCTCTACTACTCAACCATATAAAACCACACTAAACCCATTAAACCCCAGCTTTGCTATGTAAAATCCGCAGGTTCCAGCGCCTGAATGCTAAGAAGTTGGAAATGGCATGGACCAAGAGGGGCCCAGGGGGCTGATTTCGATCCCGTCGACCTCAGCCGAAATGGCCGCAGCGGACGGTGTGGCGTGTTTTCCGAGGTCGTCATTGTGATGTTCTCATGACATGTTCCATGAAGAAATGCCCAAAAAAATGATGTTTGTTATGGCCGGAAATACCAATTATAAGTGGTGAAATAACTGTTTTGATGTTTCTTGGGACTATACATTCCATAAATGGGGTGACTTTGTACTTATAATTGGTAAAGGGCCATAACTGTATGTTTGTTCACCTACCCGCACACCTGATATGTCTGTGCGTACGCCTTAAGGGCAAGAAGGGGTCCACATGTCAAGGTTTGATTTTAACCTTCAGCAACCAAACCCTACAGCGTCTGGCAACTGCACGGCAAAGAATTATGTTTTCATGCACCGTGGTTCCATTTAGTCTCTGCTATCAGATCAGTCCAGAATTTGCCCTCTGGTAGATTAACATAGACCCTGAAAACAACAATTTTCGAGTGGAAACTAATCTTCCAATCCCTATTTGCCAGGGTCCATGTTAATTTACTGGAGGGTGGGTGTTTTTTTTGGGAAGGTGCTTCTCATGTTTCCCTCCTGTCACCGGCAGGCTGCGCGTCCGGAGGATGTCTGTCAGGCCGGGAGCTGTTTCTGGCTATGGCGTGTACACCCAATTACTAGGTGGGATTTTATACACAGCGCACACAGAGATATATACTATATAATTATATACATATATATATATGTATAATATTGTTCGTGTATCTTCGTATATATTTATGTATGTTTATGTAAATATTTAGCAATCCAGTGGTACATGCATGGAATATCCCCTGTAACTGTGCGGGCTATAGTCAGGTACAGTCACAGTAAAAATAAACCACTCACCAACTGCTGCCGAGCCATCCCGATGGTAGGGCGCCCTTGGCAACTGCTGGTTCGCTGGTGCCTTGAGTGTTGGTGGAACCCAGTCAACGGCCAGTTGGTACCTTTGATTAGCATGAAACCCGAACAAACTGGGTCTTACAGATTGTTCTAGTGGGAAGACAGGCAACGACTTGAACTCCATTGAAATCCATTTACGGGCTGCATAATTTGAGTTTTCACGGGTATACCATGCTTGGTCCTACAATATGTTTGGGAGCCTACAAGCCAGGAAGGGTGAGGAAAAGCCTCAAGTTAACGGAGCCCATCAGGGTTGATCATCATGTTCCCCATATTTCTCATTAAGTCTTGACTAATTTTGCTTGGATATTTTTGGTCGAACCCAGATGCCTTTTTGCGCAGCTTCTGGACAAAGTCGGCCCCAAAAAAGAGCCGACTTTGCACCTGTTGGAATCGAGGTTGTGGCGCAGCTGTGGGGGAGCCCGGGACAGCATAAGACTATACAATCCCTCAAGCCATTTCAAACTAAGGACTATGATGATCTATGATGAAATATGGTTCAACTTAGTTTTTACGCATGTGACGTATGAGTTGCTTGGTGTTCCATGCTGATGCCCAAAGCTGCCAGGCAGATCCCATTGAAAGCCCCCCTACCGAGGCCGCAACTCATCGACCGCATTTGCGTCACCAAGGAGGGTCTGAAGAAACAAATTCTTTTTTTTTGGCAGCGCCTGATTAGGACGTAGCCGTGCCTTCGGTGATATATGAAGAGATGTGAAGTGGCTATTCCGCCCCCCATAAACATGTCATTTCCAATGTCCCTGCGGAAGATTTCCTTCGATATCCCTCAATGAACTCGTTGAACGTCCCGCTCGCCGTCCATCCCATGCGCTCGGCTCAAAGTCCCAGAACGTCACATGGGTGTGGAGGCAAGACGGCTTTGAACATCTTGGAGGATGTATATATCTTTCCGTATCCACAGGGCAGCCCAGTAGATGGATATAAGTTAACATTCAGGAATTGCATTGCCTATTGCCCACGTATTCCTTAAAATGCCCAGGTGCTATCAGGTGCCGGTTGTCAAGTCCAGGGAAGAGCAAATGTTGGTCATTGTTTCTTTCATATCAACTTGACTTTATGATCTTTATGAATCTTTATGAACCATCATGACCCGTGCCAAAACCATCCAAATCAATCGAACAAAGTGATCTTCGGGCTGTGTGGAAGTCATATCCTGTGGATAAATTACAATGATGTCACTAAAAATGATGAGGAAAACTAGGGCTAACTATCCAAACTATCCAAGAAGGCTGATCTTTTCAGCTTGGTGAACACATATTATTATACACTATGAAAATTCAGCCTGCAGATCTATGTTCAACTCTGCCATTGGTTTGGAGGAGTATTCATTTGCAGTTTTCAATGCCAACTGGCTGATTTATGACTAAGGCGTGCAGCATGTTTTTTCACAGATCCTTGCTGTAGGACTTGGAACATGCGTGGCTGAGAGATCCATCTCTTGATACATGTATAGCGAAGTGCCGCGAGTTCATGACGCAGGGAAATTGATTGGAAATGGTGTGGAGCTTCCTTTCGGACCTTTGCATGGAGAGCCCTGGGGGATGCATTTGTCGTGCTTGTGATTTCGACCTAATTTGACTGTCTACGAGATATATACTGTCGTTATTCATATTGTATAATATTATATACATGATTCCTTTTTCGGATGAACTGTTGATCCGGAGATTTACCTCTCAGAAATGCCTTCCATTTTCCTTTTTGGATCAGTTCATCGTTTGGTCTAGCGTGGGGTGATGACCAGCTACAGGCAATGGCAGACCTTGCTTCTCTCCCGAGGGGTGAGCGCGTGCGCGTGCTCGGGGGGAAGAACTTTGAGAAGTACGCGGTCTCAGTGCAGGGTGGGGCAAATCCTTAGCCGAAGGTTGCGAAGCTAGGTCTTGGAAGATTTTGGAACCAAGAAAGAGGAACTGGGTGGAACCGTTTTTTTTTTTTAATGGTGTTTGTTTTGAAGCATGCAGTGGGTGTATGATGATGAGATGATCCCAGTGTGACTAATATGTTTGGGGATTGGTTTAAACTAGCAACCACTGACCATGACACAGACTACGTTGCAACATATCCTATTCAATTGTGAGCAGGTATGGCTTTGTACAGAGAAAGGCGTCCCATGTCGATAATGATGATGATGGTGATGATGAGGATGATAATGATGATGATGGTGTTGGTGGTGATGGCTTCATACGTTTTATCACAGCTAGTTTGTGGCTCATGATGTTTGATGCCTTGGATCGCAACTGAACGAGTAGGCTTGGGAATCACAGGTTCCATGGCGGCATGGAGGGAACCATCGTCAGGGCCCTGGATGCATCCTTGTGTGTCCGTTGGGTGCATGCTACCAGCTGAGTCTACTGAGTCTACTTCACGCATTTTCCTATAACTTTCCTCATTATTGGTTGTTTATGGTTGTTTGTGATTTTCGCTGACGCTGAGGTCGAAAACAATGCGGAAAGCAGGAGCATACTGCCCCAATCTTGCCTTTGAACGAAGCAGTAACGGCATCGCTTCGCCTGACCGCCCCTCGAGGAATATGCGGGTGCAGTTTGACGATGTTTCCACTTCGGGTCCTGAACCCCTGGTGGTTGGTTACAGGCACCGCATAGGGCTTGGACGGCTTGGACTTGGACACCGGTTGAGAAGCAGAGGTCATATCGATTATGGAACACACCGTCTTGATCCATCTGTCATACATGCTGTCATGATTTCTAGTAGTGTCGACCCATCATAAACCTGGCAGTTGGATTTGATGATTGATTATGAGCGATTTGGTTCCCAGGGTTCCCAGCGGGATTCCCAGCTTGTTCCCTCAGTTCTTCATGGCTCTTTTGCAGCGTTCCCCGCGCAGGCACTTGGAGCATGCCCCCAACCAGGGAGGTTATCGACATGTCAAAAAGGACGAGTCCAAGGTGCTATGGTAGAAGCGAAGGGTGGGAGCTGGACAAAACCATATGTTGAAACGCGTAGAACAACAATAAACATATATAAGCATACGAAAATCTTTGAACAATTTTGAACATCTATGAGCATCTGGTTTATACATGTTTCATCATGTTTCCTGGGGAGAGGGATCAAAAAAACAAATAGGGATCAAGAAAACAAATAAGGATCAAAAAAAACAAATAGGGATCAAAAAAAACAAAGTTGAAAACTAAAGGAGGAGAAGGAAGGAAGGAAGGAAGGAAGGAAGGAAGGAAGGAAGGAAGGAAGGAAGGAAGGAAGGACGGAAGGAAGGAAGGAAGGAAGGAAGGAGGGACGGAGGGAGGGACGGAGGGACGGAGGGACGGAGGGAGGGAGGGAGGGAGGAGGGAAGGAGGGAAGGAGGGAAGGAGGGAAGGAGGGAAGGAGGGAAGGAGGGAAGGAGGGAAGGAGAAAAGACAGGAAAAGACAGGAAAAGACAGGAAAAGACAGGAAAAGACAGGAAAAGAAAGGAAAAGAAAGGAACATAAGGATAAAAAAACAAATAGGGATCAACAAAAAAACAAAATCATGGGGTGTCATACCCCCCCCCTGGAGAGTTACTTATTCCTTGCTTATTTTGGGAATAAAGCCTTTGAACAAAATAAGGTGGAAATAAGCATGGAATAAGCTATGATGCCTCACTGCCACTTCCTTCTTTAGGACAGGTGGATTTCGGCAAAATAATGCTTGAATAGCCTATGAGTTTCCAGTGTAAACAAGGGAGACCAAAAAGAAAACCGATCAAAATAGTTGTTGTTCAGAAGACAAAACAGGAACCCACAAATTGACAATATACCATTGCTTTGGGCCCCACACTGAAACTGAATGATTGCGACATGGTATTTTTGTTTCAAACACCAATCCCAAATTTCACCAGAAGAGGTTAAACACCTGAATATATTAATACCATCGTGTGAAATGTTCCCTTAATATGGGGCTGCCCCAAAATCATCTCAGATTCAACCATTTAAATATCTGTTGAAACCTTATATATCATTATTTTGGAGGTACCCCAATTTGGAGACCTGGGAAGATTCATTGAATTGTGTAATACCAGCACACTGCGCTCACCAAGGACAGAGGCAGCATATTTTTTCCATGGGAATTTGAATTGTGATGTCGGTTCAAAGGATGTCCAGGGTCGCAATGTGATCTCGTAACTGCTGGTCTGTCGGCCTGGGACGGCACATGTTTCATGTAAAAAAACATGGTTAGGATAATTCAGGGACACAATTCCTCATTTGGAAAAATGTAACTGAGAATTCAATGCAGGGGACATGTCAAACTTGCGAGTCGGGTTGGCATTGTTCCATCGCCTGTAAACCCATTCAATCACCGTCTTCAAAGCATCGAATGGGGTTGGGCACCGTGACGTGCTCCACTGGCGTTGGCAACTCTCTGGCTCAAGGACGTCGCCTTAGGTGGCAGTCACCCACATGTGACAAACTCTGGGACAGTGTTTGTCACATGTGGGTGTTTGTCACATTTAATTGGGCGTTGGTAAGTTCATTGGGGGCATGTGGGCATCCTACCTGATTTATCCATTTGATTGGATCATACTAATAATTATCTCTCACCCAAAATTGTTGATGATAGTTCAGTAAAGTCACCTATCGGATAGTCAGCACGCCAGAACTTCTTCACTGGGTGGTACCTCATCCAGAAAATTCCGGTTATGTCGCCACCTCCCGGCAACAGCGCTTTCAATGCTGCCGGAGTGAGATCATACAGGCGTTGTGATTCCTTGTTCTGGCTGACCTTTTCTTTTTCTTTAATTTTTTTCACCTTCTTTGCTTCAGCCTCCTTTTTTTTTGAATCCTCCTCCGCTTCACTTTTTTGTTTTCTCAATGCTGACGTTTGGCCTTTCCCATATATCTTTTCCTCTAGGCACACTTCAGCATGTCGCCTAAGATTCTTGAAAGCATCTTGGTTCTCTGTATCCAGGCTTGCAGCTAAAGCAAGAATGGAAATATCCACTTTGGCACGCTTCCACCCACATAGATTGCTCACACACTCAGAAAGGAACTCTTGATTGCAGCCGGGCCAAAGATGGGAAACCAATGTTTTTGCCCAATCCAACTTTGTCAGAGCACCGTTTTTGCCCGACCCACGTGCCGGTCGGACCTGCAGTGTGACACACACCTGCCTCAGCCGTGGCAGGTTCAGAAAGAGTCCGCTCTTGATGGAGCCCTTCAAAATCCACTGGTCGTGCTTGTGCACCACAGCAGCACTGCTGAGGAAGTGAAGTGCAGCTGGCATGCAAGCTGGTGGGAGAAGTGTGTGCTCAACAAACCTCCACTTGGAGTTCTCATGGAATGAGTAGTTGAAAAGAAGATCTGTGCCAAACGCATGATTGGCACGTGCCGAATCCAAGTATAAATAATCCTCAACAGGGGCAACTTACTTACTTAGGACCGGGGCCCAATGATGCATGTAACTTCATCCCCATTACAGCAACTATGTTTTTAATTGTTTATATAATACCTGGAATTGTTTAGCCATTAATGGGTTTGAAAATGTTTGAAATATATGATGGGCACAAGTACAAATATGAAGTGAAATGAACAACACATGAATGTTATCTTCTAATTACTTATGATCTTGATGCACAATGCCACCATCACCGGAATGGAGAAGATAGATAACAATCCCCAATGATTCTATCAGTAGGGGATTCAATTTTATGCCAACAGAATTCTTTGGACACCTGTTTTTCCACAATTATTTTTCGTCTTGGGAAGCCCACTTTCATCAGCCCCGCAAGTTGAGGGATCCGATAGTTGTTATTTTTATTTTGGCTTAATATTAACCCGCCTTCCCTCCAATGGTCGCTTTGCTCATCTCCACACCCAACGCCAACCAGCCATGGAATCCCAAGCTCAGGAAGTACGCATCGCTCGTGCTATCCCAGAATATTTGACCACGAACAAAGAAGACTCCTGTACCAGGGCATGGACTGGTGCTGGGCTGGTGTGGTGGTGTGGTTTGACATAAGGCATTCCCCCAAATAATTTAAGAACTGACACCTTTTGCTGAAAGCAAAATAACTATTATTATAATTATAACCATTGGTGGAGTAAAAGAAATACTAACAGTAAAGATGTTTGTCATTGGCTGGCCTGCCCAAGCAACATCGCAATGCTGGAAATCGTTTGGTGCATCATGTATCAAAAATGCCATTGCAGCTGAGCTCCTGTAGTGACTTGCTGGACCTGACATTCGCCATTGCGTCTTGACCACCCCCTGCGCGTTCTTGGGAAATTGCATGTCTGGAGCTGTTGGTACCTTTGAACTCGATCCTTTGAATGACTGCGTGTACCTTTTGTACCTGTCAGATTCCAGTAGGCCATATTCTTGAAGCAACATAGTCCATTCTGGGTCACATGGGAGATGCTGAGGCATACCCGATGGTCTGATAAAAGGTGAAGAGGTGAGGTATGCCCACAGGTTGTGTGCACTCATCGATTTGTTGGTGGAATTTTTCGCCACCACGTGAGCCAAATGCCCAAACGTGCTCTCTAATATTTCTTTCGTTGATGATGATCCACTGGAAATTTTTTTCATGGCTGCCACAGCTTGCGCTGTATGTGGGCTTTCAAGACTGTAGTTCCCCCTTTTGATGTGCACCATGATCTCTCTCGCAAAGGTTTCGTCAGGGAAAGCCAGGTCTTTTAAGCAACTAGATAGCTCACCAACCCCACCGGCCCCTGCTGCCATCACCATGTTCTCGGCCTTGATGATAGCTTCAACCATCTTTTTGAGGTTGGACATACCACGCTTTCTGTCAGAACGGTCAGTGGCTAGCAATGTGTTTGCAGCTAACGGCAAAGTCAGTCTGTGAAGCATCTCCGACCATCCGTAGTTGCCTGCCAAATGCACGCCAAAGAGAAACGCCTTGTTGATAAGCATGAAATCTTCCTCCAGTACGGTGGTGTTGAAAGGTAGTGGAGGGTCACAGCGTGGTGACAATCGCATTGCTTTACACAACTTGGGGGATGCCACAACCGCCATGATTTTCTGAACCACTGCAAATGATGAGCCAAGGCATCGCCTGACTTGCCAATCCAGAATCTTCTCCAGGCCCTGTTGTTGTGCAGTCAAATCATCTTGGTACTGATTGTGGAGTGGTTTTGTCACCCGGGTGAGAATCTCTGCAGAAGCCCTCAGTGTGGGATCGTGCATTATATCGCAGTACATGCGATGCGTACCTTTCGACTGGTACGCTCGATAGAACTCTGTTTTTTTCATCGGTTTGGGTTTGAGTACCAAATCATCACCCCCATGGTCATGGTCCTCTTCTGCTATGACAGCAGGATCATCAGGATCATCATCGTCGTGAGGGACATCATCGGTGTCAGACAGATCCTTGGCTGAGGGAAGGTGTGGTCTGGAACACTACTGAATGAAGAGGTGGTGGAACATAAATAAAGGGTTGTGAAAGTTATGTCATTGAACATGTTGTAACTTAGTACAATACGGATTTGTTGAAACATGTCAAAATTCATAATTTATAGGTAGTATGGTTCATTATTGCCATTGCATTCCATAATTATAATAGACTAGGTGCTTCCCCATTGGATTCGAAAAGGATTGCAGAGGATGCTTCTCGGAGCACTGTCCAATCACGTACCAATAATGTGAGGACGTTCAACACTCCGAACCAAGACTTGTTGCGAACCTGGGCAGTCGCTGATGCACAGAGTCTCCAACCCAAAGGGGAACACCTAAAATTAAAAATAATCAAAAGTTTTTGATTCAAAACAATTACCAAATCCACTAAACTGAGATTCATAGTCTCCCCTTCTTCTGATGGAAGGGGCTTCCAGAAAGTCTGTGATCATGAACCGGCATGCGTCAGTACTCAGACCATCTACCTCCATTCCACGGTCTAGACAAATCTCAGCACTCATGTCCTTGAAATACTCATCAGATTGCTGTTGCAAAAAACGTTCTAGCATCATTTTTCGATTGGAAGCTCTCTCTCCGGTCAGCCGGGTTCCATGCCCATAGTTGGCAGCTATGGTCAGACGCATGAGGTCGAATTCCATGGATGAATGTTCTGCTGCCCGTTTAAAACTATTCCATTTCGGGTGACATGCCTCAGGGGTCACTGCCATTCGCAACCCAACGTATGACGCAAGAAAGTGAAGGGCCTTGTTTTGACAGCCCTCTTCATCGCAAACCTGGGGGCCAAGTGCAAAGCGTAACATTAATCAAATACCATTGAAAAGTAAATTATTGTTGGGCACATGAGGGTGAATATTGGATTGGAAACATATTTATATTAAATTAAGTTTGACGTGGCAGGGGTAATAAATAAGCAGATTCAGATTCTCAACATCAAATGAAATCAATACAAAACAAAACAATGGTTTTTTGCAAACAGCATCAGTTACTTTTAAATTAATCCCAGGCACCACCCGAAGTACTCCCCAGTTTGGGTCATCAACTGGTGGCACTTCAGCTTGCAGCATGGCATCCCCCTTAAATCCATCCCGTGTGGGGCGTGCCCAGGCTGGCACATAGAAGTCGAGACCTTTTCCAGTCATCAGCCGCATCGTGTGCTGCAAGAGCTTGAGGATAGCCTCCGGCATCGGGAATTGATGTTTTAGTGTTGATAGTCTGGAGGTTTATTGTTTATAATTAATTACACTATTATAGGACCTCGCTTCTTTGGGTGAATTTGATTGATATGTCCGTTACTATTTAATACGATGGTTTGAATGTTTGCCTCAACCCAAATGGTCATTTGCTGAAACTTGACATTTGACTGAAGTAAGTGCAAAAAACACCTTGGACCTCACAGTTAATGACTGACTGACTTTCCAATTAATCATCAATCAGTCTGGCGCCATTTTGTTGTTTGGGCCCCCGAGCGAAGAAGCACACAGAATCCTTCTTTCCAATGACCGGCCTGCATTTAGGCGGGCAAATGGCATATCCTACAATACAGAGCAAGGTTGATTGCCATTTTCTTAAGCTGGATGGTTTCATCATCTTTAAAATCAGATTAACAAAAACCGGGATGAACAAATCGATGATCAGTCATAATGTCATAACACCCTTCCGTCCCTGCCTGAAAATGTCGCTTCCATCCAGCTTCTCTGAAATCATTTTTGGAAGCACCTGGGAGCCAGCCAGAACAAACAAGTGGGCAAACTACCAACGGGGTGTCAAAGCTGGAAATATGGCCAGATTCACTTGAATTATTTCTGTTGGCTTCTCATCCCAAAAAAAAATCAAATCTGCCCCCAATAATAAGACCCTTTTCGTTGTGGGATGGGTCTTTTTGGGGGTGCCAAACAGGAAAGGTCCAAAATTCAGAATCTTGAGAAACAACATCGGTTACATTCTACTCAAATCAAATTCCAATTGCAATTCCACATAGACACGAAATGGCCACGCAACTTTCAGCGCCGTATTTGTTTTCTCACTGAATGATCTTCGGGAACTAAGTCTGACCATTCTGGTCTGGCGTCCAATGTCCAGCAAGTAGGTCGCAGAGCTATTTTGGATGTAAAGTCATACAAAATGTGGTTGAAGTAATATTATCGAGATGGGAGATGATTTAAAAATGACAATATTGGATGGTTTTGTGTTTTTTGTTCGATTCAAGCTCGCGCCCTAGCTTAGCGTTTAACATATATCGAATTTGTTTGGTATTATAACCCCTAATGATTGGGATGTGCCAGCTATCATCATCAAAATCCACGTCCGGCGCTGCCGGTTGCGCAAGAATGTGAAATGGATCAGAAGATTGTAGACAGAGGGAGACGTGAAAATGGTGTTGCTTTGCACACCCGTTCGAAGTCTACTCAGCACTGACCCTGATCCCTGTGATGATCTAGTGGCGGCAACAGTCAGCTTCATGATCAGCAACTGCGGGTTCTCCTTGTACTGTGTGCGGATGGAGACAGTGCTAAATAAATCGGTCACATGGTTGAGCTGTAGAGATACATTGCTAATTGCCATGGTCTAGTCATGCCACAAATGAACCTTCGCTTGGGCAGGACCAAACGAATGCTCAAACTGGGACGACATGGCGGGTCAATTGCCAGTGGTTGGCCATTCCCTAGAACTCTGGCTGCACAGCTAGCAGGGCAGCTAGCTTTTGCATTGGGCACGGACAGCTGGAGCAATTTTCCATTTGTTGCAAGCACCAAGTTTGGATAACGAAGATACAACTAGGTAAATAAATAAACGTACCACTTCTTATCTTGGGATGGGCTTCAAATGAAGTGGATGCCAAATCAGAAATTTCAGCTGGGTTCCATGACAGGTGTAGTCTCACTCAAGTCCAATGACATCGGCTAACGCAAATGACGAGGTTCTCAAATCAATCAAGAAGGATTGGTTTCAAAAAAGCACTTTCCTACAATGGCAATCGTTGCAGCGCAGCCACAGCACTTGTATCAATGAGAATGGTGCAACATCTGAATTGAATTTGATTTAATCTTGATTCCACCACATGATTTCCACTGACAACACAAGAGGTCAATTCAATTCAAGTCAAGCCAAATCAGTTTCAGAATCAGAACTCTCAATTTTATCAGATTGCGGGCTGGGCTTCGCACGCGGGCAGTCCCCTCTGCACCACTGCAATTCAGTTGGCGGGCAGGGATCACTCTTAAGAAACTTTGATGTCTGGAATCGGGGTTGTTAATCAATTTTCAATCAGCGTCCAAAAATTATATTTGATTCTGGATACTTGGTAACAGTTATATAGTATTGAGAACTGTCAGACAGTAGATATGGTAACTGATAGAATGCCAGCCCAACCCCATCTCCTAAGGACACCACCCCTGCAGGAGTCTAGTCCTCCGGTCTAAGTCTGTTCAAATCACAGCTAAGTAAGAATGACCATCCAGTCACTTGTTGGACTTCTTTGTGGTCTTTTTGAAGAAATCAGTAATTTTCGCACTTTGTGCGCTATCCTTGGTCACCTTCGTCTTGATGTGGGGTTTCATCACACCACGGTGAACCTTAGGCTTCTTCTGATTGAAATAGTCCGTCATCTTTGCACTGGACTCAGTGAGGTCCAAGTCCACCATGCGATCAATGAGAGACTCCAACGAAGTTGAATCAGAGGCCTTGTCACTCGGCTTGGATCTGGAATCATCCGAATCCTGCCCGTACACCCACTCACCCCTTGCCCACCACTTGAAAGTAACATGTCCATGGCCACCATCAGGTGTCACTGGGATGTCTTCTGCCTTGAACTGATTCGATCGCCTAAGTAACGGGGATTTGTAACCACCGGTCATGTTCTCATCCCGGGATGGGCAAGAAGCAGCCATGCCATCAGAGGGAGAGCCAACCTTCGATGGGAAACGGCTGGAAGCCATGGTCTTCGATTCAATCCTATTGTCCACAAACTTTTCCGGGCTGTTGGGTGGTTGGAACCAAAATGGCTACTCAAAAAGAACACCAAGACTTCAAGAGTAACATCATCGAACCCAACCAATGACTGATGTGGATCACATTGATTTTTGACAATGGCTAACTAAAGGCAGTTGCCATGGATTCACATCTCAAGTCAAGAATGCATACACTCATGAATCCAAAGGATGATGTTTTTTGTTTCCTTCACGCTGCCTGTGCGGGCAGGATTGGTGACCAAGATTCATTCTACCAATTGAAAACTGTTCATTGACGATTCTGATTTCCACCACTGATCTAGACTAGTCTGAAATCTGAAAATTGTCTAAATCACAATGATTAATTAGGTTAAGTTTCCAGAAACGGCTGTCCTCAAACTGGCAGAATTGTCTCAGGTTTATTGTACCATATGATATGGCAATGTCAAAAAACACCACTCACCAGGGTTGTGCAGTGATTCCCTGCCAAAAACGCGCCACATTGCGATACTCAGGCGAGCGTGGCAGGGAATGCCAACTTTCTGGTGCTGGTGCACGGACGAGCATCTCCATATTTTTGTCTCTTGGCTCCAAAACAAAACAATCGTCAAAAGTTTGGAATGGGCAGCTTGCTACAAACAACAGATTTGTTTATTATTGAATTGCATGTTGGAAACACATAAATAAACAATAATAAATATCTAAACCACAACCTGAAAAAACTATGAACAACCCTGATATAACCCACATACATTACACATGTACATGGGTATGATTCCCTCATAAATCTATTCACCAAAAAACATGATTAAATAACATCACCAATTTAGAGGCACAAAGAAATGCATATTTTCAGACATATCCCCAAAATAAGGCAGGAAAAAGGCAGGACAAATGCAGGAATAAGCAGAATTATCATGAGCTGCAGAATAAGCAGAATTAGCTGCAGACTTGCAGATTTTCCAGATTCCACAAAAAATAAGGGAGGAATAAGGCAGGAATAGGCAGAATTAGCTGCAGAATTGCAAATTTTCCAGATTCCACCAAAATAAGGCAGGAATAAGGCAGGAATAAGCAGAATTAGCTGCAGAATTCCAGATTTTCCAGATTCCACCAAAATAAGGCAGGAATAAGGCAGGAATAAGCAGAATTAGCTGCAGAATTCCAGATTTTCCAGATTCCACCAAAATAAGGCAGGAATAAGGCAGGAATAAGGCAGGAATAAGCAGAATTAGCTGCAGAATTCCGGATTTTCCAGATTCCACCAAAATAAGGCAGGAATAAGGCAGGAATAAGGCAGGAATAAGCAGAATTAGCTGCAGAATTCCAGATTTTCCAGATTCCACCAAAATAAAGCAGGAATAAGGCAGGAATAAGGCAGGAATAAGCAGAATTAGCTGCAGAATTCCAGATTTTCCAGATTCCACCAAAATAAGGCAGGAATAAGGCAGGAATAAGCAGAATTAGCTGCAGAATTCCAGATTTTCCAGATTCCACCAAAATAAGGCAGGAATAAGGCAGGAATAAGGCAGGAATAAGCAGAATTAGCTGCAGAATTCCAGATTTTCCAGATTCCACCAAAATAAGGCAGGAATAAGGCAGGAATAAGGCAGGAATAAGCAGAATTAGCTGCAGAATTCCAGATTTTCCAGGTTCCACCAAAATAAGGCAGGAATAAGGCAGGAATAAGGCAGGAATAAGCAGAATTAGCTGCAGAATTCCAGATTTTCCAGATTCCACCAAAATAAAGCAGGAATAAGGCAGGAATAAGGCAGGAATAAGGCAGGAATAAGCAGAATTAGCTGCAGAATTCCAGATTTTCCAGATTCCACCAAAATAAGGCAGGAATAAGGCAGGAATAAGCAGAATTAGCTGCAGAATTCCAGATTTTCCAGATTCCACCAAAATAAGGCAGGAATAAGGCAGGAATAAGCAGAATTAGCTGCAGAATTGCAGATTTTCCAGATTCCACCAAAAACGGAGGCAGGAGTAATAGATCATAGAGAAAGTAGGAATAAGAAGAAATAAACCAGATGAGGGTCCAGTCAGATTTGTTTGTTTATTACCACACTGAACTTTTGAAAAGCAAGTGAAGCTGTGAATTTGCCCAATCTGAGTCAGGAGTCTAGGTCTGTCAGGTTTTGTTCTGCTTTTGTGAAATAATTGAGGAAGTAGAAGCCCATTCGGAATAAATATAATAACGTCCGATCAATTTTAGGGATGCTCGGTTTACCGGTCTCAGATCGACTCAAGTTTCAGAACTCAAGTAGTCTCATCCATTGAATCCGTGATTGGCCGCTCATCAGATGCAATCCCAGAACCTGGGTTGGCCCCCAGGTCTTCGACTTCCTCAGGATTGGTCTCCGAGCCTTCATCCTTCGGAGTCTCAGCAGCAGCAGGCGTTGTGGGTGGTACCGCAGCAGCTGCCTTTGAAGCAGCTGCCTTTGCCACAGGAATCACCAACAACTTTTTGGGTTTGGGTTCCAAAACCTTTTTCACCTCATCAGGGGGAATGGTTTCACCGACCGCCGTAGTCTTGGAAGAAGTGAACGCATTCTTCACAAATCTCTTGGGATAGGATCCATTCACACACTCAAGGATAGCATCACCACCACAGCTAGGGTCTTGGATACGCCATTCAAACTTTCCCGGCAACAAGAGCTGCTTGTTGACAGCACAATGGACCATGACTGTCCTGCCATCGTCAACCTTGATGAGATAGGGGTTTTGATCATCTTCAGCCACATCACCCTTCTGATTCAGAGACTCATCCTCCCCCTCTGAAAACCCACCTGCTTCCATCTCGACGTCTGGGCTCTTCGTGCTCGGAGCTGGAGATGCACCTGAACAGGATATAATATAGGATGGTAAAAGGTGATGGATCCTGCAATAGGTGAAATTGCAAACAGGTTTAAATTCAGGTGAAATAATTTTTTCAGAGACAGGGACCTAAGCTGCATGTCCGACCCAAGCCCCAAAATCCTGCCTCTTGCGGGCACCATGCCCTTGAGCTTGACAGAACGACCAGGTGCTTCTTGAGGTGGGGGGGGAGTCTTGGAAGCTTTGCCGGAATCCATAGGTTTGGGATTGGCTTTGGCAAGCTTCTGTTTGGACTCTGAACCCGGAGGTTTGGGTTTGGATCCCTTTGGGAACAGATCTGCACAATATATTCCAGAGTCCGCGTCAGCTGTGGACATGATACAAGACTTTCCCTCATACACATAGAGCTTGAAGGGGGCTTCCTCAAGACTCAGTACCGCCTTCTTCTCAGTAGCGACTTCGACAAGGTACCAGTTCTTGTCCTTCTTCGTCGGGCCCTGTGCCAAAGTTGTGGTGTAAAATATGATCATACCCGATTTCTGTGTTTCAAATTTGTGTCTATTAAAGATCCATGTGGCCCAGAAATCTATGTCACAGAGTTATTGTAATTATACTTAGTTCTGTGGTTACATTGTTAAATTCAAACATTATGTGCTGTCATGTGATTGATTCCCAAATGTAAGCTGTTACTAGTTACTAGGGGATGGCATTTTGGTGGCCAATCCTCATCGAAGTTGGCATCTTTGCATCTGTTATCCATAGACAACAAATACTTCAATAGTTGTTCCCAAGCTGCCTGAATTTCAAAATCATCAACAGCTCCTGGGTCCTCAGACTCTTCATCCTCCTCGTCAGACTCAGGAGCGACGGATGTTTCCTCCTCGTCCTCATGCTTGCGCCTGGACTTTGACTTCTGCTTGCCCTCGAAAGAAAGCACTTCGGCCGGCAATTCCGCGGGTTCCCCGTTATCGGATTTCTTCCTGGCAAGGGGCTTGGGATTTTTTAATGTTTGAACCCAAACAGACAGTAGATATTCGGATACAAATTCAATTCAGAGCTCTTCTTAGTATTCCACATTCATGAACTGGTTTGGCCCTGTGACAATGAATACAAAAATGTATAGTTAATGCTCAGATCAGCTACGGCAATTTCCAGGCAAACCCCCCAATCTGCCCTCGCTTGATCTTACCAGATTTCAGGACGCGCAATTGCCAACGCATGTAACGAGATACTTCACTGGGGCCCCATCCAGTTGATTCCAAAGGTCTCGACCGCCGGGTGTATTGAGAAGCTGCCGCTTCTAGCACACATTGCTTGTCTTCCCTACAACAGGGATGACTGGTGAAGGAATGAAATTAACCAACTCTTCAAATTAGTTATATCACATGTTTCCTTAAATTAAAGGAGCCCACAACTGGCAGAGCCATTGGCAATAAACATTACTACAGTAAACCCATCGGGTTGCGAGATCTTGTTGTCTTTGGGGAGCCAGCCAAAGCAGAATGCCACCCCAAGCAACAGCCGGTTGCGGGACTCCGGTTCCCAGAGCTCACGAGCTCCCCACGTGCTGTCTGCGTGCACAATCCAATCAGCAAGATGACAATCCTAGGATCTGGAATTATCAAACTGATGGGAAAGAAACATGATTGTTATTATGTATGGAATGTTTCGCCTACAAAACACAAATAATAATCATCATCAATCAATAAACAACCAAAAAAAAACATATGAGTAATAAGAATAACAAGTTCATTTCAGATAAGCTGCCACAAAATCTTCGACCAGCACCTGTGAATTGTAACTGTTTGTGGTAATCCTCCTGGTACCACCCCCACTATCTGTCTTCCGTCCTCTTCCGGGCTTACCAGAATTCTTGGCCTTTGCCTTGGCCGCCTTGCGTGAAGTTGATTCCTCTTTTCCAGGAGCCGGTGGTGAGTCACCAGGAAACCTCAGAAGGCTGACTAGATTCTTAGATTAGTAATTTTCCCGTGGGCTTGCCACCCCCAAATTACTTTGGGTTTTTGGGCAAGCCAACCGGAAACTTACAATCTTAGATCAACATCAATCAAAAACACATTTACAACAATTAATGTTTTTTAATGTGTTTTCCCTGATCAAGTAGTCTGTTCATCATCCCTGTAACCATCCCCCGTAAATGGAAACATATTGATTGGCTAAATTTTCTTTGCTGATTATCAGGTGAAAACCCATCAATGAAAGCATATTCACGAAACCTGAATACTGACCTAAAGTAAGTGGGACCTGATGAATACCCCTTATATTGGCACTAAGTAACAAATCCTCGTCAGATGATTCTGATGATTGCAGAATCGTGTGCTTAGGTCGGACACGGGGAGGAGGCACATCATCATCCTCTCCCTTGGCTGACTTGCCTCTCGGCCTTTTACGGATGGGGCGAGATGTGCTCGTGGCATGCTTCGAGTGCACAACCATTGCTCACAATTCTCAGTTTCCTTGACTCCAATCGAATTGAATCACTTGAGCGGAACTTGTTGTGGAGTGGTAGAATGCCGAACATAAATGGCAAGATTTCCCAAAGGACACATGTGATGATTCAGAATTCAAGTTGTAATTTTCCTGTTGGTTTGGTGTTCCAAACAATAGTAAATACCCCTCAATAATCCTTTTTTCCGAAGTTGGTTCGTTGTGTTTTTTATTGTGGTGGAGATGGGTGCCAAACCGATGGGAAATTGTTAAATCCAAGTACCAACGCACAGTGCAATTCTGAAAGCTGAAATCTTTTTCAGTCGGAGACAGGGACCATGTCATTGACTGACTGAAGTTCCGTCACTGAGCCATGTTCGATGAGTGGTCTTTCAAATCATGTTTTAAATCAGCATGGATGGGATGCCTGTCACAATGCAAAGGCTTTAATTTAAAGGTTTTGTTGTGATTCATTGCCATCTCATAAAATACCAGAAGTCATGGCTCAGCCAGTGGTGGCACCATTCTGTAACAACTCAGGGCCACCAGTTGCACACATGCCACTGTCGAAAAATGAAATGAATTACCAGCTACACTGGCATTCCTCATGTGGTCCCGCACCGGAATCATTGGAACCCCCATTGACTCAGCACAGCTTTGCGTCACTGGGAACCCCAAACATGCAAGCCGCTCACGGGATGTGAGCCATGATTGGGATCGGACATGCCACATTTTGCCATTGTTTCGGCGGAAAGTGGGTATTTTTCTTGAGGTGGCACTCCAACAGAGCCTTTTCGAGGGTGTGTCCCCCAAAAAAATAACTAAGTCATCGTCAGAGGTTGCAGCAGAACCGATGCGCTTCTTGTACAAGTTTATGGCATACTTGACACCTCCAGCCTCCCGTAGATTCAGCAATGTTCTCATTGAAAAGCGCTTGCCATTCCATGTGTGCCGAACCTGATGATGACCCGGCCATTTGAATTGGAAAGTTGTCTTTTGACTGTTTAAAAATAGATCACAATCTTTTTTGGGAAATCACAGTCACACATTGGGGGAAATTGCAAACAAAACCTTTAGTTAGATCCAGCAAAGGAACCTTGTTCATGCTGATTTTTTTTTTGCGTGTCATAGCAACAGCTTGAGCTTCCCTCTGGAGTTCATCCCATGAAGCCACAAGATAATCACAGGGTCTGGTTTGAACCCGTCGCTTGATGAATTGTGATACTTTGGAGTATGTGTCCTGGACATCATGTAACTCTTCAACTTCCCCTTCAAAGCTAGCACGAGGTAAATTCGATCTCGGGCTACACCTGCGTGACCCTGATCTGCTGGGCTAACGTGCAGCTTCTTGATGGCATAGTAACGGGAGTACAGCAGCATGATCATGGGCATGGATAGTTCCTGATGGGAAGGGAAAATAGAAGTAGATGTATTTAAAGGGATTTGAAACACGAAACTGTACTACTTCATTTGGATTCATTTGATTATTAGATTAGAAAATGTTGAAATCAATTGTAAATATGGTTTGGCAACAAATTTCAGAAGCCCAGTCCGGGACATTCTCTATCACCAAGAGTGGAGTCTGCAATGCTATATGATGCTTCGCATGAGCTATGAAGACCCGTGCTGTTGGGCCCTCTAAACCCTGCCGCAATCCACACGGTGACATGTCTGGGCACGGGAGACCTGAAAGATCGAAGTCTGGGGGGATTCCACTCACCAACCCCAAACTACAGCACTTGTTGTGTGTGTAGCAGTGTTGCTTTGAATATAGGGGGGCCCTGTTGAAGGCGTACACCTGTTCCATGAACGATGCACCAGGTTGAGGATGACAATCAACGGGCACAATTCCCGTCAAATCACCAAAGACACACGGCTTTGGGTGTACTACCTCGGTTGTATTGTTGTACCACAGCATGTGGTCATTGATCAGCTGCCTGCACCCAGGAGAAATTTCCTAGGCTGGCAAGCGTGCAGAAGTAAAATTAAATTGCAATCGGATTGGACAACCAATCTCAAAAATCACACATCTTCTTTTGCAAGGGTTAGGCTGGGGAATCAAATGTCAGTACCTTAAACTAAACCAACCACTATTTCAAAAGTTTCAAATATTTTCAGACAAAGTCTCATGACACTGGACTGGAGTGTAACAAAGAGGTCTATCCAATACCCCAGATCTGTTCACCGTTTTTTCCACCACTGCCAACGCCATTTCCCCTGAGAACGACCCGGTGCAACTAGATGAGGTATAGCGGACACTCGTGAGCAGTGATTCCTGGCGGCCGGGACTCTGACTTGACTGGGCTGGAATGGCATCGTTGATGGATTGAAATGGTAATATATGGTAATATAATATATAAAAATATATATAATATATAAATAAATAGAACAGATTTAGATTACTTTTGTTGTGTGAAAGTGAGGCACTGAGTTTACTGTTTGGGGTATCAATGCAACCCACTCATATCAGTGTCAAAACTGAGTCCTGAATTGATGCGGAGCCCAACAGAGCAACCAGCTTCTTCCAAGCAAGCTGCACACAGCGGGCAGCCTTTTCGAGCCGGCCTTCATGCACCATGTCCTGAATGGGGGTAATAATAACAAGCTGGGAGAATTTCAACTGGACCAGAGTTTGCCACTAGATTTATTGTAAAACATATATCTCTATATTATGGGGACATGAATACTTATTGGAACATTTTAGTCATGTTCAAGCAATTTCAATGAAAGTCAAGTACCGGTCCTGTTCTGGTGATGAACTTACAGAAAGCTCGGACGATCGCGCCCACCGCGGCACGTCAGACTCCACTGTCTCAACGCTGATGCTGAGAGCCATCAGGACATGAAGGCTTTGCTGAAATCTAAAACAACGATTGAAAATGACAATATATGACGATATACCCAATCCATTTGTTTGCATTGAAGCTAATTCCATGGATTTGCTTAAGTCAGCTGAAATTGAATTTGACTAGGTTCGAGATGGTTCAAATTTCAAATTAATTTCGTTCAAAAACATGTTCAGAATCCCAGCTCTGGCTGAGACTGAATGCTGCGGTTTTTTGGCCGGTAGCTGTGCGGAATCTGACATGGTGCAATTTTGTCCATAGGATAGAAATCATCATGCTTGATCGATGTGTTGAATTTGGTTTCCAAAACAATGTCATCCGATTGACTGAGGGTAGCACTTGGGGCGGCGCCCAGCCCCCAACACCAAGGTTAGGAGCCCAAATCCACACAATTTCTGTGGATTTTTTACCCACCGTGCTTGCATCCAGAAAGACCTCAGGATCATGATGATGTCATGCAACCCCCTACAACATATGTTTGAAATAACACACAATATCGAATACAAAGTAACTTGAAACTGTGGATTCATTGAATGTGTTTATGATGTTTTCTTTGAAATGCTACATGACATGAGTTTCACTACAATATTGAGAGTCCACTCACTGATTGACTGGGGGACCCCACATGGAAACTGTTGCTCTTCTGGAATTGGGCCACGAGGGAGCTGAAGTACACGAACTCAGCACATGAGAGTGGAATGTATTTCCCATGTTGTGATCTGGGTAATTCAAGCTTCAATATTCAACACAGTAATCAAGAGATGATTTCAATCCAGAATCCAGCTGAGTGAAAAGCCATCGCTATCTCAGACACCCGTGAAGGTACAAGAAAAGGGCGCACATCTTTGGGCAGTTGCTTGATGATGTCAGGAATCAAGATTTCCTCAGTGCACGGGATGAAAGCTGATTACAGGGGTTTTGGGGGGGGTGGAAAATATGTTTACTATTTACTTGACAAAAAATGACATAAGTTCTTATTCAAAACAACTGTACAACAAACTCACACTCCAGCCAAAACAAAAAAGGTTTCTTTTGACTGGTTGACTTTTGAATGACAAGAATCCTCATGGTCCCACAACTTCTTGGCAACACGCTCAACCCACATTGTTTTGACCACACGTCGGAGTTTTTTCTTGCTTCTAAATTGACCTGTCAACCCCAGTGATTCAATGTCCCGCGCAATCATGTCCACTGAATCATCAAGCACCCGCGCAAAGTGGCTCATCAGGTTAAACATCTCTCCTTCCAATGTCCCTCTCAAATGCGCCGTGTGTTGAGGATCAAGCGAGAAGCAAATCAATTGAGCAAGGTGAACTCTACCCAAACCATGTTTTGTGGTGACCCAAGTTTTGTTTTCATTCGTGAAATCCTTGCCCCAAGGCCCACGCACATGCCCATAGTAAAATTCCTGAGTCCAAAAGGCAGAGGCATCTACAAATCCGGAGCTGTCAATATGCACAGTGTTCTCCTCATTGTTCTTGCTGCCATAGGGGACCATACCCAGTGAAAAACCACCCAATGATGCAGCCAGCAAATTGACCAGGTTCTGGAAAGAATTGCAAGCCGTAGATCTGTCGATCACATTGCGAAACTTGTGGTTCATTGTCATCAGCATGAAGGATACATACATTGATGTAGACATTGTAATTTCACGTAGCCATGCTTCTTGGGAATTATCTCTGGTGCGTTTCTTTGAAGCCATCTTTGACAAAATGCTGTCACAAGACATACCCGGCCAGATCAACGCATGATACTGTTTCACAGTCTCACCATTTGCCCGCACACTCTCAATAACCTTTTTGTTAGAAGTCGATCGGGTGAATAATGATGCCGCCTGCAAGGGACCCCATTTTAACATGATAAGAAAAAACAAACTGATTTAAAAGAACCAACAAATTGTTAAAATGGTTGGGAGTGATGAGCTTAAGAGGACAAAAAATGGTTTCAGTCCCCAGAAAACACCTCCAGAGTCACCCACTGAGATTGCACGGTTTGCGACGTGTAGACTGGAATGTCACCACCAGCCAGATGCACCAAACCTCAAACAAATCGATTTGCAACCATAAAAAGAAAACCTGATTGCAACAAATCAATGAAAATTCTTTCACAAAGAATGCAGTGATAGATTTATCCAATAAAAAACTCAACATCACATTTGTTGTTGTTTATTTGCACTGGTGCCTCTTCCCCAACTGGGTTCTAGACATTTTTTGTGGTACAGGCCCTCCTCTACAGCCATGCATGGGACCTGAGCGGCAAACAATTTCCTAAATATACCCAGCTTCCCTGAAATGCAGATACCCCCATATCATCTACTTAAAAAAAAAACTTGTTTTCCACTGAAAACCCTTTTTGGGGAACTGTGTGAAACTTCCATAACGTCAGTCACATAGTTTATTGCAACTGCACAAGCTTTAGGTGAACTCAGGTTTGGGCAACCCGAGCGGTGGCCACGTGCAGGCAAAGCAACACGAGCAAAATATGAAAAATCATCCTTGTCTATTACGGACTTGAACCGGCCGGCGAGGTGTCTCTTTGCGTGAATCACAAAATAAGGGTGGAATAAGGTCTCACTCACTTGTTTCTCCACTTGCCATCCTGTTGGAAAAATAAAGGTGGAATAACACTGGAATAAGCATTTTTTCTTATTCCTTGCTTATTTGGGTACTATTTTTCTTTTTACAAAATAGTACCTTATTAGGGCCTTAATAGAGGCCTAATAAGGCCTTAAATTTAATTCAGGAGGGGGGGGGGTAAGGGGGGGGGTTTGGAACCCCATGACAAAATCCAGAAAACATGAGAAAACACAAGGAAACTATCACGAAATAAAGGCAAAACCCACGGATAAAAAAAACAAAATCAGGAAAGGAAAGAAAGAAAGAAAGAAACAGGGGAAGAAAGAAAGAAAGAAAAAAAGAAAAGAAAGAAAGAAAGAAAGAAAGGAACGAAGGAAGGAAGAAAGAAAGAAAGAAAGAAGTAACCTTCTCTTGAAAAATGAAAGGAAAGCTTCCTTCTCTTGACCCCCCCACCCGCTTTTATTTTTTAGCCGGCTCCCCTTGCTACCTACTATTCTTTTTATTCTTTTTTTTCACAAGCATCATCGTTGTTTATTTGGGTTCATTTACTGTAATCTTGATTGATATCCATCGCGACTTGTGCCTATGTACTTCTTTCTTGGTACGCATTGCGGGGGGAGGCGCTGCGCCCTTCCCCCTGCACCCCCCCACCTGCTTTTATTTTTTAATCGGTTCCCCTTGCTACCTACTATTCTTATCTATTCTTTTTGTTTTTCATAAGCATCATCGGTTATTTGGGTACATTTTATCTTTATTGATATCCATCGAGATTTGTGCCTATGTACTTCTTTCTTGGTACGCATTGCGGGGGGAGGCGCTGCGCCCTCCCCCCTGCACCCCCCCACCCGCTTTGATTTCTTAATTGACTTCCCTTGCTACCTACTCTCTTTCATTTTTTTTATAGGTATCGTTTCTTTGGGTTTATCTTCTCTTTCTTAATCTTTATTTATATCCATCGAGACTTGAGCCTGTGTGCTTCTTTCTTGGTACGCATTGCGGGGGGAGGCGCTGCGCCCTCCCCCCTGCACCCCCCCAACCGCTTTTATTTTTTAATCGACTTCCCTTGCTACCTACTATCTTTCGTTTTTTTCATATGTATCCCCATTTGTTTTTTTTTGATCCTCCCTTTCCGTAGTTTCTTGACGATTTTCTCTACGGTTGTCCTTATTTGTTTTTTTTGATCCTTATTTGCTTTTTTTTTGATCCCTCGATTTTGTTTTTTTGCTCCGTTAGCCATGTTTCCATGTCTATGTTTATATTATGTTTCTATTTAAAAGCCTACTTTTTCATTGAGAAATGGTGCTGGTTTCAAATTCAATTTCGTGGTGCATTGATGAATGCCATTTTGCAGGCATCTGAGGCAATAGAGAGAGAGAGAGAGCATTTGAGGCATGCAAGCAGCGTTTTTCCCCACCTGCCAGGTGAGGGTTGTTAGATTTTATCAGAGCTGTTCTCCTCCTCCGCCTCCGCATCCTCCTCATCCATCTCCTCCGCCTCCTCCTCCTCGCAGTCCAGATCCCAGTGGGCACAGCCGGGCCTCCACCCGCGAGCGCCAGATCGCAGTGGGCACTGCCGGACCTCCACCGCGAGCTCAAGATCCCAGTGGGCACTGCCGGACCTCAACCGCGACTTCCAGGTTGCAGTGGGCACTGCCGGACCTCAACCGCGACTTCCAGATCGCAGTGGGCACTGCCGGACCTCAACCGCGACTTCCAGGTCGCAGTGGGCACTGCCGGACCTCAACCACGAGCTCCAGATCCCAGTGTGCACTGCCGGACCTCAACGGCCAGATAGAATGCCAGAAGATATGCCAGACAGAATGCCAGAAGATTTGCCAGATAGAATGCCAGAAGATATGCCAGAACATATGCCAGAAGATATGCCAGATAGAATGCCAGATAGAATGCCAGAAGATATGTCAGATAGAATGCCAGAAGATATGTCAGAACATATGCCAGAAGATATGTCAGATAGAATGCCAGATAGAATGCCAGAAGATATGTCAGATAGAATGCCAGAAGATATGTCAGATAGAATGCCAGAAGATATGTCAGATAGAATGCCAGAAGATATGCCAGATAGAATGCCAGAAGATTTGCCAGAAGATATGCCAGATAGAATGCCAGAAGATATGCCAGATAGAATGCCAGATAGAATGCCAGAAGATATGTCAGATAGAATGCCAGAAGATTTGCCAGTAAGAAAATGTATAAATGCCATTGTGGGGATCATTCGAAGTGAAGTAATTATATTTTTTGTGACAGGAATTGTACAGCACTTGATCTGTGTTTTGCTCGGGGGGGTTCACCGAGGCGGTGTGTTTGCCTAGGCAGAGGGTATGAGATGCGTAGGGCATAAGCTTCGGGCGTGTTCAATACAGCCATGTGTGCCCAGTGCGTAGGTGTTCATTGTGATGGCGTGAGCTTTGGTTAGGAGTGGCGTAAGCAAATCCAGACGGCAAGAAAACCACGGCTCATGTGCAAATAGCGTGCTCAAGAAAGGTGTTGAAAAGGAAATCCCCCAGGCTTTTGATGGATAGCTGCAATTCTTCTGCGACCAATTGCTCATTTGCATTTGGGGCAGCCAGCTGTCCAGATAATTTCACCTGTAGACTTCTGTGACCTTCTGTCGCCGACTAGTATGTGTTTGTTAGTTCTTCTTCGATCTAGTTCCTACCTCAGGGTTTCAAACAAACTGTTTCCATTTGACTATAAACCATTGAAAATTGAAACAACATGTTTGAAGAAACGATGGCTTTGTTTAGGAACCAGGTTTTTGAAACAAGGCGATTTCAGGTCCACTTCTTGGGCCTTCACCCAGTTACTGTATTATAATTGGAGTTAAACATGTTCGCCCCAACCCGGACGTTCGCCCATATTCAACTAACGCACCGAAACAATATCATATACTCACCTGCATGAGGATGAGCGAAAACACTGGCAATGCGTAGCGATTGTGACTTTAGGTTTCAGGATTTAGGGTTTTTGGGTTTCAGGTTTTAGCGTTTCGGGTTTCTAAGGTTTTTAGCGCTTTGGAAAGTTAAAAAAAAACGCTAGCCGTACACAGGGATTTGAGCATGTCAAGCGACATGTGCGATCGGTCACGGGCAAATATCAGGGTTGCAGCGAACATGTTTTTAACCTTAGTTATATTTGGATGAATCCTGACTTGCCCTACCTCTGGGGGCAGTTATAATTTATAAGTAATCCACTCAAAAATACATGGGTCGGACCACCCGGTTGCTACATTTCATCCCTTTGTGCAGGCTGAAAAGACGGACACCTCGGCGCTGCTGAAGGCGTATTCGCTCAGATCCTCCAGGGGTGGGATGAGAACAACTACCGGGAATTTTCGAGTAAGTTGGCGCCATTTTGATGGCCAATCTCTGCTCCCTAATATTAAAACACCCCCCCAAATGCTAAACATGGTGATCTATTTTGGGGTATTTAGTATTAGGGTACCCCGAATAATAAAACAAACACCTTAATAAAAGAATTTAAAACAAGATTTCAAAATCAATTGAATCCCTTTTTAAAATCCCCTTAAATATTGCCAAAGATTGGCTTTCGAAGCTTTCCCCTAATTGTCAAATTAAGACCTTTACAAAAAGCATTAAAAAACATGATTTCAAAGTTGATGGGACCCTAATAATAAACTTACGGGTCTCGTTCTATTTTTATTAAAAGGGGGTACAAACCATTATTTCACCATCCTGTTCCCCTATTGATTTCCATTTTCAATTACAACAATTAAGAACGCAATTGTGAGCAACCAAAAAAATTCGAAAGTGGCAATCCACTCCCTTTTTTATTACTTGGGAGAGTTTTAGTAATAGGGAGAAGAGATTACTTGTCTCAACCATGGGATGGAATGGGGAACCTTATATATTTGGTGCCGAGATCATCATACAAGCCCTTGGTATACTGTGTCGGAGGTCTTGGGGCCCCAAACAGATGTCCCAAAGTCGATGTTGCAATTCTGGAAGACCACCACTACCAGAATAGAGCCTTCATTCTCAGCATGGTTTCAGGGCTTGTTGAGCGGATGCCATGAACGGCTCAAGCTTGATGCAGGACATGACATGTCAGAGATTGTGATTTTGAAAGCTTCAACAGGAACGGGTGCAGGAACCTTGGATAGCAGGGATGGATCAATCACATCCAGCCTTAAACAAGATCAGACTTCATGCACCGTGACCGTGCAATGAAATGTTTTACTTAAAAGATGATTGCATTAAAAACCATTACAGTTGGCAAGACTGGACACACCCTCACCCCCCCAAAATCATGCATCCCCAACAGGATCCCCATCTCAAAATTCCCAAACTATCCGAAACCATTCCCAAAATCCATGACCCAAAAGCAACCCATATCATCCACCAAAAAATTCATGAGTTTCTGCCATGACCAGCCTGCGCCTGGCAGATCGCATCGTTTGCCCTTCCCGAGTTCCTTCCTTCCATCGGCCACGGCCGTTTCTGGGACGGCAACGCGGCTTCCGCGGGCGCACCGCGGTGGCTGCGGCGCTGGGCGCTGCGGCGACGGCCGCACGGGCGCCAAAGAAGGCGGTGCCAGAGTGGGAGGCGGCACTGAGGCTGGTTGAGGCGGTGAACCAACTTCGAGGCAGTGAACTGGCAGAAATGGTGCCTTTTTTTTTGGGTGAGAAACCCGGAATTTGATGTTTTTTCTGTTGAGGGTGAGATGCGGTGTACTTTTCAAACGAGTTTCTTCGAGATCTCTTGAAATTGGGAGAATTCGATGTGTGTGATGAGTTGCAGTAATGATCAGGAGTTGTGTTTTTTGAAGGGTTTTGAAATGGGGGGATCAATGGGTGTGATGAGCCAAAATCAGTTGGAAATTTGGGGACTACGAACTACATCATCTACACCAAAAGAGAATGATGGAAAATTATCCAGATTTTTTGGAATGATTGGAACCCTAAGCCCTAAATATCGCATGTTGGAGGTGGGTTGGCAACACCACCAACCACTTCTTTTCATTTGCAGACAGTGTGCCTATCTTGGGCATGGCTTAAAACTTTCAGACTTGTACAGGCTAGGTGCCCGCAAATGGACTGGCAGTTTGACATATATTGAAACCATGTTTTAGGTACCTACTGGCTGATGTGTCCAAGATATTTGCCCTGAAACATGGGGCCTTCATCAGACATTGAGGTCCTCAAAGGGTGGGCAAACGCAGCCGAGTCCATGATTGAAACAGACTATTTGCACCCTTGAGATTTGGAAGCCTTTGAGAACCAAGAAGACTAGCAGACCACAGAAACCAGGACCTAGGGTTTTGACCCACGCTTCAAGGTTATCCGCAGGAGGAACTGCTGGAGCTCTTGAGTTCCATTGCTGTCAAGGACAAGGGCCTTCCTGTCTCCAATGGGGAGACAACATCCGGCAGGTCCGGCAGGGGCAAGTTCGTGCCCCCTAAAGGCGGGAGCTTTGGCCTGGCAGCCTACGGCCTACTTTGGGGCGCATCCCAGTAAGTATGGTTAAGTTTGGTGTACGGTTAGTAGCTCATATGTAGCTCATGTATGAGACATGTATTATAAGGTATAATGCCAACACCGGATTAATAGACCCCCCCCCCTAGAAGGTAGGGGGGTACCTTCTGGCGAGTTTTCTTGACTACCCGTAAATAAACGGCCCTGAACCATAAAATTCTGAACCATAAAACTTTGGATATGGCTTACGTCAATTAGATCTTAATAGAATTCCATTGGATTTGTTAAAATCTCATGGATCAGAAAGGTGGTTGATTAATCAGGGGCAAACCATGGTTATTATTAATGGGGGACATGGGCTCATGGGGGGTACCCTTTGGGAGCTATCCAAACTGATGTTTTTTATAAAGATTTTAATTAGAAATCGATCATTTGGGGAATAGTTGTTTTTTGAAATTTTCAATGATCAACTTAAACCTGAAGTATAACAATGATGATTATAAAAAAAAGGTAAAAAAAACAATTGGAAATAAATAGAATTGGAAATAAAAAATGTTGGATAAAAAACATGGATTTCAGCACTGGTGGTTGATTAATCGGGGGTAGGCCCACCGGTTTTTTAATCTGGGGGGACCACCTGTTTTTGAATTGCTTTTTTTTTGGCAATGGTGGTTGATTAATCGGGAGGGGATTATTAATCCTCACTTGACATTATTCCATACATTACTGGCTTATATTTTGCTTATTGCCAACTCAGTAGCTGGTATGACTTGACCACCCTATATAGTTGAGTCCAGCCTATCCCCAATATGCAATGATAGCACCACTTCTGTTGGCTAAGTCGCCATGTGTACAGGCAGTGACCGGCTCTTCCTCTACGACTCCGATGGCCGCCCCAGTGTTGGGGCACCTATCGTAGCGTGCGATGGCTGGAGGGATGCCACTGACCAGAAGAAACAGGAGATGATGAGCGATACTGACCCTGGGTATATCCAACATGAGATATCTCTAACATAGGGGTATGACTGAGATGTTGATTTTCTTTGTTTTTCTCCAAGAAACGCTTTGAATGCTTTCATTTGCAGCATGATGGGGTCAGCTGGCGCTCTGGCTCATTGCAACGGGAAAAACATGGAATAGAGCCGTGAAAAACCCAAACACATCCAAAAACCATGTAATTGATCCAGAGGATCTTCATCCCTTCACCAGCTACACATCACTTTTCTACAGCGGTGGCTGAAGAAAAAAATACCGCGGTGATATCTCGGCAGAAATGGATCCTGAGGCCTTCACCCACTGCCACAATGAGACATGCATTTCCAAACATGTATACTTAAACATACTTAAACCATTCTGAAATTCTGAAGGCCTTGGGATCTTCACTTCCAGTCATGTGGTGAAGGAGTTTCTAGTCTCCCCTACAAGGTGGTCCTAGTCATAAGTTGGTTTATCCACGCCCTTCGCCATAGATTCATCTACCCCAAACCCAAGAGTGAGATGGTGAAACCACCTTTACAAGTCCGTGAGCTCAGCATATGGGAATTTTCGGACCCTGAAATGGAGGCACTGTACCAAATGAAGCCATATTTGGAGGCATATCCCCTTACATAGCCCTCCAGAACAGGCCTTATTAATATGGTAGGTAAATGAAATGGCCATTGAACATAAATCATCATAAATCCATACACAAATATATATATATATTATATATATATATTATATATTATATATATATATATTATATATTATATATATATTATATATATATTATATATATATTATATATATATATATTATATATACATACGTGCCCCCATCTTTTGGCCCAGGTTCATCCATTTTGGCTCAGCAGCTCCAGGAGATCTTGGAAGAGGCCTTGGCTCAGCTGAAGACGCAGGGCTTTGTGGTCTTGGAACGTCTCTTCGCGCCCGAACAGCTGCAGGTGCTTCCCTGGCCGGTTGTGGCAGGGCTGCGGAAATGGTGGGAATGTAAGATGTTAGTATCTGGTTGGTGGTTTGGAACATTAGTTTTATTTGTCCGTATAATATTTTTCAGAGGGGTTGAAACCACCAACCAGATATGCATGTTAAGATGGTTCAGAGTGCCTAAGTCTCTAGGATGAAGATGGATGAAGGGGATTTTAGATGGTGTTTGTATGTTTTGATTGCTCGCATGTGCCCCAAAAATAAGCATGGCATCTTGCTGGGTCAAGCTATAGCAGCAATCATATGCTGCTGCTGCTGCTGCTGCTTTTATGGTTGTGGACATGGAACTGGCAGGAGATAAGCCCAGCATCACTTGCACTGTCTTTGATGTCCCTAGGCAAGTAGAAAGATATGTTATGTACAAAATTGAAAAGATGAGACACGTGCCCACAGCAATATTTGTTGAACAATACCCTCCGGAATCTGACACATTTTAACACAGTATATAGTAGCGGGGGAAATGGTTTATTTTAATATAGATGATTCAGTGATTTACCTATTAGACGTGGTGATACATTTGTTTATAGATAATTTTCAGAATTTATAGATGGTTTACATAATTTACCATAATTTACCTAAACAAAAATCCTAATGATTCATTTTGTGTTGAGTTGCGATATTGTATGTTCGCCAGTTGCGAGCTCCGCAGGTCCTCCTCGAAGAGTTCCGAGGCCAGCGGAAGACTGGGCTTCCAGCGGGGGTGACCTTCAGTCGGATGAGAGCCAAACGAGCTTCCCGGCAGATCTTGGCAAATTTCGGCAACAAATTTCATCAGACTGCTATGGATCAATGGATTGCTTGCATGATATATATATATATATATATATGGAGGGCTAATTATTTTAGGATTTTTTTTTGATCAGGTTTAGGAATTATTTTTGGATTCCTGCTTCTCTGCTTCTCTGCTTTTCCTGCTTTTCCTGCTTCTCTGCTTTCCTGCTTTTCCTGCTTTTCCTGCTTCTCTGCTTTTCTGCTTTTTTGCTTTTCTGCTTCTCCTGCTTCTCTGCTTCTCTGCTTTTCTGCTTTTTTGCTTTTCTGCTTCTCCTGCTTCTCTGCTTCTCTGCTTTTCTGCTTTTTTGCTTTTCTGTTTTTCCTGTTTCTTTGCTTCTCTGCTTTTCCTGTTTCTTTGCTTCTCTGCTTTTCCTGCTTCTCCTGCTTCTCTGCTTTTCTGCTTTTCCTGCTTCTTTGCCTTTCTGCTGTTTTGCTTTTGTGCGTTTCCTGTTTCTTTGCTTCTCTGCTTTTTTGCTTCTCTGCTTTTTTTTTTTGCTTTGCCTGCTTTAAATACTTGATTTTCATGTAAGATGCATTTTGCACAGTATTTAAGTATTTACATCCCTGAGTATCACATGACCAACCTTCTCTTGAAAACTAGCAACGTAACATGTGAGAAGAGGTGCTTGCATTCTGCTTTGGGGGGAGGCGCTGCGCCCTCCCCCAATCCCCCCCTCCCGCTTTTTTTTATTTAAACTTAAACCCAAGTTACATTAGTTGGTTTTTGCGAACTAACCTTCTCTGGAAAGCTGACAGGATTACATGTGATAGAAAGATAGATAGATAGATAGATAGCTGGATAGATAGATAGATAGCTTGGTAGATAGATAGCTAGATAGATAGATAGCCAGCTAGATAGATAGATAGCTAGAGAGATAGATAGCTAGATACCTCGATAGATAGATGGCTGGATAGATAGCTAGATAGATACATGGCTAGATAGATAGATAGATAGATAGCTAGCTAGCTAGATAGATAAAGAGGTAGCTAGATAGATAGATAGATAGCTAAATAGATAGGTAGATAGTTAGCTAGATAGATAGATAGCTAAATAGATAGGTAGATAGTTAGCTAGATAGATAGATAGCTAGATAGATAGCTCGATAGCTAGATAGCTGGATAGACAGCTGGATGGCTAGATAGATAGATAGCTAGATAGATAGAAAGCTAGATAGCTAGATAGCTAGATAGATAGTTAGCTAGATAGCTCGATAGCTAGATAGCTGTATAGACAGCTGGATGGCTAGATAGATAGATAGCTAGATAGATAGAAAGCTAGATAGCTAGATAGCTAGATAGATAGTTAGCTAGATAGCTAGGTAGGTAGATAGATAGCTAGCAAGATAGCCAGCTAGATAGGTAGATAGATAGCTAGATAGATAGATAGCTTGCTAGATAGATAGCTAGGTAGATAGCTAGCTAGCTAGATAGCTAGATAGCTAGCTAGCTGGATAGATAGCTAGCGCCCTCCCTCAATCCCCCCCACCCGCTTTTTATCTAATCCCAAGCTTCCGCATCTGTAAATATTTGGGTGAACATGCTCACATGTAGAACATCCCATGCAAAATGGAAGGTGAACATGCCAAAATGTTGCAAATACCATACAAATTGGACGGTGAACATGCCCACATGTAGTAAATCCCATGCAAAATGGAAGGTGAACATGCCAAAATGTGGCAAATACCATACAAAATGGAAGGTGAACATGCCCACATGTAGTAAATCCCATGCAAAATGGAAGGTGAACATCCCCAAATGTGGCAAATACCATGCAAAATGACAAATTCAAGTTCCAAACCGTTGCAAACACTAGGCAAATGGTACCAGCCAAGAAATCCAAAAAAAAATCCTAAAACTATTTCACACCCTATATATATACATATATATATACATTTATATACATTTATGATATTAGATTATTATATTATATATATATGGAAACATCTTAACCGGAAACCATCGGAAACCATGATTTTTACGAGTAAATACAAAGATTTCCCGCACATGTTCCTTGAAATTGCCTTAAACCAATTCTGGGAATAGATGTTTTTGGTTTGCGGACGGTGGGTTCGGGGTGTCAAGTGCTATTTTTTTTGGGGCATCCAAGTGTACACGAGCAGGAACACTTTGACCTCCTTCGATTCCCCAAAGCTTCTCCAAGACTGCTTGAAGTTTATCAGGCTAATTTTGATTTATTTTATCATATTTTTTGAGATTCTGCTTGGGGCCTCAGCAGTCCTCAATGGGAACTGTTAAAGAGATGAAGAAGAGAAAGCAGCATGTTGGAATGATGTCACCCCTTGTCACGGGGCATTACTTACTGATGTGATATATTCTCAGGACAACTCCAGAATGACCTTCCACTGTCCAGGACATGACTATCCCTCCCTTCGACAAGCTATGGGCAGATGATGACATCATTTGTCATCCGTTGATTCTCGCTCTCCTGTGCAGATATTTGCGGAACAGCACCAACATGAGCGAGGACTTAAGAGCAGTGAGTTTTCACTGCTTGATTTGACAACGCAGTGTTGGCATGCTGATGGGTCGAATTGCTTCAAGTTTGGTGAGTTTTTTGTGGTTTGTCCGCACGTGTGTCAGTTTGGCTCATTTCCCACTTTCCGTCTTCTGCAAATCTCCGTAGAGGCTCTAATAAGAATCTCCATATTGCATCTTTGAAAACTTAGTTGTGTGATCAACCATCGTGAATATCTTCGATGTTTTTCTCTTACGATTATCGTGGTTTCAAGTTCCAAACTTTCAACATTCTTCATTCCATATTTTTTCCGCAATCCCCAAGTTTTTCCGTTGAAACTCCTCACGTTTCTCTCACCGATTTCGGATGATCAGTGTCGCAGGAGAAATCGGCGGAGATGTCCTTTGCCCATTGGCTCGGTGCAGGTGGAGACATCGAAACGTTCACCTCTGGCAGGCTGAGTGGCTCGGTAGATGTGTAATGTGGGTGTAAACTGCCGGTTGGTGCTTTGGAAAACAAATAATGGTTATATGGTATAATATATGTTTATTGGTAAACTAACATAACTATGGAAAATCACAATTTATCATATATATATATATATACCTGCCGCCTCCAACGGGCAGAAATTTAGGCCTGAAACCAAATAGTAGCCTTTTTGGGACTCGGGCTACTTTTTAGCCTGAGCATCGATTCAGGCGAGATTGTCCATTCAGGCTGGAATTGCCAGTTTTGGCTCAATGTGTGAGCTCTCGTTTTGAGAGCTATTTTTGTGTTTTGGTGTTCACCAATTCAGGCGGGAATGCTCGGGAATCAGGCGGGAATACCCGGGAATCAGGCGAGAATTGGCGAGGAAACGATTTTGAGCAGTTTAGGGAACAAAAATCTTTAGCAAAAATGTAGAAAACCCTTTCAGGCAGGAATTTAGATTCAGGCGAGAATTCCAGGGTCAGGCAGAAAAAGAAGCCTAAACACATTCAGGCTCAAATTCTAGCCTGAGGTTGCTCTAGGTATATATGCTGGTTGGTGCTTTGGAACATGAATTTTATGACTGTCCATACACTGGGAATGCCATAATCCCAACTGAAGAACTCATATTTTTCAGAGGGGTGGCTCAACCACCAACCAGATGTCATAAACCAGCTATGACTGGGAATGGTTTTTGGGTACGTATATATATATATATTATATATATTTTTTTTTATTATTATGGTGAAATTACCCACATTTCAAGGGGATTAAAATTGATGAAATTCAATGGTTAATGCGGTAAATCCAAAAATCCAATAATAAACCTATGGTTTGGGGATGATTTATAGGAACCATTCAGTGTGATTTTGGGGAATTATTGGGTTGCCCACAATATACTGTATAAATTGGAGTTGATGGGACTTGTTCCAGTTTGAGTATGTTCAAGTGAGGTTGGGATTTGTTTTTCGATTCTGCAAATACTGTATGTTTGCAGATGTCTGCGGTATGATTGGTCATTGACCCTGTTTTGGTGGTATCCCACATGCCCCCCTTTGCCATACTATTCTCAGATATTATTGTCAGATTGTCATGTTATTTTCCTTTTGGGTCTTCCATTGGTATGGGACCCCGTCTACCCGACATAGAGATATATGGATATGTGGCAGGATACCCAATTCAATGGAAGAGGAACACCAAGTACAAACATGATGAAACTAGGACTTCCACAGAGGCAGAGAGGGTCCATGTCTTGATCTACATGTATTTGGACCACTGGAATCTGACATGTTGAATCTACATATGGTGGTGCCCACCCAAAGGTGCTGGCTATCCAGAGTTGGACCTGCTAGTGGTGGTGGATACCCCTGCAGGGGCGCCAGCCCAGACACAGCACCGCGACACCATTTTGCCGGGACCTTGTGCATCGCTCGGGGTTCATATTCCCTTGACCACCATGCAGGCGACGGCGCTCTCCGTTTGCCTGAGTACTAAGGTTCTATAGATCGATATAGGATGATATTAGGATGATGTATACATATATATATACACATATTAATATAAACATATGTATTATATGCGTTTGCATATTTTTTTAGATATGCGTTCAGTATATATTGAAAAACACGCACACACACACATATATATATATATACTGTATATATACATATGATATATGTATATACAATACAGCCACCAGATATTTACATCTCCCAACCCTAAAAAAAACCGTCAGATCCAGCAGGCCGAGCCCCTGAACGGCGCCATCGGCTTCTTCCCCGGCTCCCACCTGCTGCGCGGTGCCCTCGGGGCGTCGCATCCAACGCCTGCGACGGAGGTGGTGGGTGCCACAGCGCCAGGCTCGGTGCTGCTGTACGACTCCTTCACGGAGCACCGGGGATTGGAGAACGAGAGCCTCGTAACAAAGACAAGAACGGGTTAAGTATGGTTAAGTAACCAAAATGGAAAACATACATGCATGCATACATGTAGCAATAATTCTAAAACAAAACAAATAGACATTATGGGATTTCACTGGTATTTTGATACCCTCAAGTTGGAAGGTTCTAGAATGCCCCCCCCTGGGGATAAACACGGAGGGTTCTAGAATGAAAAAAAATCATTGTAGAACCCCCGGTCCCGTAAGCATTGTAGAACCCTGGAAGCTTGTATATAATACAGTATAATATATTTTATAATATATTATAAGAAACATATGATGATGTATCTGTACGATTTAATTCGACGTCACGACGTCACCCCGAATTAACGAGGCAGAATTTTGAAATTAAGGGGATTTTTACATAAAGTGCAGAAGGTCAAATAAGATCAAATAAGGCCTTAACAACGTTGCAGAGAAATACAGCTATTTAATGCTATTTCATGATATTTCAGCATTGGTCTACAATGCCAACAGTTGATTTGGAAACACATTGATCTGGAATGTCCCAATTTTTCTTGTGGAGAGGAGGGAAGGGTTCTAGAATGGTTTCCTGCATGTACCAAGGTGTGATTCAACATCCGTGGCTCATGGATTCCATTTCAGAACACATAGATTTAGCTCTATACACAGAAGGTTAAATAAGATCAAATAAGGCCTTAACAACGTTGCAGAGAAATACAGCTATTTAATGCTATTTCATGATATTTCAGCATTGGTCTAGAATACCAACAGTTGATTTGGAAACACATTGATCTGGAATGTCCCAATTTTTCTTGTGGAGAGGAGGGAAGGGTTCTAGAATGGTTTCCTGCATGTACCAAAGTGTGATTTGATTCAACCGTGGGCCCGGGCTTCCCTTTCCGACCGCATCGCTGTCGCTCCCCTCTCCCCCGGCCGGTCCCCTCAGCTCCCCTCCGGCCCTCCGTACGTTCCCGAGACCTCCCGCGCTTCCTTGTCTTTCCTCCGCTCGAACATCCCGTACAGAAGGAGCGACTTTATTCACTCTGTGTCCACACACACGAAACCCCACCACAACACCAGACCCTGTTCCCCCGGGCGGCATCTTTGGCCCCCCCCAGTGCTGCCTGGCATGTCCCCCCCCTTTTTTCTTGGGCGCGCCGGGAAGGGTTCTCCCACCGTACTGTTTACTTAATCGTACCAAAGTGTGCACCCCCACTTTAAAACAACCACACCATAACCGTGCAGAGAAAAGTAATATAACTAACTCGCTGATAACAAATCTAAACACGAAGATCAACCAGACCAAGAGCAGAACACTTTCAAACTACCTGAGAGGAGTCCGTTATGTCTTACACGACACACCCGCGCCTCGAGCCGCAGCTTCTATCCCAAGCAGCGTTTACACTAAGATCAAATAAGGCCTTAACAACGTTGCAGAGAAATACAGCTATTTAATGCTATTTCATGATATTTCAGCATTGGTCTAGAATACCAACAGTTGATTTGGAAACACATTGATCTGGAATGTCCCAATTTTTCTTGTGGAGAGGAGGGAAGGGTTCTAGAATGGTTTCCTGCATGTACCAAAGTGTGATTCAACATCTGTGGCTCATGGATTCCATTTCAGAACACATAGATTTAGCTCTATACACAGAAGGTTAAATAGCTCACATACGGCTTACCAGTTGCAACCGAGAAAATACGAATATTCCCTGCTATTCCGACTGCCCTCTTTCAGCATTGGTCTATAATACCAACAGTTGATTTGGAAACACATTGATCTGGAATGTCACAATTTTTCTTGTGGAGAGGAGGGAAGGGTTCTAGAATGGTTTCCTGCATGTACCAGAGTGTGATTCAACATCCGTGGCCCATGGATTCCATTTCAGAACGCATAGATGTAGCTTTATACACAGAAGGTCAAATAAGATCAAATAAGGCCTTAAGAACGTTACAGAGAAATACAGCTATTTAATGCTACTTCATGATATTTCAGCATTGGTCTATAATACCAACAGTTGATTTGGAAACACTGGACCATTACAAGAAGTGAAGATGTTGAAGAGTTTGACGCAGGAGTGCATCATCGAGTATATCAAGTTTTGGATGTTTTTTCTTGATTTTTTTAAGGGTGGAAAATACCATTTCAGAACCCATTTTAGAACCCAAAAACGGAATAGCGGCCAAAAATTTTAGGTTCTAAGACCCCCCTTGTAGATTCCATTTTAGAACCCATATTTGGGTTCTAAAATGGTCCCCAAGGGGGTTCGAAGCAACTTGAGAGGATGTATTTTGGTGATATATAAAGTATGATATAGTGGGGATAAGAGGGGTTGACCAACGAACATAGGAATTTTAGAAGCAAAAACAGAGATTGAAACCGGGATTTTTCATTGGGAGTGGATCAAAAAAATGATGAGGCATACCAATTTTGGAGATGGGAATGTGGTGGTCGCTTGTTCTGTTGGAATTTGAATCTGGGTAAAATTTGCGGTGTGGTACGATATATCGAATTGGTTTTAGGTGGGATCGTGATGGTTGGATGGGTTCAAAAGAGCAAGAAAGGGAACTTGTTTTGATGCCAAAAACGGTAATTAACACACTGTAATTTGCATGATGAAACGGTAGCTATATAATTATTATATTGTATGTCCTTTGTGTAAGGGGTTGAAACAGGTCAAAACATGTTTGAACCATCAACTCGGTGTAGCAAGATCTCAGCAGCACAACTACCCCTGGCAGCTGGCTGTTTCACCCAAGGAGTGCAGAGCCTCGCGCCGCACTCTTCGCTTGGTTCCGAGTCCCAGGGGTTTACACCGGGCACACTGAGGACAGAGGTGGTTTGAAATGGTTTCAATGGACGCCAGTTGGGTTACGTGCGTGCTTTCAACTGTGTCTTGTTTTCAAGGATAGGAATGTGATGATGATCCCAAGTGACTCACATTTCCAAGGGGGTTGAAAGCACCAACGAGTTGATGGCGTTTGCAGCCCTCAACTTGACGTGACATGGAACATTAAGGGTTAAGAGATGTTGAGAGTATGGCTCAAAATTCCAGACCCTCAGGCCCACACATTGACAGGTCCTTCTGACAACCTTGTGTAGGCATCCAAATTTGATGGGTACACCAGTACATAGATACCTCAATGACACCATCTTCATAATATGATAATTATGATATTCTAAAGAACCAGTATCTTACACGGTGCCCCAGTTCGGAATCGCTACGTTGGTTGGTTTTCTGGCACCAGCACCTTGGGTCACCCCCTGTTTTTCGCGTTGCGCGACAGGAGAACTTTGGACCTGAGGGCCTCCATCGTGCCAATGAGTTCCGCAACTCGGACGACCGACCGCGACCTGCGACACCGGGGATGAGATGGGTAATGATGGCACTCTAGCCTGGTGGCAACAAATATAGCCATCAACCAATGGGGAATCCCCAAAAAGATAGAAAAGGTTAATCCCACTAGAATAGTGATAATTCACTGTTCTATCTTTTTGAAGATGGCTCTACGCTGTACTCAGTAGCAGTGTGGTGAAGTTTCGTTTGTTGATGGCAGACCAAATTGACTTGATACCAAACTTCGTTACAGGGGGGGTGCTCCCCAGTGATAAGTTGGTCTATAATCCCCGCAACACCCTGTGACCATCCGCCATAAACCTTAGCGAAATTGGAGTTGTGTTCAACAACTTGGCTCACTATTGTGCCCCACCCTGTAGTTGATGACACTTGACAATTTTGCAATCCCGTTGTGAAACAAGCAGCCAGCTGGATGTGCGTGTCAGCTGGTTCTGCCTGGCATCAGGTCACTATGTGAGGCCCCGTCTTCAGACGGTGGAGTCGGAACAAAGAGAATTGTCAAAAGGCGAAGGTGATGAGGACCCCGTGGTAAGTCTGAAATTTTGGAGCATGAAGAAGTTGAAGAACATACAAACCTTGAGGGAAGTGAAGACCACCCGCAGCAATGTACGCGTTTTGGGGGGGCCACAGTGGTGGATGGTTGAACGCAACAAGACCAGTGTAAGAAATCATGCCACGTGTAACTTGAACGAATCATAACATCCATGCAGCCCCAGTGCTGGCATTAAGAGTATTTCTTCCATTATTGGGAGTTCTTATATTCTATGAAAACATGTTCACGGGGCGCACAGTTTCACAGCCCATCTTGGGAATGGGATCTTGCCGGGTTGATGATTTCGACCAGGAGGCTTGGGGCTTCAAGCGCGGTTCCAAATTGGTTCCATGGACACGCGGCCTGGTTTGATGTTTGGGGTTGATGCCGCAGCTGCTTACAGGGACTGGCTGTGTGGAGAGCACCCTTTGTTTATGCTCCCACGGTCGTTCATCCCACGTATTCGGAATGTAGACTCGTTGAATTTGATTTTATTGGTGGGGCCCCAAACAACGTGATATATTTTCACATATATACTACATTTACATAATAAGTATGCAATATTTTGCAATATATATTATATATATATATGTATAAATGCATATATACATATATATATATACATATGTATATGTCTTATATATGTGTATGAGTGTATGTATTTGTATATGTATTTACGAGATATAAGATGATATGAGTAGACTTGTAGCAACGCTGCAATAAAGGTACCCATATTTATTGCGTAAATAAGTGGTTCATCCATATGTCATGTTCCTCAAGGGTCCTTTCTTGTTATACATTCCGCTGGCATCGGATGCAGCGTTTCAAGGCTCCTGGGGCGAAGAAAGCGTTTGCTTCCGCTGCAACCAGACGGCGCTCAGCGGGGTCAGTGCGTCTCGCCCCGGCGCCGTACGCAATGAGTGGTACTGCCAGAAGCTTGGCTGTGCGAGATATGTTAAGGGCCAGGGGGTAGCCATGACATGTCATGACATGGTATGTTCATGGATTTTGAATAAACTATAGTGTCCACAGATGTAATCATTCAGTAGTGGGCTGAGGCGCTATTTCAGCAGGTTCGCGTGACCGTATGACCCACAACAAATATCGTGTAGGAAACATTGTGGCGAACCTATTTGACAGCAATTTGTTCTGAATATTGTTTGGTGATTTCTTGAAACATTGGGTCGTTGAAGTTGGCCAGTTTGACCCATCAGTGGACTGGACATTGATTTGCTGCAGTTTTTTGAAGGTTGGTGAAGTTTGATGTGTTGACATCCAAACTGTTCACTCGCATCACTTAACTCACTGGAATCAACAGGGTTCAAGCAATGGGTGATTCCCATGAAGGGCCACCCCTAGATAGGTAAGTTGACTTCGCATTAGGTTAGCCAGGATTAGGTTAACCAGGATCTCTGGTGGATATTGATGGATAAGCTATGATCAATTTGTAGTTATATAGATGGGGCTATAGACCAGTTTAATTGGGGGGCCTCTTCCTTTGTAGAATCGGGGCCCTCAGACACGCGGTGCGAGGAGCTGCTGGGAGGAATGCGGTGGCACACCTGAAGCATGGCCTGGGAATCTGACTGAGCCATGGGAACAACCAGATCGTGTAAGTGAAGAACGGCTCAAGGAACCTCGATTTGGTAATTGTTTGGTCAGCACAATGGTTAAAAGAAACACCTTGATTCCCAAATGATAAGGCTGAAGATTAGTTCTTTTTCCCCACCTGCCAGGTGAGGGTTGTTAGATTTTATCAGAGCTGTTCTCCTCCTCCTCCTCCTCCTCAGCTAGCTGTCCTCCTCCTCCTCCTCCTCGTCCTCCTCCTCCTCCCCCTCTAGTTTCTACTCGACCATGTCTGCATCAACTTCCACCTCCACTTCCGCCTTGCCAACTCTTCGCCAAGCTCTTTGCCAACTCTCTTCGCCAAGCTCTTTGCCAACTTCCCAGCTCAGTGTGCACCGCTGGACCTCAACCTGGGACCTGCCCAGCTCAGTGTGCACCGCTGGACCTTAACCTGGGACCTGCCCAGCTCAGTGTGCACCGCTGGACCTCAACCTGGGACCTGCCCAGCTCAGTGTGCACCGCTGGACCTCAACCAGGGACCTTCCCAGCTCAGTGTGCACCGCTGGACCTCAACCTGGGACCTGCCCAGCTCAGTGTGCACCGCTGGACCTCAACGGCCAGATAGAATGCCAGAAGATATGCCAGATAGAATGTCAGATAGAATGCCAGAAGATATGCCAGATAAAATGCCATGAGATATGCCAGATAGAATGCCAGAAGATATGCCAGAACATATGCCAGAAGATATGCCAGATAGAATGCCAGATAGAATGCCAGAAGATATGTCAGAATATATGCCAGAACATATGCCAGAAAATATACCAGATAGAATGCCAGAAGATATGTCAGAATATATGCCAGAAGATATGCCAGATAGAATGCCAGAAGATATGTCAGATAGAATGCCAGAAGATATGCCAGATAGAATGCCGGATAGAATGCCAGAAGATATGCCGGATAGAATGCCAGAAGATATGCCAGATAGAATGCCAGAAGATATGCCAGATAGAATGCCAGAAGATATGCCGGATAGAATGCCAGAAGATATGCCAGATAGAATGCCAGAAGATATGCCAGATAGAATGCCAGAAGATATGCCAGAAGATATGCCAGATAGAATGCCCGAAGATATGTCAGATAGAATGCCAGAAGATTTGCCAGTAAGAAAATCTATAAATGTCATGGTGGGGATCACACGAAGTAAAGTAATTTGAAACTAATTTGGGAATCAATCTTCCTTCTGGCAATTTAAGATAGCTATATGGAAAATCCCCATTGAGTCTAGGTGAATCGTCTATAAAGGGGGCATTTGCCTAGCAACCTGCGAAATTCCCCGAGGATGGGGTCGAATCCCTATGATCGGGAACAAACTCGGCAGGAGCTTCAAGCACGAGGGCTCAACATCACTCCTGGCAAGGGACGTCACAAACTGACACTGCTTCGGGAGAGAGGTGCGGCTGGGGAAAACTGCGGCAGAAATTGACTGGTGAACGGTAGGTCAGTAGGTTTGGGGTCAGAAGAGGAGGAATACCCAAACATGCAGAAAATAATCAATTTATATGCACGGAAGTTTCATGCGAATGCGCATGCACACGTAAACATGCAGATCAAGCAATCATGTTTTTTGTTTTTTGCAGAGTATCTAAATCATCCACCACAGAGGCAGGCTAATTGTTGTGCAATTTCGTTTTGCCATGCGCCAGGCTATTTCATCCCAGTTGACCCATCCAATGCTTGGCTCGATCGGGTGAGCAACGACCCGCAACCCTCCGGATGGAAGGATGCGATGAAGAAAGCCTTAGGTGAAGTTCCACGTTTCGATGGTTTCTAGCCAGAGCTCGCGAAGAAAAGAACATCACCGCACATCCATCATGTACATAACTGTTAGCCATCATTGAATCATAGTCCCACTTAATTCCAGGCAATTCCAGGCTTGGGCCCCGGGCATGGGACATGATTTCAATCCATTTGTGCCATATAACAATACCGACAATAGCCATATTAATGATGTGGCCCCATGGTTGTAGCCCCTCTTTTTTATGCAAAAGTTGATCGTTAAATCTGTTGGATGCCAATGCTTGTTGATTACTTGGATCAGCCCAGTTGGTAACTGGTTAGTAACCCTGGTCAGTAGGTCCCCCAACTAGGGTTGTCCATGGCTATCCAATTCATAGCTAATGATGACCCTCCAAGTAACCACTTATTTTTGATGGCACATCTCTGGCTGGGCCCAACATTCCCAACATTGGGCAGGAACACGGCACTTTCAAGTCAATGCAGCTGGCAGGGGCTCTCATGAATTTTGGTCACAGCTGGGCTGCAAGTCCTTTGTCCAGGGTAAATCATGTGCCGTCATTTGAATGTGGGTTGGATTGAGCCCCCAAATTTGGATAGTCAAATTATAGACCAAAGATGACCAATGCTGTTGTCCCTTTTACGCAGCCTATGTTTGGCTCATACCCAGATGATCCTCTAGGCCTGCAGGGCAGTGGTCATGACACACCCTGAGTTAATCCATAGCTTGGTTTGTTGCATTTGCCTCCTGATTTTCTCCACTTGGGTTTGCCTGAAACTAGGGTCGGTATATCCATGTATATCCCATGTTCAATGGCCATTTAGTGAGGAAAATCAAGTTTTCACCCAGTGGGCATTGGGGATGCCGTTCATACCTCTTTTTCAGACAGACCTGTCAATGGAAAATCTACAGGAAAAATGTATTCGCCACGTTTTTTTCTATGATCTCTGGGGAGTTTCCTGTAAACTGTTCCTCAAGTAAATTCACATAGACCCTGATAGATAGCAGTTGGAAGATCTAAGGTTAGTTTCCATTAAAAATTGGTTATTATTGGAGTCCATGTCTATGTTAATATACGAAGAGGCTAAACCATGTTCACCCAGTTTCCTCCAACAGACCCATAACATCATGCCGACGTAGGTCAGATTGCAGGGCTTGCAAACCACCGAGCTGAATGGCAGGTGATTCTCAGTCTCGGTGGCTGACCAGTTTATTGAAGCATAATGAGAACAGGTTGCTTAGAGATGGATACAGAGTGATATGTTTTTTTAATTTTTATTTGTGATATGATTTTGCAATATACATGTACGCTTGGGATCATTTGGACACAACTTGTTGCATCTGATTGCTGCTTGCTTCATGGGATTTTTACTGGAAATCTGATGGGGTCGTTGACCAGGATGAGGCTGGTGAACGTTGAGATGTGGGGGAATCCAGGCTTAAGAGGGATCAGAAATATGGTTGCTTCATAAGCTCATGGTCTGTATTGGCACAACCAACAAAATCAAACGCCCCAAAGACGACTCATGTAGCACATGTATGCTGATGTAAATACTGGGATCTAGGCACATTGAGAAATAGGACCCTACTAAGTGGGATCCCAAGAAACGATGTGAAATTGGCAAGTCCCGACCCCATTGTCTAACCAACAAGTAACCAAACCGACACAAATTTACCAACCAGACTAACTGTAACATGTCAGGAAGTCCACTATAAAACTATTCTGTTGGAAATCCAGTCGCTAAGTGACGAAGTGACCCCGTTATCGAACTAATTACTTGGAGGATCATCCCACTTAAAGCTGGTTACCATTTGTAAATGGAATATCCCTAGCTAGGGGGCTTACTAATCAGGGTATAAAACCACTAAGTGGAATCATCAATTTTTATCCCTATACGAAATCCCATTAAAACACCATCACCATTAACCACTTACGAAGTAAATGGGGGTACCCCAAATCATCCTGCAGCTGGGGTGCCCTTTCTGGAACCCCCTGTACGTAATCCCCATCAGCCAGGCTCGGTCGCCTACAAGGCTTCGACAAACACGCCCAGCGATGGCAGGTGCGATGGTTTTCTCGTTGGGGGTGACATATTCAGTCTAAGCCTTTATGAGTCCATAATGGATGATAGCATATTTAGCGGAATATGACATGGGATACAGAATGGGATGCCAGTTACTAGGATGAAAGCTAAATGCTACTGGGATCTCAGCAGCTCGTTTTGTTTTTCATGTTGTTCCTTTTTGGAGAGGGGGACATCATCTACTTTTTTTGGAATGTATGACCCATGCATGGGAGAACCAAGAACAAATCGGATGACAAACTGCATAAGAGGTAGGAAATTAACTTGTCTTAGCCAAGAAGAAAGGGTTTTATGATGTTTGAATATGTTCAGCCGTTGTCATAGGGCAATGGTGGAGATTGGAAGGTCAAACCGGTCGAACCCATGTTTTTTGATCAGGATGGCAGAGCGGCAAGTGGATAGACTCTCTGTGTGCGTTGAACAATTCTGAAGTAAACACAGCCACAACGGGATAAATTGGGGATGTATACCAAACATGGATGTTATGAGATATACAGGGATATGATGCGGACACAACTGGGATAATTTATTGGGGCATTTCCACGGGGTTCAATTCCTTGGTGTT